>MU224176.1:380143-400941 GCA_018584345.1 Thuja plicata
TTTATCATATGTTGATAATATAGATATTGAAGTTGAAGCTTTCAGAATACAGATAAGATTTTTATAGTGCTTTACAAGAGGTTAAAGCATCGGCGCACAAAAGGAACTGATCAGACAAGCAGTGTCATAAACAACAGTTCACCTTGTTGATATAGTGTGTATCAAATAACCAGAAGGTTGTAGCCTTCACCACTTGGACACTGAGTCCACCACCCCTAACAGGGTTATTGTAAAAGACTCCTAATAGGGTCAGACCCTTAACCAAGTCACTATACTACTGCATTGTAATGAACAACTCCTAACAGGGTTGGAAGATCTTTTAACAGGGATTACTAAAAATAGTATAGTTCTTTGTGGGTACTAATTCCCATCGGGGTTTTTACTATTTGGTTTCTCCATAACCAAATTGATGTGTTGTGTATTGTGTTATCTGAATGTGCATTTACTTTGTATCAATCTAGATTAATAAGTATAAGAAAAAGATAAAGTTGTTGATAACTGTTTCACCCCCCCCCTCTCAGTTATCCCTAAAGTATTCTAACACTCTCTCCTTGAGAATCTCCCTAAAATAATTCACTAGTGGTTCTCAGTGCATCTTCCTACTAATGTCTAGCTAGTCCTACGATCTCTTCACATTGAGAATCTTTCTCGCATCAGTCACCAATGATTCTCACTGCGTCTACCTACCATCGCCGTACTAAGGAGATCTCTCGCACATATGTCTATATATCAACATCAATCCATTATATTTGGAGTTGTACTCAAACGCTCTATCTATCGATACTCGGTCTTGGCATTCTTTGCTTTAGTTTGTACATAGCTTTTAGTCACTTTCATGACACTTTGGTTCCTTTGCAAACTCTCTTGAGTTGATATTGATTTAGTGCAAATACGCCTGAGGGAAATCAAATCTAGTTTGTCCTCACAACATACGTCAAGTCAGTCATCATTATTTGGGGGAATGGGTCCCCCATTTGATCACATTTTTGGTTTATACTCGAGTCAGTAATCTTGTCACTTTTGTAGGACAACTCGCTACTGACACAAATTGGTGTTTTTCAACACCACCATACACAGTATTTTTAAACACTATCTTTGGACACATCTGTGTTTTTCAACACACATTAGATATCTCAAACATAAACATATATCGATAACATTCAAACACAATGCACTCACAAGCACAACGGTGTTTTTTAACACCCTCTACACATACATATTTGAAAACTTTGAAACTAGCCGAGCTATGATTGAATCTTTCTTTGTATGCTTTCTATTCTCATGGATTTCATTGATATTTTCTTTGTCTAATGCTTGTTGGTCTAGTCCTGATGATTCAGAAACGTCCAATAAATAGGGTGTATGTGATAAGAGCATCTGTACTAAGGTGGAAAGCCTCACATCCCTCGATCTTGTTTATTTGTATGCCATAGTGAGGTCGGTATTATCTCCTTGACTATTATTGCTCTGTTTGTTTACACATGATCACACTCATGGTTATCTTGGATTTGAATTCCTTGATACTAGGTGTACTCTTGCAACATCAACTGGAAACAATGTTCAGGTCATCTTGGCTTTTGTGCCCTGGTACTTACATTTGTTTCCTACATTTTATCTGATGAAAGTCATATTCATATTCTTATGGTCGCAGTGGCACCAGTAAGGATTGTATAGACTCTGATGTTCTAAAAAAAATGCTCAATGATGATGATTATATGATGGGTCTCAACACCATGTCCTAGGGATTGCATCTAGCATAAGATTGCATTCTCATTCTAGACTTGCATTGTAGCAACAATTCAATGTTCACTTCATTGCGTTCTCCTAGATTTGTACATTGGGGGGGTTCTTCTTCAGAGTCCTCATTTCATCACGACTGCCCAAGTGTTTGATCCTTGCTCTCACTCTTCAAAAGTGGCTATATCGACCACTCTGAATCCATTTTCGTGATCAAAATCAAAATCAAAATCTAACACTCCTATATAGCTCAAAATCGTATTTTAAAATTTTTGAGACCGACGTGATCGGACGCTTGTGTAGTCAAATTTATGACATCGCTTTCTTGTCAAACTCATATCTAATCAACATTTCCTCAAATCTTTGACTTTTTTTCTCAAAATTCAACTCTGGTCAACTCTAGTCACCTCTAGTCAAACTTGGTCAACTAGACCTCAACATCTCTCAAAATTGATTATGAATCTTCCAAATTCTTCTGTAATCTTTTTTGAGTTCTTCTTGATCTCTGATTCGACATCTATATGTGATTTCTCACTCTCGATCGTCATTATGACATGTCATCTTTCTATTTCTCTCCCGAGGGGGTAGGATGATTACATCATTGAACCTATTCCAATCAATCTGATCTGAATTCAAAAGTACTCATTGCTAGGGGCATCTCATCACTTGGGGAATGTTCAATTTTTCATACTTCATAGTCAAAACTGGATACTCCACAATCAATAAGGGCATCTTTGTTCCTTACATCTCATCATCTATTAGGTATTAGGGCAATCTAACCCAGATCCCTGAGGATCAAGCTTCATTCTAGAGATGATTCTCAAAATCTCAATCTATTAAGTACCTGAACAATCTAACTCAGATTCTTGAGGATCAACCTTCTTTCTGGAGATGATTCTAAAAAATTCATCTATTGGTAATTGGGGCAATCGAACCCTGACTCTTGAATCTCTATTGACTATCTTTTGGGACAGGTATCGGGGCAATCTAACCCTGACTCATGAAGGTTGAGCCTCATCCTGGGGACAGTCTTGTGAAAGATATCAATCTAACTAGTTCATGGGAAATCTAACCTAGATATTGGGGGACCAAGCTTTGTTCTGGAGATAGTCTTAAAAACCTCTATTGACTATCTTTTTATGGACAGGTATCGGGGAAATCTAACCCTGACTCCTGAAGGTTGAGCCTTGTTCTGGGGACAATCTTTGAAAGATATCGATCTATTAGGTATTAGGGAATTCTAACCCGGATCCCTAAAGATCAAGCTTTGTTCTGGAGATGATTCTTGAAATCTTAATCTATTAGGTATCGGGACAATCTAACCCGAATCCCTGAGGATCAAGCTTCGTTATGGAGATGATTCTCAAAAACTCTATTTGACCGGCGTCTTGGCAATCTAACCTAGACTTCTGAGAGTTAAGCTCTATCCTGGAGATGGTTCTGAAATCTTCATCCATCGATCTTTGCATCATCAATTTTTGAAATTTATTCTTCTGTGCTTCAAGCATTAGACTATTCTTTAAATCAATGCGTTGCTCGCACATCAATTCAAAGAAGGGCAAAATGTAACACCCCAAAATTGGCATCTTGCAACCCTAACCAATTTTGTTGCATTTGTCATTCTTCTGAATCATCAAAGTCCTATTGTACTAGGCAATTCTAAGTTTTGACTGACTCTACTCGACCCAAGTGTCAAATGCAAAAAATCATAAATCTGCATTAATCATACATTATATTTAATTCCTAAATATCTATTGGCCAAACAAACCCTATGATTGAATTAATTTAATTATAAAGTCCTAGCACTTTAATTAAATTAAATTCACCCCTTTTAGCTAAAATACATGAACATAAATTAAATAATATTTAATTATTAAATAAATATCCTCATTTCAAAAATTAAATTTAATTATTCAGATAATTGAGAAAAACATATTTATGAGGTCATACTTTATTTGATTAATTAAATATTATCTCAAAAATCTTCTCTTCGGTTCAGAAATAGAATTTTCTAATTAACTGTGCTTTAAAGAGAAAGAAAATAGTTAAAATCATAAATAAAATAGTTAAAATCAAAGAAATAAAATAGTTAAAGCAAAGGGAAAACAATTTATTGTTTTCTTTTAAAGAAAGCTTGCTAATTTAAACTGGCTTTTCTATTTGTTTTATTTCAAGAAGGAAAATTTCTATTCTGATCACCTTTGAGTCTATAAAAGAACTCTCATTCCTAATTCAAAACCCCTGGAGAAAATATGCATAGGTAGAATACTGAATTGTTGCTACATTTTATCATCTCATTTCTAGTTAAAAGCTTTCATTTGCAATAGAATAATTTCAATTTCGTAGAATAATTGTATTGAAATCATGTCTTAGATTAATCTTGCATCTTTCAATTCTTAGAATAATTTTGCATTTGCATTACATTCATGGAGAAAAATCCTTCATTCTTAGATTGGTCTATGGTTGTGAGACTCTCGTTCTGAGAGCTATTTCAAAACCCCATCTAGATAGAAGGCAACAAGTCGAATCATACAGGCATGCAGGATGAATAACTCATATTCACTTTTGTATGTGGCTGATGAACAAGGACTATGTTGAAGTGTATGGTTGAATAACAAGGCCAATTTTACCACATACAAATCACACTTAGGGAAAATGGGGTTTATGGTCTGAGCAGACCAGATCCAGGTGGTTACATTTGCCCCTCTTTGAATTGATGTGCGAGCAATGCATTGATTCAAAGAAAATTTTTTGATTTTGACTTCAAAAAGATTGAGAATTTCACTCATGATCAAATGAAATGCCTGATGAGATTATTCTTATACTCGATCAAACTAAACTAATAGAACTGACTTTGAACTTGGTTGTTGTCCAACGGTCAATAAAAGATCTTAAAGATACCAATTCTGAACTTGGCTGTCATCCAAAGATTGATAATACTGATTCTGAACTTGGTTGTCATCCAAGAGTCAGTACGAAGCTGCCAGGAGCTTTTAATAAGAATCTTTTGAAATGAGGAAACACAAGATATCCATCTTATGAGAACCAAAGCTTTCTATCCAACAGTTCTGACTTAGTCAATGAAACTGTCATGCCCCTAGTTTGTTTGATAATGAAGTCATTTTTTATGTTGTTTCGAGCAAAAATTTGATTGATGATAGTGTGATCATGCCCCCTCAGGAATGAAATTGAAGGAAAAGAATAAAATCCCTCCATTGAAAGAATGTATCACTTGCAAGAAGTGGTTAGGGAAAGAAAGAACAAAGTAGAAGAAATGAAAAAGAGGGTGTGTTTAAGAATAAACATACGATATCAAGTTAATTACATGAAAATGTGAGTGGTGGGACTGATAAAATGATGTTAGACCAAGATTTATGATAAAATGTGCAATTTGACAGATTTTTAGAATAAAGGGAGCAAATCTGCATTTTTAGGAGTTGTCGTACAAATGTTAGTGTTGCATAAAATACCTTAAGCACCTTCAATTTGGTTCTTGATTGATCAAAAAGAGAACAAAAATGGAGTTTCAGTTGCCTGGGAGGAGTTTTGGAACTCCTAAATATCTCAAAAGACCAATATCTATCTCAAAAATTACCTTTTTACTATTCATTTTCACTTTTACTCATAGTAATTCTGAGAGCTATGCAGAGAAGGTGGTGGTCCCCATGCAGAAACATCATTTTGAGCTCAGCCGTCGACATCAGCACCCGGCCGATTACAGACCTCCGGTAAGTACTCAGAAAACTACCCTATGAATTTGGTATTTTTCATTTTCATGCTTTTCTGTAGTTTGCAAAGCCTTTTGAATTATGGGTCGCATCTAGGATTATGGATTGCACCCTGTCAAACCCATGTCGTATTCGGTATTTCCTGGATCGTATGCAATTTTCTGAATTTCTGCATCGCATATAGGATTTCCTGGATCGCATCTTGTTTTTTTGTTTTTAGCTTAGTTTACTAGTTGAATTTTGGTTTGTGTCATTTCCTATCCCTTTAGGATCGTACCTCATTTTCTGGGTCGTATCTAGGATTTCTGGGATCGCACCCTATTTTCTCAATTGCATCTTTTAATTTCAAGACCGCATTCAATAAAAGAGATTGCACCCTATCCTTCCAGGATCGTATCTCATTTTTGGACTTAGAAAGTTTATCCATTTTGAAATGTTTCTCTGTTGCGGACCTTGAATTAATTAGTTGATCAGGATTTTGTATCTATTTCATAGATAGAACGTTGATTTATCTTTTTATGTGCCAAAATAGGCATATTTTGAGGTAGTCGCATTTAGAGGCACATATCCAGGTTGTGTGCTTGCCTTGTCCGAACTGTTATCAGTTGATGAGTAGGAGACAGTGATCCATTGTGGATTATGATCTTTGATTGATTTACCCAATATGGGGGTAAATCGAGGGCTATTGACTGCTCTTTCCAAGAGATGGCACTCAGAGCACAACACCTTCCATCTCCTGACCAGGGAGATGATAGTTACTCCAGAGGATGTATGGCGTATACTACATGTTCCCATCATGGGTCCTGAGGTGTGTTTTGAGGCAACTACTATCATGGTGATTGGTGTAGCTCAATGATATTTTGATGATGATACTATTAATTGGAGATACCTCTCTTGGGATTACATGTGCAATCACTATAATTGATTATCTGTATACTTAGCAGGCTTGATTGGTGGCATCCTGATGCCAGACAGTGGATAGCATGGGTTCCTCATAGGATGGATGGACATGCTAGAGAAGATGGTCATCCACAGATGGAGATTTGCATGGGGAAGTTTTATCCTAGCCCACATGTACCGAGAGATGCATGAGATTGTGTACCACCATACCCAAAGCATGACTGTGGGTATTTTGATTCTTCAGATCTGGGCCTAGGAGCACATCCCTATTACATGGTTCATAGTTAATAGACAAAGTGCACCAGAGTAGGCTTATGTATATATGTATGTAGGTCTTATTCAACAGCCCCATCTAGGCAAGGTAGAGTATTGGTGATGACTCTTTGATGATATGACAGAGGTAGTCTAGTGGCCGTACTTAGATTGTGAGAGTGGACCTCAGATGCTTGACAGGTTCCATTTTTGTTCCAGAGAAAGTACCCCGTCGGGAGGAACAAATATATTGTCGAGCAGTTCATGCACACCTGAGTTCTGAGACAATACGGCCGACGATAGGGAAGGACATAGGACATTACTATATATGTCTGGATCCATGATGAGGCATCATTGTGGGGTGCTCAGCTGAGCTATGAGACCTCCCACCAGGATATTAGGGACATGGTTGGAGTAGATTGGGATCTTCGTCTAGATGTTGTAGATGTAGGTTTCTTAAATGGGTACACAACAGAGATGCTTCAGCATCCATTTCCACATTTTATAGTGTCGGAGGAGGTCATTCCTCGCATAGAGGAGCCTATAGATTATGATCTAGATGAGCGCCTGGCTAGAGGGAGAGGATCTCAGAGAGACAAGGGCACCGACACGCATGGAGGGGGAGACGGTGGAAAAGATGGATGTAGAGATGGGAGGCATCCTCCTCTAAATGAGGGGGACAACGGTGGAGATGATAGGGGTGGTGGTGTTGTGGGTGGTCATGCAGATGTGGTGAGTGGTAGTGGAGAGGGTCGGTGCACCTGATTCAGATTTGTTGCTTCGTAGATAAATCTAGGTCCTTTACTTACATGGGAGAAGCAGAGATAGCAGAGACAGTAGCAGCAGAGACAGCCTAATAGATCTCACGATAGGCCTTCTGGATAGGATTCAGGCAGGGGTTTGGGCAGATACGGGGACCCACTATCTTAGTGTGAGAAGGAGAGAGGGAAACTTAGGGCCTGGGTTATGGATTTAGAGGCTAGAGCTACTATAGCAGAGGCTAGGATCACAGTAGCAGATGCTTTTCTTGTTGATCGAGATACAGAGCTGGAGAGGCTTAGAGCAGAGCGAGATACATAGGCTCGGACTACAGTCCATCAGGCACATAGAGCTACATATTATTATGCTTTATACCATGTTGCAGTGCCAGAGGGACAGAGAGTTGAATCATTTTCATGCCTAGTGCAGAAGTCAGAGGGAGCGATGCCTCCTCCTCCTCCTTCAGATCAGGGAGAGGGGGGTAGCCAGAGTTGATTCTGTATTTTGTTACACGTGCATAATGTATATCTGGATCCTTCTGAGATCTTTCTTTTGTACATCACACACACACACACACACACACACACACACACACACATATATCTATTTCTTTCTGATCCTCTGATACGCTGATACTCTTTATGTAGACTTGTGCCATATTTTGTACCATGTTTTGAGATATATATCTGATGCAGTTGTTTCTCATCCTGACATGTTTCATGATGTCTCTTTGCTTTTGATAGATTTGTTTGCATGTTTTATTAGATCTTGGTCATATGATGAGTTAGATTTAGATGATGACATCATTTATGTGTTGTGGATTTATCACTGATATAAATATGTTTCAAATGATACAATGTGAATATGCAAATGTATGTTTTTTATTTTTCTTATGCAAGTAAAATGTATGGATGCACTTAGGATGTAATAATGAAATGCGATGCTATATTTTTGTATTTTTCCTTTATCTCTTTTAATAAATGAAAAATGTATGCTATAGATGTGCAACAATATTTGATATCAGTAATATTGAATTGAGGTAATTAACTTGGTTTTTAGAAGAAAGATAGAAATCATTTTTGAGCCCAAATTCCTTATGTTATTCTTTCAAAATGAAGCATGTAATCTTTAAATGCAGCTATATGTAGACTCGTAGGACTTGTCACTGATTGGCAGATATTGGACATTTTTATCATCATTGGGCGCCTTTTAGGACGGATACCACCTGATAGTAAAACCATCACTAATACCCACTAATATTATGAAAGTATGAATACTATATTTATTGGATGAAATGTCAGAAATAGACTTAGGCATCAAGACATAGAAGCTAGGATGATAAGTTAGCCACTTTCCTTTTATTATATCAGATTTTGTGTAAGGCGAGATATTGGACCTGCAATGACCTTGAAAATTCATATCCTTGGGTGCATTATGCTTTGTATACCTTAGCGAGAATCTGAGTTAGAAAACAGACAAGGAAATTTCCTCAACCTCACCATAGTTGACACATAACAAAGATCAAGATATACGCGGCTATCCACTCATGGTGGCAAATCTTACCATAAACATCCAAGTTAGGTGAAATTTATAGGATCATTTGGAACAATCACAATACGCAAAAAACCAAGAAAACATTATGCCCCCTTTCCTTGTGACTCTTTGTCTTTGCGTAGACGTCATGGAGTAACTCGGAAGACATAACAATTAAATAAAATTCATAACTTCTTAGATGCCCCTATTTAAAACATCATCAGGACATGAAAGAGCCATAATCAAACCAAGATCACATGTGTTTAGGTAGTATTGAGAAATACTATTGATTATTTTTCAAGCGCAGTATAGATTCATCAATAAAAAAGTTGGAATTCAAGAAATATGTGTTCCATGTCTGTGTACGATGTTATTCCTTGTTGCAATCCCATGTGGGTCATAGGAACACCGTCAGTGCAATGTTGGTGTCATCTTTATGTCATGAAAGTAACAGTTTATTGAAAGTATTAAGAAGCATGGTAGCACAAGACAAACCAACCTATGAAGACCTAGCAGACGCAACCTATCAGACTGGAAAAGATGCTCCCAGTGCAGAATGACTTCATCCTAAGATAGAAATATAGATAAATCCCAAGCAAGGATAAGATTTCATAAGAAAACAAAGTCAACGTTAGCACAGGTGTGATTGTGAAGGCTCGGTATCAGCAATGCATTGATAGATGGAATACAGAATACAAGTGACACCTGATTGCCAGGTTTTCACCACTCAGCTAGATCTTCTTTTTGCTACCAAGATGCCTGTTTTTCCAGGTTTTCATCAAGGCACTTTTCTCTTTTTCAATTTTTTGGCTATTTTTTTATTTTTTGTTTGTTTTTTTAGTATCAAGGTCCCTGTTTGCCAGGTTTTCACCAAGGATACCTTTTCTTTAGGACTTTTTCTACTATTTTTGGATTTCTTCAGGATCAATTTTCTGAATGTTTTTGGTATTTTCTGAGAACTATTTCACTGTACAGGCTCTGCTAGCCGAACATCAAGCATAGAACTGCTTCAAATGTAGAGTATTGATAAGATCTAGAAGAACGTCTCCCTTAGGTGTAGAGAGATGATAAGATCCAGTCCCAAAAGTAGCAGTGATAACATAAGCTCCCAGCCAATTAGGTTCAAATTTTCCCTTTTGTTCTCTGTTGGGCTAGTTCTTACAATTCTCCTTTAAGACGAGATCCCCCACTTCAAATTTTTGTGGTTTGACCTTCTTGTTGTACCCTTTGGACATACGTGCTTGGTACACCTTCAGATGACCAAACACCTATTGTATGTGCTCATCAAGTAGGTCTAAAGAATTCACTCTATCGATGTGGTATTGCTCATCAGTAACAAGACCTTGTAGAGATATTCGCAAAGATGGGATTTCAACCTCAATAAGTAGTATTGCCTCGGCACCATAGACTAGAGAAAATGGCATGGCTCCAATTGGTGTTTGGATGCTTGTTCTATAGGCCCATAGTGCCAGATTCAGTTGTAGATGCCAGTCTCTACCAGACTTACAGTTTGGTGTAGGATTTTGAGAATATTCTTATTAAATTCCTCAGCCTGTCCATTACCTTGAGGGTAATAGATTGAGGAGCAGTGTTGAGTGATGTGGAACTGTTCACAAAGGTCATCAATGTCTTGATTTTTAAATTCGCCCCCATTGTGTGTTACAATTGAAGAGGGTATCCCATATCTATAGATAATGTAGTTCAGAATGAACATAGCTACCTGTTTTCCAGTGGCTTTGATTAGCGGCATGGCCTCGACCCACTTTGTGAAATACTCAGTGGATGTAATGATGAACTTGTGTCCATTTGAAGAATTGGGATATATTTGTCCAACCAAGTCAAAGGTGCATTGCTAAAATGGCCAATGTGTAATGAAAGGTATAAGTTCTCTGGTAGGAGCATGGATGATATTTCCATGTGTCTGGCATTTAAGACATGTTTTTGAAAAGTGAATTGCATCCTTTTCCATGGTAGGCCAATAATAGCCTACTCTGAGCAGCTTCTTTGCTAGTAAAAAGCCATTTGAATGTGATCCACATACACCTTCATGGACTTCTTTTAATGCATGATCTGACTCTTCAAGTTCTCAACATCTTAGAAGCATACCATCGAGACCTCATCGATATAAGTTATTAGTTATGAGGACATAATGCGATGTTGTCCTAATCAAGGCTCTTTTCTTATTTTTGGATAGATCATTAGGAATGGTTTGGTCAGTGAGATAGGAAATGATATTGGCATACCGAGATTGGTCTGGCATGTTCAAAGCATAGATTACTTGATATTCAGGGGTATCAAAGGTAGGATAGGATAGTTCTTCCACCAAGAATTCATAGTGGAATTGATGTTCCTCCAGTTGTAACATGGTTTCCAATGTAGCCATGGCATCTATAGCTTTGTTCTCTATTCTGGGTATCTGTTGGAATGTGATAAAGACAAAGTACTTCCTTAGGTCATCAACTAGTTTATTTTAGGGTGTCAACTTTTCATCTTTCATCTAATAATCTCCATTGACTTGATTGATAATGAGTTGGGAGTCACCATACAATGTAACTCTACAATATTCCACTCCATGGTGAGATTAAGATCGTTCAACGGTGCTTCATATTCACAAATGTTATTCGTGCATGGAAACATCAATTTGTAAGACTTTGATATTTTGTAGCCTTGAGGAGTTATGAATAGAACTCTTGTGTCAGAGCCTTGTTGCATGAAAGAACCATTAAAGTACATCTTCCACGGATACTCGATCAAATGCATAATTGTCTCATCAGGGAACTCACTCTTTAAAGGTTCATTATCTTGGAGTGGTGAATCAGCTAGTTGATCTATGAGGACTTGTCCTTTAATAGCCCTCCTGTCCACATACTCAATATCAAATTCACTTAGAATGAGGACCCATTTTTCTAGACGTCCTGTTAATTCCATTTTGCTTAAAAGATACTTCAGAGGATCAATTTTAGAAATGGGCCTTACTATATTTGAGAGCATGTAGTGTCTCAATTTCTATGATGCAAAGATGAATACTAAGCATACTTTCTCAATAACACTGTAATTGAGCTTATAGGAGACTAGTGTCCTACTGATGTAGTAGATAGCTCTTTCTTTCTTGGTTTCATCCTCTTGTGTGAGAAATACTCCTAGTGATGTAGTTGTTGCTGAAATATACAGAAGTAATGGCTTTCCATGAATAGGCACCATAAGAATAGGAGGAGTAGCTAAGTACCCCTTTAATTCTCTGAAGTTGGCTTCACAGTGTTCATCCCATTTGAAGGTGACCCCTTTGTGTAGCAATTTGGTAAAGGGTTGCGCTCTGTCAGAAAGTTGTGACATGAACCTCCTAATTGATTTAAGTCTCCCTTGCAATGTCCTCATTTGACTAATGTTGCATGGAGGAGTCATCTCTAGAATAGCTTTGACTTTTGTAGGATCTACCTCAATTCCCTTCACAGAGACAATAAACCCTAAGAGCTTTCCTGATTGGACCCCAAACGCACACTTCTTTGGATTGAACCTGAGTTGAAATTTCTCCATACGATCCAATATCTTTCATAAATCATCAATATGAGTGTTCCTTTATTTGGATTTAGCCAAGGTGTCATCCACTTAATCCTTCATGTTTTTATGCATCATATCGTGGAATATAGTAGTCATTACTCTTTGATATGTAGTGTCGGCATTCTTCAACCCAAATGGCATGATGTTCCAACAAAATGTTCCCCATGCGCATGTAAATATGGTCTTCTCTTGACCCTCAAGGGCAATTTTGATTTGATAATAGCCCAAGAATCCATCCATTAGTGAATACATCTGGTAGCCTGTTGTGAGATCGATGATCATGTAAATATTAGGCAGCGGGAAGTCATCCTTCGAACATGCCTTATTTAAGTCTTTGAAGTCCATACATATATTGATAGATTTATCAGATTTAGATACTGGGACCACATTGGAGATCCATCCTACATAGGCAATAACTCTAATGAATCCATCTTTCAACGATTTCTCTAGCTCCGCTTTTACTAGCAACGCAACATGAGGGTGCATCTTTCTGAGTTTTTGTTTCACGGGTTTTATCCCAGGAGCTATAGGAAAATGATGCATGATTAAGTTAGGATCTAGTCTAGGCATATCAGTATAGGACCATGAAAATTTTATCTTCTTTTCCTTTAGGAACTCAGTGAGTTGTACCTTTTCCTCTTCTGATAAAGATTTTCCTAGGTGTACTATTTGAGGATCTTCAATTGTGCCCAAATTAACTGGATGTGTCGGTTCTATCAGATCTGAAGACCTTTCTTGAAAGTGCTCAGGGAGGATATCAAGAATCTCATCTTTTGGTGCCTCTGAGAGGTTTACACCATCAGATACGTCTTTTGTTTTTACTATTTTAGGATCTGACACTGCCAAAACATGGCTTTCACCGTCAGTTCTCGTGTTCTTTTGATTTTTCAATTTTTGACTGAGAAAATTGATATCCTCCTATGACATGTTCATGCTCCTTGCATTGGTTGAAGAAGGGTAGGGTTCACAAGCGTTTAGATAGCAAGTCAAAGTGTAATCATTAGAAAAGTTCATGATAGGAGTAGGATTCATATTAGCCCAATCAATTAGGTCAGGGTTTATCAAAGACAAGGAGTCAGATTTGGGGAAGGACAACATTATGTTAGCATCAAGACCATTAACTAACCTAACATGTTCTGTTAGGTTAATTTATTTGATGTTTAGATCAACAAGAGTTAGATCGTCATAAAAAGGGTTGTTGTTAGTTATATGTGGACCAAACTCTAGTGACTCGTCATTAGAACTTTCATCATCATCTCTTTGTAAAAGGATTCTTCTTGCTCGTCACCTCTAAATTTCTTCTAGACTTATGAGAACACCCGTCTCTCCATCAATGATTGGGGGAAGAAATTCCTCCTCTACTTCAGGAATATCAGTGTTGTTGGGAAAAGTGTCAGAATGTTCATGAGGTGCTGAGGGAGCTGCAAACATGTGAATTGTATCAATTTCAATGTCTTTTGTGGTGAAAGATAGCTCGGCCCATTCATAATCATAAGAGTCAGTGATTTCAACATTAGATCTGTTTAAGTATTCATCAATAGTTATCTGGTGTACTCGGTTAGCTATCTATGGATCAAAGTGTGGTAAATCAATGACATGTGTGATTGTGACTAATTTCCCCCAGTTAGGATGTAAATTTGGTCATCAAGGTGTGCTCTCTGTAGCTGTTGCTATCAATGGTACCTCTGGATCAAGTGATGTTATGTCTCCCACCTCTTGAATAGGAGTTTGTGTTAACAAAGGGGTGTGAAGCTCTTAAGGTACCTCAAATCTTGGTACATACCGCTCTCCCTGATATTCAGGATTCTCCATGCCAATATGTAATAATCTTTCATAAGGCCATGGTTCTAGTACTATCTCATCTGTTTCATCACTCCCTTGTCAGAAACTAGACTATTTCTTGAAGCAGGACCTTCAGATCTAGTATTGAAACCTAACCCTGTTTTATCTTTGGTATTCCTGAACTCCATGTGTACAGGTTCAATAAGTCCTCTTCTAGTGTCGCTTAGTGGTCCTTTTCCTTTGTATCTCATTTTATTGAGGAGATCGTATCCTTTTCCATACTGTTCTTTGGATATCTCTACATGTTTGACCTCAAATTCCATTGGTTCTCCTTTGTAAAGCTAGTCCAAGACTGCATGTTCTTATGTGTTATCTAAAGAACATGTGGATTCCTTTACCATGCCAGTTTCTTTGTGGATTTTCAGCTCCTTGGATGTAGTAGGTGTGAATGTCGAGGAAGGTTTTGTTGGTGCTCAAATCAACAGATTGGATTTCCTACGGACTTGCCAATCCAATGTTGGGAAACCCAAGTGATTTGGCCAACTAACAAGTCACAACCAAGGCAAGGTTGGAACTTCTGCAATTATGGCTTTGCAAAACGAAGGCTCGTAGGCCTATACCTTGACTTATCCTTCAAGTTAAAAGGCTTTTTATAGCAGATAAGGAACACTTCAACCTTCTCTCTCAAGTATGGCAAGGAACATGAAAGAAATCTAACAGAAAGCAATATATCGTGAACTATAAACTGAAATACTTTAAGTAATTGAAAGAATGTTTAGTAAATGTGTATGTAATTTGAAATGAATAGATAGATAAGATAGCACAAAACTATAAACAATGAACTAAATAACTATAATCCAAATAATGATTAAACCAGTGCCTTATTCTACCATGGCAATAGAGTCAAGATCATTCCAATCTTATGTTCAACCTCATAGATAGTTTTACAAGAAAACTTATCACTTCAAAGGTGTTATGGAATGTACATTAAACCTAAAACAAATTTAGAAATATTTCAAATGAGTAATACTTCTCATATGACAGACCAATTGACTAAGGCCTCAATCAACAGAATTTAACCATGCAAAATGAGAAAACCAATTGAAAATACAGGCTATGAATCAAATCAGGAAGCATGCACATCAAACTATCACTTTGAAGAAGTTCTATTGGTTTATCCAAGGGACTAATTGTAAAATGATAATGAAACTATTACACATGTGAAAGAAAAAGGACTTATCTTTATTGATTTTGAAAAAATAGTACATCCAGGTCCATGTTATACTTATTTATTAAAAACTATCCAAATATGTGAAATTGTATTATATTGTCTTCTCTTCTCTTTACATTTTACATTATGTATGTGTGTGTGTGTGTGTGTGTGTGTGTGTTTGAGTGGCTTTCACACCTCTTTAGGGTGAAAAGACACAACTCTTATTACAAATTATCTTGAAAAAATAATAAACTAACTAAAAAATAACTACCTAACTTTCGGATTTGGATTTGGTCGAAAATCCAAAACACCTTGTGAAAAGCTAATATTTCTGTTGGAGGTAGGAAATTTGATTTCCCGAACTAGGTCATTTTTAGATTTTTAAAATTTGACCATCTTTATCCTCTGTCGAAATCATCTTTGTAGCAGGTCTAAATTCCAGCATTTTTTGAAGGCTTCGATTAGTTAGTTCTATTTATGTGTCATAAAGCTTCCTTCCTTTGATATTTTTTAGTATGGAGAAACCTGATTCTTGATAATGGATTGGGACTTCTAAATTATCAAAAATTAGGGTACCACTAGGTTTTCCATAGGATCTTGGTGACACCGGAAGTTCTGTCAGTGATGGAGTCATGTCCAGCTTGTATTCGCCCATACCTGTTTCTTCAAGTTTTAAGGTTTTTCCAAAACATTTCATAACCATATCCTTGGTAGTCTTAGGAGTAATCTCATCCATAGCTTCCTTGTTATGTGGAATCACACTACCTGCTTTGATATTATTGCAAATATAATTAGCATCCGTAGGAATTGTCACTTCCACCCCATTATGTGGGAACTTGATACATTGGTGATAAGTAGATGGCACAACTTGTATTTTTTGGATCCAAGGTCTCCCTAATAGGATTTTGTAGGCCAACGGCAGATCCAGAACTTGACAGATGACATTTCTTTCAATTGGCCTGACTCTGATGGGTACAACAATAAGACCTTTAGAGGATCTTTCTTCCTCATCACAAGCTTTGATAGTTATTTTGCTTCTAGATTCAATGGTCTATTCTGAGAGGCCCAGTTTCCTGATTAGATTAAGTGTAGAAATATTCAATCCTGTGCCACCATCTATCAATACGCATCTAACATGGGATTTATGAATAAGGACTTCAATATGGAGGGGTTGATTATGTGGATGTGTCAAAGATTTATCATCCTCTTCAGAAAAGGAGAGATTATGTGGCATTGAAATATGGTTGACCATCGCTTGGAATTTGTCTATATCAAGATCTTTTGGTACATTTATGGCATTTTTGGTACATTTGCGGCATGTAGGGCTTGTTCCGGGATTTCCCTATGCACTGTGGATATTTTAAGCAACTAAAAAATGGAAATTTTAGCAGAGGTTCATTGCAATTGGTCCACCAAGTCATACTTTGTTGCAGGACGAGTAACCACATGTTTTTCTGTTGGTTTAGGGATAGTAATAATAGGAATCTTGGACATTGATGTTGGTTTTGGTGAGAAATTGGGTCCTTTGATCGTGACTTGTGCTTGGCTCCAAGTCACTGCATTTTATTGGAAAGAAACACCTTTTATTATGACCACATTAATTTATTTAGTTTTAATGTCTAGCATATTGATCACATTATCATTGTTGGAGTAGGTGTAGTCTACTTCATTACCTTTCCCTTTAGATGCCTCCCCTTTCTCATAATTAGGGAATAGTTTGTTAAATGTCATGTGATCTTCGTTGGTAGTGTGTCTGTCCACTTTGATCTTTCCTCCTTCAATAAGGTCTTGGATGACATGCTTGAGCTTAAGACAGTTGTTAGTCTTGTGTCCTTTGTTTTTGTGAAAGACACAGTAAGAATTATCATCCCACCACCTAGTTTTGACCGCTAGTTCCCATGGTTTAGAATTCGAGATTGTGAGAACCTTGTTGTCTAATAGTGTCTTCAAAATAGTCTCGAGGGGTTCTCCCAAAGGAGTGAATGTTCTTTGAACTTTTGAAGTCCATTACTGACCCTTTCTATTATCATTGTTTGCATTGCGTATGGGGGTCGTTACCTTGGCATCCTTGCTTACTTGCATGTTGTTAGTTAGATTGAATACTTCAGGTTTGGGACCAATATTGGATGCATCTACTACACCATCGTTGACAACATTTTTGTTTTGTTTCCACCATTTAGGATTGGAATTGGAGTTGTTAGTTTTATTTTCACTTTGAAGAGTGATCTCTCCTTTTTTTACCATAACTTCTTCAATACAGATGGCATTTTTTATCATCCTATCGAAGCTAGGGGAGTCTTGCATTTGCAATGCGTAGTTCAACTCCGATGCTAAGTTATTGAAAAAGATTTCCATCTTCTATGATTCAGGAATAGCTCTTGAGTACCGTGCAAATATTTTTCTTATTATTTGAAGGAAGTGTGTAAATGATTTTCCAATCTTTTGTTTAGTATTACATAGATCCATCATAGTCACATCATGTTGGATGTTGTACAGGAGTAATGTTGAATAAATTGTTGAATCAACTCCTCAAAAGTCTTGACCTTGGGTGTAAGTTTTGAGAACCATTCCATGGTGTTTCCCCCTAGACTTCGAGGAAAAATCCACATGAGGTAAGTAGGTTCATGCATGTACTCTATGCTAAGAGCACAAAATTCTCTGACGTGATCGTGTGGGTCAGTTTCTCCTGTATATTTGTCATATTTTCACCTTGCCATGTTAGGAGGGAACGGGACCATAATAATACTCTTTTCAAAAGGAATTGGACAAATGGTGTCCAAAGAGTATTTTGTTTTAGGCTTTGCCTTCTCTTGTTTGAGTGTTGTAAGCTCAGTTTGCATTAAAGTGAGTTGCTTAGCAAGAATGGATATAGGAGTTGGCACTTATTTTTCTTTTAGTTGTTTGACATCATAATCTGGGGGTGATTTTACGCTGGTGGATGCTAGGTGGAGAAAGTATTTCTCTTTAACTTTGCTAATCATCTTTTTCATTGTCTTTTAGAATTTCTTGCTTTGTTTGAGTTTGTTATATTCTTCTTCACTACCTGATTCAAATATAGGACGGTCAAATGTGGGTTCTTCTTCTTCATCGGTATCTTCATGCTTTTGGTTTTTTTTTTGGTCATATTCTTCAAAAGCCACACTCTATTCACAAGTTTTTTTATCCATTTTTGGAGAGTCTAGATTGAGTAAGGAACTATGAGATGTTTTCCCTTGAAAGTGCAATGATTTAGGAGGTACTTTTGATCTCTTAGATGTGTTAGAATAGTCCCAAAGGATAACTAAGAGGGGGGCTGAATCAGTTATCAGCTACTTTAATTCTTTTCTTTACTTAGATATCAATTAACATAAAGCAAATGCACATTCAGATAACACAATAGAGAACACAATAATTTTGGTTACGGGGAAACCAAATAGGTAAAAACCCTGGTGGGAATTAGCACCCACAAAGAACTGTACTTGAGTATAATTATCCCTATTAAGAGATCTTGCAACCCTATTAGGATTTGTTCTTTACAATGCAATAATTACAAAGACCTAGTTAAAGGTTGGACCCTGTTAGGAGTCTTTTACAAGTAACCCTGTTAGGGATGAGGAATTACTATCCAAAAGCTCACTGTTAAAATGATGAAGGCTGCAACCTTCAGTAGAAAAGATATACACTATATCTGATAGATGAACTATTTGGGTAGACATTCTATCTTGATCATTTCCAGTGTATTGTATATTTCCACTTCTTCTTCACATAGATCTTTTCTTGATGAATGAAATGTCTCTACTGTCCCAAAAAAATGGACATTTTGTTTTGTACTTTTTCTATCTTTATTCTTCTCATTCACACTTGGCATTCATCAAATGAACTACTATAAGTATCTTCTCCAAAGGATGTGATATTTTTCGGCTCTAGGAGTCCCTTCAATACTTCTTTAGTCGTCCACATCAACCACACAACTCAGACTGAATAGACACGATGCTTCACAAAGTCGGCTCCACCAAATTAACTCCAACTTCACGATTCTAATAGAACATGTTTGGCACCTTTAGATAATTATCTTTGACTCATAACTAAACATGAATACAAACACGCATATCCCAAAGATAGGTGCAACTCAAGAAATAATGTAATTACGTCGGCTCTTCACAGATTGTATTCAGTCTCTGTAACTATCATAACTGATTAGCATAACTCAACTGAAACTTCATATCTGAATCAGCATGAATTCACATAGCATCTAGAACATGTATAAACCATGGAAATGAACACGCATAGCTCTAGAACATCTGTACTGATAATTGAATATAGAACATTGATGTATATTATATGCTATCATCAATGACAAACATACAATCAATTATTTGCACAGAAGAAATTCTCCAATAATCTCCCCCTTTGATATTGATGGCAACATATGATATCATCAACTCAAAGTGTCTTCTTTCTTTTTACAATATTCTCAATATCCTCATCAAAATTTCCTCTTCACTGTTGTTGCTCTGTATACTGCCCCAGAGTATATGCTCCCCCTTACTAATACTCCCCCTTTGACATCAATGACAAAGGGTGTTAAACACCATTAAACATAGGTACTACTCCAGAAGTAGAGTAGTCAACCATTCATCAGTCACCAAGGACTGATGTTCTTACTACAAATTCTAATCACACTCAAGAAAGGGAATTACTCCCAACTTCTCCCTAAGATACTCAAAAGTATTTTTTGATAATGTCTTTGTAAAAATATCTACTAATTGTTCTTTAGTTCTCACATAATCCAACTTTACTTCTCTGTCTGCAAATTTTTCTCTTAGAAAATGGTATTTGATCTCAATGTGTTTTTTCTTTGCATGCATCATAGGGTTCTTTGACATATTGACAGTACTAATGTTGTCACAGTGAATAACAATAGGATAATCAATCTGAATACCAAATTCTTTAATCATCTGTTTGATCAAAACCATTGTTGAACAATTCAATGCTGCGGCAACATACTCAGCTTCTGTTGTTGACTGAGAGATACAATTCTACTTTTTACTTGTCCAAGTGACCAATCTGTCTCCAAGAAATACTGCTCCTCCTGATGTACTCTTTTTTTCATCAACACAACCTGCCCAATTTGCATCTGTATACACATGAAGTTGTATATTCTCTGAGTTAGGATACCATAAACCATAGTCGATAGTCCCTTTTAAGTATCTGAATATTCTTTTTATTTCCATTAGGTGATTTTGCTTGGGTTCAGCTGCAAATCTTCCAACAATGCCAACTACATTAGAAATATCAGGTCTAGATTGAGTAAGATATATGAGTTTTCCAATCATAGACTTGTATAGGGTCTTGTC
>MU224176.1:404374-428331 GCA_018584345.1 Thuja plicata
ATTTTGTTCTTCCAGTCAAGATAGTTTTCTCCATCAAACTTAGGACTCTCTTTCCTGAAGTATGCCATCTGATCTACCTTAAGTTGTTAGGCTTTCTCTCCAAGGCACTTGGCTCTAATACCAATTGTTGGAATAGTCCCAAAGGATAACTAAGAGGGGGGGTGAATCAGTTATCAGCTACTTTAATTCTTTTCTTTACTTAGATATCAATTAACATAAATAAAATTCACATTCAGATAACACAAAAGAGAACACAATAATTTTGGTTACGGGGAAACCAAATAGGTAAAAACCCCGGTGGGGATTAGCACCCAAAAAGAACTGTACTTGAGTATAATTATCCCTGCTAAGAGATCTTGTAACCCTATTATGAGTTTTTCTTTACAATGTAATAAGTACAGAGACCTGGTTAAAGGTCAGACCCTGTTAGGAGTCTTTTACAAGTAACCCTATTAGGGGTGAGGACTCATTGTCCAAAAGCTCACTGCTAAAATGATGAAGGCTGCAACCTTCAGTAGAACAGATATACACTATATCTGATAGATGAACTATTTGAGTAAACCTGATGTCTTGATCAGTTCCATTGTATTGTATACTTCCACTTCTTCAAGTAGATCTTTTCTTGATGAATGAAATGTCTCTACTGTCCCAAAACAATGGACATTCTATTTTGTACTTTTTCTATCTTTATTCTTCTCATTCACACTTGGCATTCATCAAATGAACTACTATAAGTATCTTCTCCAAAGGATGTGATCTTTGTCAGCTCTAGGATTCTCTTCAATAGTTCTTTAGTCAGCCACATCAACCACGCAACCTGATTAGAAACACGCAACTCAGACTAAATAGACACAATGCTTCACAAAGTCGGCTCCACCAAATTAACTCCAACTTCATGATTCTGATAGAACATGTTTGGTGCCTTTAGATAATTATCTTTAACTCATAACTAAACATGAATACAAATACACATATCCCAAAGATAGGTGCAACGCAAGAAATAATGTGATTGCGTTGGCTCTTCACAGATAGTCTTCAGTCTCTGTAACTATCATAATTGATTAGCATAACTCAACTAAAACTTCATATCTGACTCGGCGTGAATACACATAGCATCTAGAACATGTATACACCATGGGAATGAACACGCATAGCTCCAGAACATCTGTACTGATAATTGCATATAGAACACTGTTGTATATTATATGTTGTCATCAATGACAAACATACAATCAATTATTTGCATAGAAGCAAATCTCCAACAAGATGTGTACTTTTTTTGTCTTGTGTTAACCATGTATCCATATCTCAACTTTGTCAAGGTTTCTTGATAGTGTCAGGCAGTATCTTGAATCATTCAAGTGAGTGTTTCTAGGTGGAAGTATCGTTTGAGTTTTGGTGGAAGTAAATGATTCCAATGTCAGAGGGTTAGAATGCCCTGATAGTGAGCTGGGAACCAAGTTGTTTTAAAAAGAGGATAGACCACACGTATTGAGGCAGATCACGAGAAACTGATAGGACATGCAAGGTAGACGTCTAAAAAAGTGTTTTAACATGGCAATGGGGAGATCAGAAAAGATAATAGGGATAGACTAAAGAGCCAAAAGGGTATCCAAATCAACTGATCTTTCTTGAGAATCTATTCTACAAGTGCCCACTGTCTTAGATGCGAGCTCCCAGATGTGAGCCTAGAAATACGAGATGCGAGCTACTGCTGACCCTAGATGCGATGATGTGTTGACCATATGCAAGCCAGAATACTAGATGCGAGCCAGGATACCAAATATGAGCCAGGAAATCTGGGATGCAATTTTCTGATGTCTCTGTCAGATTTGGTTAATTTTGAAAAATTTGTCTTGGAAGTGTGTGAAGTTTGTTTGATTGTAAATAGATTTCTAAGACCTGTCGGTGAGCGAAAAACACATGTGTAGACCAAGGATTGAAGCTTGTCATTTGTTTGAAAGTGTTATATTTTTAATGCTCTTTCAGACATGTCAAACAGATTTTCTTTGTTAGGAGGGTAAAACAAGCATACATATTATCCTTATTTTCTAGGTGGAGGATGAAAATCCTTGCTCATTGACTTAGGTACACACTCAAATGTTAATCAGAATACAGCCATCACCAAGCACACAATGGCTACAGTCATGATGCTATATTAGCTGACTCCAAACACAAGTGGCGCATGATATGATGAGTGTCTCGGGGCAATTACTTTTTTCCTTACACAAGGATTATCACCCTTTCAGGGGTGAATCAGGAATTCTTTGAGTTTATGTTTGTTTATGATTGGGCAATCCATTTGAAACCGTCCCCCATAGAATTGCACAAGGAAAAATTATGGTGTATAGCCCTATGAATACTCAAATATGTGTAGTCTCACAAGAAATATTCAAGTGGCTCCACTCTACACATACCCAAGCATGTTCAAGGAATGATGTCAAAATTCTAGGAACAAAACTAATTTCTTCTTTCAAAGCTTTAGCCTACGAGGAAGCAACTATTTATAGTGAGTTGGAAGGATTGGTGTAAAACCTGTCCTCAATTGGGTCATTCCCGAGAGATTTTTTCCTCAACCGGCAGGCCCTCTACTATTAAATAAGCTTACAAAGGATTGGCGAGTGTAGGACGTCTAGATTTCTGATTCTTCCAAAGAAGAAGAGCATACTCTCCTAATCCATGCCATTTTATCCCAAAACAATTTCAAGAAAACAATTCGTTCCCTCAAGCAATGTTGTGCTCAATTTAAGATGTTCCTACTTTATGGAAAACAAAATGCTTGAAAGTAACATTTGTGTTCTTCAATTATCCGCAATTTTAGATGAGTAGCTTGTTCAATTTCTGATCCCCAAAATGAGACAATGAGATTGTTCATATAGCCCACAAATTTAGTGCTTTGAGTTGTTCATTTACTGAGCCAAAAGAACTTTAGTTTTGTTTGCCTTTGTTCAGTTATCTCCAAATTCCTTTCAACTCATAAACTGATGTGTGAGTTTCTTATTTTCCTCAAAAGGAAAAGAGCATAGTCCTCTAGTCAGTTTAGTAGAATATTAGAAAATGTTCTTAGTGTGAAAAGCATGTAAATAGAGGTCAAGAAGGGGGTTGGGCAACCTATAAAATCACGTTAGTATTCTTTGTTCAACTCCCAAGAAAAATCTTTGATAGCAACCTGCAAACACTAGTTAGGATTCTTTAAAAGACAAAAACCAAAGTGATCAAACTGTTAGAGGTTAGGTAATGAAGTACGTAAGATTTTTAACCAGATGCGATCTTAAAACACAGGATGTGATACCATATACCGGATGTGAGCCCTTGTCACTAGATGCGACTGAATGTTTCTCAGATGCAATCCTAAACCAAAAAATATCCGGGAAATCTTGGATGTGAGCCTCATTTTCTGCGGTGCGAGGGTGTATCCCGGATGCGAGCCAGAATGACCATAAATGACTCTAGACCTAAAAATTGGGAGGAAAGATTAGTGAAAATGGAGTTAAAATGAGGCCAAATCCACAATCGTGCCCCATGGTGAGCGCCATAAATGTGTGTGTTAAAATGTGCACCTTTTATCTGCAACACAATATTTTAATAGGTCATTACGTTAGTGGAAAACATGGTTAAATGAGCATATAAAGCACTAAAATTGACCTATTGCTTTCTAACTAAGAAGAGTATGATAAGAAACATAATAGCCCTCATATTATGCTACTATCAGTGACATATATGACTTAGCATGAAAGATTTGAGTTTGAAACAAAGAAAGATATCTCCTAAACATGCATTCTAGCTCTAAAAAGCATGAAAATAACAATGCATAAACATGAAATCTAAAATATGATATGAATCTATGTTTATTCTAACAGCATAACAATGCATTTAACTCTAAAATTATGGGCTTATTTGTGCTCAAAAATCCCTTCTATTTATAGAAGAATGAGGAGAGAGAGGGGGACAAGGTGCATTAATGGAGTTGAAAAACTCATTAATGAAGTGTAAGAGGCATTAATACCTTAGGCATTAATGAGGGATGGGCATAAAAGAATCTTCATTAATGAAACCATTTATGAGGCATGGGGAGGGATGTAAGGCCCAACTTGGCAAGTTGGTCCTTAGGGAAAGTCAAGCTTGAGAAGGTGGACTTGAGGAAAGGAATCTTGAGATTCTTTGACTTTCTCAAGTGGGTTGAGTCCTTAATCACTCCTTAATGGAATGTGAAGACATTAGGAGGTGGGTTAGGATTAGAATTAGATTTAGCAAGGGTGAATGGGTTGGGATAGGTTTAAACCTAGAGTCAAAGTGGTTGAAGTGGGTTAGGTTAGGGTTTAGAGGAATATTAATGAAATGAATAAAACTTATTTAATTCATTCAAAAATAGCAATATTAATTATTTAAGTTTTTAATTACTTTTTAATAATCAATAGGACTATAGCGAATTTAATTATATTAATTAGGCTAGGGGAATGGGTTCCTTTTGCAAGTGAGCAATTGATTTAGGGATTTATTTAATTTCTAGTAAATTAATTATTTTAGCCATGTATTTGATTGATTTTGATTTTGGCTAAAAGTAATTAATTTAGTGATTTGATCACTTCAGGAGATTAAATTGATTTCAAAAGAATTATGCCAAGCAGTAACAGGGTCGTTTGAACATAATTGGGGGTATGATCACACTTAGGGAAAATAGGGTCTATGGTCTGAGCAGACCAAATCCAGGTGGTTACAGAATAAATTTAGGATCCTCTTCGGTGCCAATGTTAACTTTCTATTTTGGTTCAATAAGGATGGGTGATCTTTCATCTTCATGTTCAGGTAGGGCATCCAACCTATCTTCCTTAGCTGCCACAATTGGGTTTTCACCTTTGGAAACATCTGATATTTTGACTTTTTTAGGTTCTTGCACTGCCACATGGTGGTTTTCACCACTAGACCTTTTCAATTTTTTATATTTTTTCCTTTTATTTTATGGATTGAGAGGTTGGACCCCTGCCTCTATCATTATGTTCATATTGTATTCATTGATGGAAGAAGATGGCTCAATCGTATTTAGGTATTGGGCCATTTCAAGGTCATTGGGAAACTATAATAGGTCATTTTGTTCGAATAAATCCCAATCAATGAGTTCAGGGTGCATTAAGGATAAAAATTCATTTGGAAAATTGTCATTCAAAGGGTTTATGGACATGAAATCATTTCAAGGTTCGTACATTGTATCACTTAGGTCTATGGCATGGTCTTCCTCAAGGTGTTCCATGGAAGTTGGATCAAAGTCACCTTCACTAGAATCCTCATTGATTTCCATGGGAAAGATGCATTTGGATTAAATACAACATTTGAATCACCCCCACACGAAGGTACCCAAGGTTCACCTATCCATTGACTAGTTCTAGATGTTTGACCTATGTTGGATTCTTGAGGTTCACTTGACACTTGTGTAGAATTCAAACCTTGATGTTCATTTTCTTGACTTGTAACATTGGGAATAGTTGCATATGTGTGAATAACATCAACTTCTATGTCATGAAAAGACTCTTCGGAAAAGGAATCCCACTCATAATCCCTAGAATCATCTTCGCTTTCGCAACCTACCATGTGCACACGTTCATGGGAGTCATGCATTAGACTTGAACTTTCTCCTTTATGTTGAAAACCTATTCCGGTTTTCTCTTCTTTTGATCTCCAAGATGGTTCAGTGGGTTCTAATAATCCTCTATTTCAAACTCCTAAGGGTCACTTCCCTTATATCCCATTTTTTGCATGATTTGATACCCTTTCCCATATTTATCAGTTTGAATGTTGATGTGTTGTACCCTTTCCATAGGATGATTTGAAGTATCCTCCTCCTTATAGAGCCATTGTAGTACTTCATATCCTACTTCTCTAAGGAAAATTTATCACTGTCTCTTACAAAATGAGATTTGTATTTATGAGGGGGATGAGAACTTGATGGCTTCCCATGTTTCCTAGGAGAGGTTGGTAAATCAAATAGGGAAAGGGAATATTCCCCCACTCCCTTGCAGTTGATTCTACATTGTTTTTCAAAGGTGTGCATCAATTTACTCATCTTTTGATATTGATCCTTCTTAGCTTGTTCTCTTTCTTCCTTGGTAGGTTTTGAAGTTTTCATCTTCAATGTAGAAGCCTTAACTAAATTATCATATGAATTTTGACCCTCTTAACTCATCTTTTCCTTTCCATTAGTTGTTGTATTTGAGTTAGTTTGATTAGGGTTTGAGATGGAAGTAGCATTTGATGTCAACTTCAAACTTTCCTCTTTATGTTCTTCATTAGTATCATTAGGGATGACCCCTTCCCTATTGTGAGGAATAAATAATTCATGACTTGGCTTCAATGTGTTGCAATATTGGAAGGGATTAGAATCTCCTCCAATTGTGATCTCCTCACCTCTATGTGTAAATTTTATGCATTGGTGATAAGTAGAAGGTACCGCTTACATCTCATGAATCCAAGGTCTTCCTAATAGGATATTATAAGTTAATTTCATGTCGAGAACTTGACATATGGTATCTTTTTTGATAGGTCCCACTTGGATAGGTAAAACAATCATGCCTTTTGAAGACCTTTCTTCCTCATCATAAGACTTAATGGTGATTTTCTTCTTAGGGTCAATGGCTGATTCAGATATCCTTAAAGACTTGACAAGGTTTAATGTACAAATATTGAGACCGGCTCCCCCATCAATGATAACTCTCTTAACCCTATGCCTTTGGATTAACACTTCTATGTGCAAGGGAAAACTTTGAGGGTGGGTAATAGACATGTCATCTTGTTTGGAGAATGAAAGGCAATGAGGAGCTATGAGACGTCCTACCATATTTTGAAACTTATCCTCCTACAAGGTTATAGGAACATTGGTTTCCACTAGGGATTTTTCCAATATTTCTTTTTGATTAGGAGATAATTTCAACAAATCCAAAATAGAGATTTGTATTGTATTTTCATGCAATTGATCCACCAAACTATAAGGCTTTATTGAAGAATATGTTGGTTAAGCCAAAGTAGTTGTTGAAGTAAGACCAAAGGTTTTAGGGGCACTTCCTTGTAGGGTAACTTTTTTTGCTTTCCCCCTAGTTACAACATTAGAGGACTCTTGAATAGGTTGTTCTTTTATTATCACAACATTGATAGTACTATCATGTCTGGATAGGGCATTAATATTATTTTCATAGCTATGGGCAAAGTTTACATTTTTGTTACCTCTCGAATTGTTACCATTGTTTGAGTTGGAAGATTCACCATTTTCATGTTTGTAAAAAGGAGTCTTAAAGGTTGTGTGATCTTTGTTGTTTTGAGGGCCTTCTACCTTTATCACACCATTTTCAATTAGGTCTTTCACTACGTGTCTCAAACGCATGCAATCATTTGTCTTGTGTCCTCGATTTCTATGGTATTCACGATGACTAGACTCACTCCACCATGTAGGTTTAATTTTTGGTTCATATGGTTGAGCTCTAGGTAAGTCAATAAGCTTATTATCAATGAGTGTTCTTAATTCCTTCTCAAGGGGTTCACCCAAAGGTGTGAATGTTCTTTTAGGAGTTGGTGTAAAGAAAGGCTTAGGCTTGTTAGCCCCTTGATTGTTCCCAAAATTATTGTTGTTGTTGTTGTTGTTGAAAGGTACTTTGGGTTCTTGGGTCACATTATTAGCTTGAGAAAATCCTTTGGTAAGATTGAAAGGGGTGGCCTTCAAATTGTTAGCCTCTATTACTCCATCATTCTCCACTCCTTTATTGTTATTCCTCATCCAAAACTGATTATTGTTAGGAGGATTTCTATTTTGGTTGTTATTGGAGGTATTGTTGTTATTGTTTTTTTAAAGCTTTAGTTCTCCACTTTTGACCAATACCTCTTCCATGGTAACCCCATTCTCAATTAGATCTTGGAAAGACCTAGGACATTGTAGTCTTATCTGGTAATTCATCTCATTAGTCAAGCTATTAATAAATATATCCATCTTCTCTTTTTCAGGTACACTTCGAGGGTATCTAGCAAATATCGCTCTCCATTGTTGTAAGAAAAGTAGGAATCCTTCTCCCTCTCATTGCTTGGTATTACATAAATTTATCATTTTAACCTCATGTTTTATATTGTAGGAATAATGAGTCACAAATTTGGAAGCCAACTCTTCGAAGTTTCAGATGCTGGAGGGTAACTTTGAAAACCACTCCATGGCTATGCCTCCTAAACTTCTAGGAAACAACCTCATTAGATAAGTTGTATCATGCTTGAAATCTAGGCTCAATGCACAAAATTACATTAAGTGATCTTGAGGATCAGTTGTTCCTTCATACTTTTCATATTTAGGAAAGATAGCATTAGCTGGGAATGGAACCATAATTAATGTCTTATCGAATGGAAAAGGACACAAAGCTTCGATAGAAAAGGTTTTAGGAACCCCGCTTTGTTTCATCGTGTCCAATTACATTTGGAAGAGTATGAATTGTTTATTCATTATATCAATAGGATTAAACTCAACTTATTTTTTTTTAATTTGATTGACATCATAGTCATGGGAAGTTTGAAATCCGTTTGTGCTAGGTCTAGGAAGTATTTTTCTTTGTCTTTTTCCAACACTTTTTCCATGAGCTTCATGAAGAAGGGACTTTGCATTGCTTCATTGACCTTTTTGTTGGTTGCTTCTTCATCATTAGGGTCAATGTTGCCCCCATTATTATTATTATTGTTTAACCCTTGGTTGTTAGGGTCAGCATTTCATCCTCCAAGATTATTGTTGTTTAACCCTTGGTTTTTAGGGTCAACATTTCCTCCTCCAAGATTATTATTACTAACCACACCACCTCCATTTTTGTTCATATCTTTTTTAACGTGGTTAATTTTATCAGGGTCCATGTTTCCAAATGGAAAAGACATTGTTGGCTTCATCTCCATTATAGGTTCTCATAAGGGTCTTGAGGAGGTAAAGGTATCACTCGGAAAAGGACACTCCTACCTTAGATAGGTTCTGTCGGATTGCAGGGTAGACTTGATATAATGAGATCTAGTAAAAGCTGGCATAAACATAAATTGTATAGAGTTCTTAGGCTTTTATCTCACTTAAATGATCAATCCTTGGATGATTTTTTGAAATGTCCAAAAATGAAGGATTATGATCAAGTTGAATATACACAGAGGTAAAATCTCCAAAAGGGTATCCAAAAATGTAATTATCTTGTTTTCAAACCTCTGGGAAATATCCACTGTTTGCCCTTATTTGTTTCTACGCGTCACTTCCTGGTGTGTAAGCGTGACTTTAATATTAGTACGCATTGACTGGAATTCTTGTACGCAACACTCTGTAGTTAGTATGATGTATTTTCCTATTGATAGGTTTTGTTGAATTGTTTCCAGGTGGCACTTTCCAGTTACTTACGCGGTTTTTGACAGATGTCAGGCATCGTTTTAGTTGTTTAAGCGTCACTGAACTATCTGTAGGTGTCACTTAATTGTTCATATGTGGTACTTAACAGATCAAAGTTTTGATTAAGTAAAAATAGATTTTACAAGGACCCAAAACCTTTAAACAGAGTAATACAAATATTTAGAGAAAGTACAACAAAATTTGTGCCGAGGCACCAAAAAAAGGCAGCCGACAAAAAAAGCTAGCAGACAGAATAGCTAGCAACAGTCCCAAAGATAAACATAATAAACAGGGACAACACAAAAAAGGGGAGGGCCCAGGAAAAGATAGCTACATGCCATCAGCCATTTCCTGGGCCTGAATCACCATAACCTCCATCTGATTGATAGTATTTTTGAGGTCACCTTTGTCCTTCTCTTTTTCCTCCCTTGGGCTCGCCTTTTTGGTACTAGCCCTAGTGCGGGTTCCCAGGCCAACCAGATCCTTGATAGCATGGCTATCCTTATCCCCAGTGTCCTGCTCCAACTTCTCCATTAAGCTCTTGGCCTGCCCTATATAATCTTTGAGACTCTTCAGAGATTGATCCCCAATCTTACAAACTGTGTCCTCCAGCTTGTCCCTCTTGGCTTTCAGGTTCTTAATCTTCCTTACACTGTCATCTTCAGCAGCTCTGTCCTCAAAATCCTTGAGCTTCTCTTCCAAATTGTTGACTCTATTCACCAAATCAACCTGTGCTTCCGAATTTCCAACAGCCTCTTTCATTTCCCCCAGACACTCAGCAACAGATTTCTCCCCAATACCAACACATTTTAAAATATTCATTTCCCCCCTCATACCCTCAATTTGATTCTTCAAGTCAACATTATCACCTAAAATTTTGCTAATTAGACCAGAAAAATCAGTAATGCATGCTCTACCATGGTCTAAATCCTCAGGTTCAAAATTATTACCTGTGTCTTCATTGTGATGGGTTTCCTCCTTCCCAATGTTTTTATTTTCAAGGCCCCTCCTAGAATCCTCCTTCACCATTTCTTCCTCCTTCTTCTCTTTATTCTTCATGCTCTCAATAGGGTTAGTATAATCCTTACCCTCATCCTTCTCCTTGTCTTCCTCCTCATTCGAGGAAAGCATGATTTTCCGCTTGCTGGGATTTTTCCCTTTATGGGTTTTAATATCTCCCCTCTTTCTTTTCTTAACCCCAGTTTTGGGTCTAGTCCCCTTATCTTCATCCTCGGTCTCCTTTTCAATCTTTGTTTCCTCCGCTGGAGTCATCTTCTTAGTGTTAGGGTTAATTATACCCTTTTTCTTTTTTCTATCACTGTCCTTAGAGCTCTCATCCTCCGTATCCTTCTCAGTATCAGATATTTTGATGTGGGTTTTTTTCAAGATTTTTGAGGAAGAAGACCCCTTTTTTATTCCCTTCTTAGGGGTTTTATACCCTTTTTTCTCCTCTTCCTCATCCTCTGTATCTTCTTCATACATACTTTCCTCCTCGTCTCCTTCTGTGTCTTCCTCATCTTTCTGTGTCCTTTTAACCAGAGGTCTCTCCACCATCTTGGACTTAAGAACTTCATAAACTAACACCATAAGCCCCTGGTGTGAGGCGTGATCCTCCTTAGGTTTTGTCTACATGCTAGTAATGGTGAAATCAAGCGAGATGAGTAGGTAGAATGGAAAAATAACCTTTATTTTGTGTCTGAAGTGGTTAAGAAGCATGAAGTGGTGGCCATAGGCCCTAGTGAACCTACCATCCAGAGTGATGTAGCTGATGAGCATGAACAGAACATATCGCCAGGGTCTAGAAATGCGCATAGGGTCGTGATAAGAGGTTCCCACCTTCACCAGCTGAGCTCTTTCCTTATCTTCCTCATGAAACTTCTCTCACGCCTTGTCTGAGATAAGCCTATCTCTGTAAAAGTTAAGCCCTTCCATCCCCATACCAGTCGCCTCCACAATAACCTCCTTGGTGACTTCCATATACTGGTTGTCGACCATGACCTTCCCATTTTTCCAGGTCTTCGAGAAGATTCTAGTGATAGTGGAGTTGCACCCATGAATCCTCTCCAGGAAAACCGCCAAACCTCCCTCCACCAAAATCTTCCACACATCTTCCCTTTCACGCTATTCATCACAATTTGCAGGTTCCACACGCTTCTTGTTACCTCCCATATCTTCTCTCTGGTTTAGATTATTTTCTCTGTAGATGACTTTGCAAATGTTATTTGAAATATCCCGCCTCTCTTTCATAAAAATAAGTGCACCCAGAAAATGTGTCACTTCAATCTAATAATTGCCACTAAGTACGTTCTCCTTATCTGGTAATGATGACAAGTCACTTTCGCCATAAACCAATATTTAAAACTTACCATTTATGATTTCTTTTTTTATTACTTCGCAAACAGTCATTATTCATCAATAACTACACTTGAGCTAGCATGTCAACATCACCTCCCCATTGAGTCACCACCTCCATTTTACAATCCATTTTGGCAACCCAATCAACCACCCCATTGGTTTCCCGGTAGGTATGTGTCACCATACAATTATCAAAAGAATGAATTAAGGCTTTATCCTTTTGCATAATATTGTAAATTGACCACGAACCAAGGGTAAGAGAATTCAAGCATTTAACAATGTTGAGAGAATAACCTTCAATCCAAACTTTCCTACATCCTTTTTCCTTAGCCATGATGAGACCATGAAGGGCAGCAGTGGCCTTAGCAAGGTGGTTGGTCTGAAAACCAATAGGGACAGCTTTGATACCCTTACAAACCCTGTTCTCATCCCTAATGACAATCCCACATCCTGCCACCCCTAGGTTTCCTTTCGAGGCCCCATCAAAGTTGACTTTCATCCACCCCCTAGGTGGGCAATCCCACCTAGCATCAGCTCTAGTAATTTTGTTATTCTGCTTCTTAAAATTCCCTTTTATCTTACATTTTTAAAGAAAGGCAATATCCTCCTCCAAGATTGGTTCCATAATTCTATCCTTTAAAACTGCATTTTCTTTAATAGCTCTCTTTATCTTGTAAAAAACCTCTTTGGTAGTTGTCTCTTTACTCCTAAAAACTCTTTCATTCCTTTCTCTCCAGATTCCCCAACAAATATAGGGAAGAGAAAATTTCCATACTTGACTAACAGTATCATTTTTTGAATGATGAATCCAAGAATTAAAAAGACCCTTCAAATCTTCAAGGAAAACCCATTCTATATTAAAAAGAATAAGAAAGTTGTCCCATATCACCCTAACAAAAGGACAATGAATAATCATATGATCAAAACTCTCTTAATTATGCTTGCAAAGGTAGCATCTATTCACAATAGTCATCCCTCTTCTCATAAGGTTGTCAATAGTGAGGACTTTATTTTGTAAAGGATCCAGAAAAAAACATTGATCTTAGGAGTAAGATCCTTTATCCAGGCCTTAGCCCAAAAAGGCTCAATCAGATCTTCAAACTCCTTATTATACACAGAAGAAGTAGAAAAAATACCACTCGAAGTATATTTCCAGATAATCCTATCCTCCTCCTCAATTAGGGTGGTAGTTTCCAGAATTTGGTTAAGCTGTCCCATCGAAATGTCAATAACAGTCAGATCTTTCTAGTGATCTCCTTCCCAATAATCCTCCACTTTCCTTCCAAATCTAACCTTACAGAGGTTTTCAAAGTTCTGTCATCTGGGACAGTCCTTAAGGGGAGCCTGTAAAATCCACTCATCTTCCCAGAAGAGAACATTCCTGCCATTTCCAACTTTCCATCTTATTCCTTTTCTAATGATATCCCTGTTTTTCATGGAATTCCTCCATATGAAAGATCCGCCAGAAATCTTGTCATAATCAAGAAAAGAAATAAAGTTAGGGTGGTCCTTATTGTACTTGTTTTCCCAAATTAGATTCCATTCTCCCATGTAATTGTAATATCTCCAGATTAATTTAGCCAAGAGATGATTGTTGATATTTCTGATTCTTCGGAGGCCATGTCCCCCTTTAATAACAGGTCTACAAAATTTTTCCCAACCTAAGAGAGAAATACTCTTCTTTTTCTCCGTACCTGTCCATAAGAAAGTTTTTTGAATTTTTTCAATAGCATCCCCAAACTTCTTGAGAATTTTGAAGATGCTTAAAGCATACAGTGAAAGACCTTGAAGGGTGGCTCTGAGAATCTGAATCTTGCCCACTTGGCTCAACATAAGTCCTTTCCATCCTACAAGTTTACTGTGATATCTATCAACAAGAGAGCTCCAGAAAGTGTCAGGGGGTTCCAAACAGAGAGGTAGCCCTAGGTAAGTGCCAGGGAGGGTCCCCAAATCACACCCCAGAATCCTCATGATTCTGATCTTCCTCTTCTTTGGAACATTAAAGAGGAACACTGAGCTTTTTTCCCAATTAATAGTTTGACCAGAAGCATTCCCATATTTATTCAGAGCTTTCTTAACATAAGTAGCATTTTTAACCAAGGCCTCTCCCCTAATAACCAAATCATCAATAAACTGTTGGTGAGAGCACACTTGGTTAATAGAAGAGGGACATAGTCCCTTGATTTCTCCATCCCTCACTTGGTTTTCCATGAACCTACCCAAGCATTCAGCCATAATAATGAAGAGGATAGGAGAAAGGGGATCCCCCTACCTCAACCCTCTAGTAGATTTGAAGAAAGGGGTCGGAGACCCATTGACCAAAATAGAGAAGGTAGCTGAAGACACAAGTTGAAAGATAAGATTAGTACTCTTCTTGTTAAAACCAAAAGTACTCAAGACTTTCAGAAGAAACTCCCAATCCACCCTATCATAGGCTTTAGAAAGATCTATTTTAAGGATAAGGCCTTCCTTTCTAGACATCACCAGAGAATGCACATTCTCATGGACAGATGTTATAGAATCCAAAATTTGTCTTCCCAACACAAAACCATTTTGTTGCCAAGAAATCAGAGAGGGGAGAAAAGATAAAATCCTAGAGGTAAGGACTTTAGAGATGATCTTGTAGGCCGAATTGCATAAGCTTATAGGCCAAAATTGATCCATTTTATTAGCTCCCTATTTTTTAGGGATTAAGGCAACAAAAGTACCATTTAACTCCTTCAACAAATTTCTAGACCCAAAACATTCCTTGACAGCATTCGTCAAATCTTTTTCAATTATGTGCCAATACATCTGAAAGAAGAAGATAGGGTATCCATCTGGTCCCGGCGCTTTATCTCCTTCAAAGGAGAAGACAACCTTTTTGATTTCAGAGTTAGAGGGGATAGCATTAAGTACCAAATTTTGATTCTCATTCAGTATATGGTGAATACATCCCAGCAAATCTCTTTGATCCTCCCTATTCAGATCTCTATTTTTTTTATGAGATTTTGAAAATAATTTTTAGCTTCCATCCTAATAACCTCTTCTTCCTTCGAAATAGCACCATTGGTTTCCAAATGAGAGATTCTATTAGCCTCTATGTGCTTAAGAGTAGTCATGAAGAAATACTTGGTATTTCTGTCCCCTTCATTAAGGAAAACCTTTCTAGATCTTTGTCTCCAGAAGGTTTCCTCCTTAGCAATAATATCAAGGAGCTACACCAACTTTTCATTCTCCTATTCTCTAGTAACACTCACACACCCTTCCTTCTGAATGGAGTCCTAATGTCCTTCAGATCCATATTAATATTGACCTTTGAAGAAAAAATGTTACCAAAAGTGTCTTTATTCGAGTCTTTCATTTTATCCTTAACATGTTTAAGTTTTTTAGCTAGGATAAACATGGTTGTACCATGGATTTTAATACTCCACCAGTCTTGAATCTTATGCTGAAGTTGAGGGTGCATAGTCCACATTTTCTCAAATCTGAAAGGAAAATTATTTTTCTTGGAAATAAAATCCGCCAAGATAGTGATAGGGTTATGATCTAATCCAACCCTCAAATGGGAAAATAAAGAGCAGTAGTAATGGGAAAACCAGTCATTAGTGATCAAGGCTCTGTCAAGTCGAACCTAGATAAGATCCTGTCCACTTATTCTATTAGTCCAGGTATAGTTAACACCTTTCAAATCAATATCATGGAGAGAATGGCTATCAATAAAATCCATCAGATCAAGTCTACTATCCAAATTAGTTAGGCTTCCTCCTTGTTTTTCATCCTCTTTTAAGGGAGTGTTGAAATCTCCCATTACAAGCCACTCCTCATCAATAAAACTATTTCTCAGGGAGGAAAGCTTATTCCAAAAAACCTCTCTACCCTTTTTGGAATTAGGGGCATAAATATTAGTTAAAACCCAAGAAGTATTGTCTTTTAGATGCTTAAATCTTATACACATAACATTATTCCTCTGATAAATAATATCCCCTTTAATAACATCACAATTCCAAACAGTAGCAATACCCCCAGAAGCACCCTCTAAGTCACCTCCACAGATATTGTCATTTTTAAATAATCTAAGCTTTTCCACTTTCTCTTTCAACATTTTGGTTTTCTGAATTAAGAAAATATCATGTCTATTATCTCTTATCATATTCCTAACAATAAGCTATTTATGGGGATTATTAAATCCCCTTATGTTCCAAGAAATGATCTTCATACCTTAGTAGAGGATCCCACCTCCATTATAGGGGGTTGGCTTCCATCTGCAATATTCTTCTTAGTCTCCTTGGCTCTAACTTTTTGATTCGAAGGGCATCCTGGGGAAGACAACATTCCTCCCACATCCCCTAATTTTTTACTCCTTGTGTCCATAGATCTGTTTTGCTTTCCTTTATCCTTCTTAGATTTTTTCTTATCCCCATGACTTTCTGCATCACTCTGGATACCTGACAGAGCATGACCTATGTCTTTAGCATCCCCCCATTTAGGAGTCTTAACTTCAAAATATATCTTTCTAATCCCTTGAGGAGATTTTTGTAGAATATTTGATGAACCTTGACTAGTTAACCCCTCCAAATCATCCTTCCAGACTTTATCCTCCTCCATTTTTTGGTTTATGTCCTCTGATACCCTTTCATTCTGATCATTTTGGATCAAAGGTTGTTCTTTTTCTTCTTCTATTGTTATACCCACTATATCAATAGTCTCTTGCTGGTTTTCTTCCTGAATCTCCCCTTCTTCCCTCTGTATTTCTATATTGGTCTTAGGGCTTTGATTACATACCTTACTTTCAAAATCCCCACTTAATATCTTGTTGCTACCACCTTGAATTTTTGTGGGGTTTGAATCATCAATATTGATGATTTTACTAGGGGCTCCCAAGGATTGTTCCTCTCCATCTTTCTTCACTCTTCCCACTGGTATCCATTGCTTAGTCATTTTCTGGATAATCTTTGAAGGGCACTTCTTAGCCTAGTGTCCCGCCTTCTTGCAATGAAAACACGCAAAAGGGACTGACTCGTATTCTATTTTTTGTTCCCATGACTCCAGTTTAGAGAGAAAGTTAATTTTTTTTGGCATATCAATATTCTATGTAATACCCACACATATCCTAGCATATGTTAATCTTCTCCTTGAAGAAGTGACAATATCTATTGATAGGAGCTCCCCAAAGGTATTAGCTATCCCCACAAAAATTTCCTTCGTCCAGTATTCGAGAGGTAGGCCGTGAAGATTTATCTAGACAGGAACCTGTTTGACCTCATCCTCCTTAAAAACTAGATTAGGGCTCCATCTTTTGGAGAATCATGGTATTTTTTCCAAACATCCAAGGCTCATTACACATATTTTTCATCCTATCCTCTTCACAAGAGAAGAAGGACATACACCCTTTTGACATAGCAACCACATCAACTTGCCCTTTCAGATCCCATTTCCTACTGGCATATGATCTAACCACTTCAATGTTGGGTCTCATCCCCATGAATCTTCCAACCAGGGAATTATTCATTCTGGCAATGGTCTGATCAATAATCTGGTCTGAGATAGCCAAAGCAAAACTACCTTGTGAAGGACTTGATATGTTCTTGACCGGTGGTAAAGAAGACTTACCAGGATTGAACCCAAAGAGGGAGGCCCACTTTTTTTTGTACTCTGGCCTGTCTCCTGACGTTTCTGAGCTGCCCCCCCGGGTCCCCAGGCGTGAGTCCAACATCGGGATCCTTCCCTTGCTTCACGTTGTCAACAACATCCTTCGGCTTACTGTGCCCTACAACATCTGCAATGTTCGCACCAGTCCTGCTCCCACCCAGATTCAAATTTGAATTTGGGCTCCCGCCTGCTCTCCTCTCCCCTCCACCGCTCTCCATATTTTTAGAATTCCTCTGCCTCGGTGACTTAACAGATCAAAGTTGAATTTCAATTCTTTTGGTTTTTAAAAGTTTAAGGTTTTTGATCAGATCTATCAGAGAAGATTCTTGCTTGAAAATTAAATACAAACTCAACACACACATCAAATTTGCACCATGTCCCTAAAACAACACTAAAAGTGTATGTTCTTAGTCATTTTCACAAGTATAACACAAGAAAATCTTCCAAGCAATCTACCTAGTGTCAAATTTGGCTTTTAACAATGGCTCTAAAAGGTAGGCTTACTATTTTAACTGGGTTTTAATGAACACCTCTATTCTAAATCATGTCAAGTTCTTATACCCCATTGCGGGCTTCCCACACAGACAAAAGTACACTTTTGCGCAATCCTGAAGGACTACTCGAGGAAGTGAAGATGACTTGCACACAACTTAGTCACTTTCCAATTAAGGTAAAGTGCATTTATTTATAGTGGGTCAGATAGTATCGTGGCTAAAGTGATTGTCTCCCACTTTGGGTCTTTCCCTCTCACCACCTTCGTAAAGGAATTCTCGCGAGGTAGGCCCTCTAAAGTTTTATTTGATCTAGCATATATAGAAAAACAAGAAATCAAACTTGGTTCAACAAGTTTGGGAGTTTGATTCACTTAGAAAGTGAAGAGCATATCCTTATTATCGTTCCTTGTTCAAAACACCTCAAACACGCTTGTTCTTTTTCAACCCCTTGACAAGGGGGTTATTAAAATTGAAGTGTTTGGTTAATTCCTTATCCCTTTCTTTCTACCAAGTTGAACTCACATGTTTGGCTTTTTGATCCACTTCGCAAAGTGGATCTCGCATATGCCTAATGTTTGTTCAATTTGGACAATAATAGGGTTTTTCCTATTAAACTAGATTTAAAGAAAAGCCACAATTTAAGCAATGCAAGCTTGATATGAAAAATACCTCTTTTGTAGCTAGCAAAGGCTAGGCACTTTTTTGAGGTTTTTTATTTTTTGCTTGATTACTCACCTAGTGGTGATCATTCCCACTCCGACTCCACCAACAAGTTAGTCAACACAAAGAGAACAAAGTGAAGAAAAACTTAAAACTAAATTGACAAAATGCTCCTAAGTTCTTTTTGATCAAATTTTGCAAAATCAAGCTTAAAAAACTCAAAAAAAATAAGAAATCAACTAAAGAGTAGGGAATTTCTTTTTGTATGCAAAAAATACTTTCATGTAGTGATCATACAAATGTTCTTCTTCTTTTAAACTTTCTAAAAGATTGGAAGCATGAATTTGCTTAGCATGTTTAATTTGTGCTCTTACCTCTTTACTAGGCCTTGTAACTCTAAGTTCTGGTTTCTAAACTTTTAAATGTCGTGTCATCTGCAGGGAACAAAAATGCAGAGAGTTACAATAGAGAGAAAATCAAATTAAACTTGATATAAAGCAATAAATTCTATGCGGCATTTAACTGTTAGTAATGGCGAAATTTAAACTTTAACACGCGGCATTGAAAAATGCACAGGCGGTAAATTAAATTTCACATGTGGCACATAAATTTTAAAATGCGTCAAAAGACTGATCACACGCGACAGTTGACAGTTCACAGGTGGTTCTTTGTAGCTCACATGCGACGCTTTACAGGCTTAGCCATCACACTTTGTCTCATACGTGGTGAAAGAAATTAAGACAGAAATAGAGTAAGATCTTCACGCGTCACTTCACTGTTCACACCCGTCATTAGATTCTTCATATGCGACACTTCACCTATTTTCTGCAAAATAGACATAAAAGTGAGGCAAAAATACACACAACTTGATAAAAATGATGAAAATGAGGCCTAAAGCCCCACGGTGGGCGTCATTTGTGTGTGAATTAATACACCTTCATTAAATTAGGACAATTAACTACAATTCTATGAAAATAAATAAGCAAATTAATCTAAAGAATTGCATTTAACATCCATAACATCTCATGGTTCTCTAACTAAGCTTTGCAAGTAGATCTCTCAACCTTAATCTCTACTAGTGACCATCCTAGAATGAGAAAAATATGATAAAATCTCTAATCTAGCTCTCAATTCTCTCAATTTGATACAAAGATGAACTCAAATGCTCTCATAAAATGATATGATATCTCAATTTGCTATGAAAATTCTCTCACTATTGCTCAAGATGCTATGAAATTGCCTATAATGAGGATGCTTTGCATTTGAATTTTATAGGATTTCTTATGCTTGAAAAATGCTTGTATTTATAGTAAAATCCCAAGGGTAGGGGGTAGAGTGAATTGACCATGATTAAGCCTTGGTTAGGTGAAAGGATTTGAGATGGTTTCAAATGGGGGGACAATTTAAATGGTTGTTTCAAAGGTTGGGACACAGGAACAAGATTGAGTGATTGAGATTCAAAGTTGAAAATGAGTGATTGAGATTCAAAGTTAGGAGTGATCCATGTGCTTTTGTGTTCTCAATTCCCATTGGTTGCTCAAATTCATGTTGAAAGATATTAGGATTATTTAATTCAATCAATTAATTAAATTAGCTATGTAGGGGAATAGATTCAATTTGATTTTTGATTTAAAACTATACAATTAATTGATTAAAATCAATTATATAATTTGATTGATCCTTTTTAGGCTTATATTTGATTATTTGATTTCATTATTAATTATCCTTTTATTTAAATTGATTTTGATCCATTTTGAAGTATTTGGCTGAGATTTGCAGATTTTGATGATACTAAGACACCTGGCCAATTTTGGGTGTCTACACTATCTTTAGGGGAGACTTAGGTGTGTCTCTGGATATCTAATGCATGATCGCTACTAGAGAAGTGATCTTATGAGAAATTTGTGACCAGTTGAAGTATAACAGTGCAACTGCTAGAACAGTTGATGACAGGTGATAGATGATTTGAATGTCTTGTCAAGTCTATATTGTATCTTGTGGCACGGTCATAGGATATGGTGGTCAATATTATTCAGATGCTATAGTTGCGACCATGACTAATTTGAGTGATTGTTGTGCAAGATAAGTGAACGGTGAGTAGAGATAGAGTTGTTAACAAGTTATAATATTTGTGTTCTTGAGTAATATGTGATAAATCTTTGATCGGTGATCAGTGTTAAGGTTGTGGTGGAATCAAATGAGTTAGTCACGATATGGTGACGTGTCTTTGTGATTGGAGGTGATGATCTAGGATCACATTTCTTGATGCTAGTGTATGGAGAAGATTATTGAGGAAGCTTGTGTTTGGTCAAAACGTGTTTGATTCCTTGACACAACATTCTATGTAAATCATTGTATTGGTCGACGCGGTCTTGGAAAAATGTTTTATGCATTTAATTTTTATATGTGGTGCGTTGGATTTGAGCGGGATACTTGAAATTCTAATTTAGGGTTTGATTAAGGTGGTGGACTTAAAATTTTAGTATATAATGGATGAAGTTAAAGGTTAAGAGTGTTGATCATGTGTTGAAAAAGTGTGTGTAAGGTGCATGTTATGATCAAGCTAGAGAATAATTAGGTATGCTCAGATGATATTGTGTGCTTCAGTGGATCTAATTAAGAAGAGGTAGTGTTGTTTTACAGATCATTCTTTTTGTTGTTCCCTAACAGTTGCAACAGGTTAAATCTCTTAACAGGGTAGATCCTAATAGATCTTTGTTTTAAATCCTCTAACAAGGTGACACTTTGTCAAGTGTTTAAAGTCCTCTAACAAGGCTACTCTTAACAAGGTAAAGGTCCTAACATGCCTAAGGTAAATCCCTTAACCGGGTAGCACCTAACAGTGTTGTTGCAAACTTTTAACGGTGTTAAGCTCCTCACAGGGTGTGCTTCAAAAGAGTACATCATTTAGTGGGTACTAATTCCCACCATGGTTTTTTCCCTATTTGGGTTTCCACGAGATAAATATGTGTGTCAATTTTGTGGATGGATTTGGATGCTTATGATTTTTATTTTTTGTTATTAAGGTTAATCTTGTGAATGTTGATTTAAGTTTTTAGATAGAGAAGTTTGGATTATTTAGTAGATTAGTGATTCTCCCCCCCCCCCTCTCAGTAATCTAACCTTAGGACTAACATATTGTTTTTTCATTGAACCAAGTGATTGTAATTGGTGTTTCTGTGTTTGAAGTGTGTAGGGGAAAGAGTAGTTACATCTCTTGACTCAATTGATCTCAAGGTGAAGATTGAAGCACCGTGAACCATTTTCTTACTAATGGGCAATAAGTCTATCATAGTCAAGTCTGAAAATGCAATGTTGTGAGTTCTTGTGGATATTTTAGAACCCCTTTGATGTTTTAGGAAGGTTGTAATGGAAGTATTCAAGCCCCTAGTCACTACCTTGAAGTCATTTCAAATGGTAAATTTCAAGGAGATAGAGTATTGTTGTTGTTGAATGCCTAAAAAGGCTTATTTTGTTTATTGCCAGTTACTAGTTGAGTGCTTGTCTCAAAACATCACAAGCCAAACATCTTATATGTTGTCAAAGACCTTAAAGGGTGCATAGAATTGTAATTATAGTCAGGGGTTGGGATGTTTGTGAGGATTTATGACCATTATAGTCATTGGTAAGGGCTAATTGGCATAAAAGATAGAGATGACATTCCTCTTTGAAGTCACTGATAAAAAAGTGTATATCCACATTGAGATATGTATTAGAAGACCTAAGAAGGTACTTTAAAATAAGCTTTATTTCAATGGGTGAATTGATTGGGAGAATTTATGCTCTTTTTGGTCTCAGAATAGAGCTACTAACCTTGAGGGGTGTCTAGGTGAAAGAGGAGTAAGTTGGAGTGATCAGAGTTTGTAGGAGTCATTAAGGTGATTGGGTATTGTGCTTGGATGGATAAAAGGTGTCTCTGGAGTCATAAATATTCTGAGAAGTTTTGAAGCTTAAATCATTGTTTGTAGTCGTAAGGTAAGGAGTCATGGTGAAGGGTGATTTGAAGTTGGTGAGGAGGGGCAAAGTATTTTTGTTGGGATGTTATTTCCTTGATGAGTGTCTATCTACTTGGGGGTGTTGAAGTGTTAAAGTGACTGCCTTGAGAGAGAATTCATGGTTGGTTATTTGTGTCGAGTTGAAGAAGGGCATTTGAGCACATTGTTGTGAAATATGCCTGATTGGTATTGATAGGTTTCCAAGTTGTTGAGTCATGAACCCAAGAGCCTCTGCATCACTCTTATTCAATTCATATCTTTCTCTATCTCTTTCTATAATAGTTTTATCTTTTATCTATCTCTCTCTCCCTCCATCTAAGTAGATGCATAGTTGACTTGAAACTATCACTTCTCCATTAAGACCTTTGTTGCATAAATAACATATACTCCAACCATGTATGCAAAAAAGTAGACCAAATTTTTCCCTAATTGACCTCCCAAATCTCTCTGACACATTCATTGCACACAAAGGTGCAATAGATAGTTAGATAACTCCTATAAAGATTCATAACATAAATAACACAATGAAAATCTTATATTAAAACTACAAAAAAATAGAACCAAAATTCAATTATTGTACATAAATGTATTTAAACATTTTTTTATCATAAAATATAATCAAACTTTTAGAGAAAATATAATGATAGACATAAGTAGCTTGTATATTTACTTATAATAAAGAATGTGTGGAGAAAAACTTTCAATGATTAATAAAATGATTTTAAAAAAAAATCTTATTAACCAACCAAAAATGTATATCCATTGTACACAAGGTGTAATAGCTAGGTAGATAACTCCTATAAAGATTTAGTTCATAAATAATGCAATAAAAAAACTCCTATTAAAACCACAAAAATAGAACCAACATTCAATTATTTTACATAAATGTATTTAAACATTTAAACATATTCATCATAAAATATAATCAATTTTTATATTAGAAATAAGGAGATCAAAAATACAAGAGATCGCAGAGTATCAGAGTTCAGAGGCCAAGCCTCACACCATCAAAAATGAAATATATACAATGAATCAGCAGAACAAAATCATAAACCAAGACACCTAGTAAAGCACTTCATCCTAGGTGTCCACCCAAGCCACCCATCCCATGGAGCCATCCATCCATACCATGCTTTTCTGATCTTGGATTTGTTTCAGCGTGTAAACCATCTCACTATTAGCATTGTGAGGTCTTCTTTTAATCTCCTTGCTAATTCTGCTGAAGGTTTGATTGAAAGCATGTATATTATCCAGGTGCAGCCTCCAGAAATATCCATTTTTAACCTCATTTGCAAAAAAGGTAGAATGACCGTCCTTGAGCAGCCTTTTGAATTTAGCCTTGTTGATTTTCATGGTCATCTGAATCTACGAAAAAATTTTAAAGTATGTGAGACTTCGAAAAGACTCAGTAAGCATTCTGGGGATATTTTGAAACCTTTCTTCATTTCT
>MU224176.1:444580-476588 GCA_018584345.1 Thuja plicata
TTGTCTAGATGGTCATCAAAATAATAGTAAAAAAAGAAAGATATAGAATTATTTGATTAATGTGTATATAATTAATATATAAATAATTTTAAATTTAAAAATAGATATAAAAATAGAAAAAGGTTGACATAGACGGGAACGAATGAGATGAAAAGAAGTGCGATTTTTTATTCTTCCAACATTAATACGGCGTACCCATTGCACACCAAGGTGCGATTGCTAGTTTTAATTATATGAAACGCATGTGGCACCGATTTCATGAGGTCATCAAGCCGGTGTAGACGCGTGCGAAAGCGCGTATGAGATCAGCAACGGATCAACGAGAGACGAGGCCAAATTAATGTCCAATCACACACTTTAAAATTAGTAGCGCAACCGGCATAATATTCCCGCATAAAGCGGAACTACGTCACCGACTAAAATAAGTATCGCCGAGTTTTATTGGTTACGTCAAACTCACATTTAATGAGCTGGCTCTGACGTAGGATGGACGGAGGGATGAGACGTGTATTTATCGGTAACCTGAAGAAGCTTTGGTTATAATAGGTCGCAGGTTCGAAACCTCCAAATGCAAAGGGCACGATGAAGCGCACATTCGAAGATGGAGAAGTTAGGGTTTTGGAGAAGCAGGCACGCAGTGAGGACACAGGCACTGCAAGCGATGTGGATGAGTTCTTCGCTATCCTGAAACGAATCGAGGAAACAGAGAAGCAATTTGGCGTTGCGCGAAGGGTAAATAAAGGCAAGATTTCCTCTGTTTCTCTGGATTGTTTACCTGAGGGCTGTAATAAGCAGACCGTCATGCCTAGAGCGGTTTGGCGACCGTCTTTCGCCTGGGAAGATTTCTCTGGGAGCAGAAATGGAACTGGAAATGAAAATGGAAATGGAAATAGAAATAGAACCCCCTGCTCTGGATTTCTGAGCAGCAACAAGAGAAATTTGCCGGAAATTGTTAATAATGATAGAAATTGTATGCGAAGGCGGTGCCTTCGTGTGGATCAGGATAATGAGGGCTCGCGGGAGAGGCTGGATCTTAATTTACCTTTAACTTCCGCCGGATTGTAGCTGTTTTTTTCTGAAATACATACTGGTCATAATTATTGTTTCTTTTTGTTCTGAAATTTACACAGGTCATAATTGATTCAAATGTTCTTTGTTTATGGACTCTGGTTCTAAGTTTGAACCCTGCACCGGCCAGATTTGTGGCTGTAATTGTTTTGAACTCTGATTGTGTTCAATATACTAATTTGTAAAACACTTTTGTGCTCTGCACTCTTCTGTGAAGTTTTAAAATTTGAATGCTTTGATGGATTCTCGCCGACTGAGGTACATTATGTGCTATGTTTTGCTGTGAATTGGAAACTTAAAATGTGAAATTTATTTAATTCATAATGAAATTAAATTTGATATTTTTTGAGAAATTGAAGAAATTTCTAGTTTCAAGATGGTTCTAATGGCTTAGTTTATGTTCCCCGCGAATTGATTATATATTTTCCTTCTGTGGTATAAAAACGGGTTGCTTTGAAGGCATTTTTCAAACTTTGTTCCAGGTATATCTGCGGATAGATGGAATTTGTTTCAGGTATATTCATGAATAGAAGGAAATTAGATTTAAAACAAACATAGTTGAATCCTATAGACGTTAAAAAGGATGACTTGGTATTTGTTTTACATATATATTCTTTGTTGAAGGAATGGGCAAATATAACCAAAGCCTAACATTATTTTGTAAGTGTGTAGGAAGTAAAAACACCTCTTTAAAAATTGATGCAATCAATTCAACACTTGTAACAACTAATTGATTAAAAAGCTATAGATGTTAAAAAGGATAAATTGGTATTTGATTTACATATATATACTTTGTTGTAGGAAAATTACATTGCAACATATCTTTTAAAAAGGAAAAACTAGAGCCTAACATTATTTTGCAAGTCTTGAGGAAATAAAAACACCCCTTAAAAATTGATGCCATCAATTAAATGTGATAAATAAGGTGTTTGTTCAACAAATGTAACCATTTCAACTAATTGATCAACCTCATCTAAGAATATAGCAAAGATGGGTTTAAACTTATTAGTTATATATAGTGTCTAAGTTCATTCTCCCATATATATAAAATATTAATGGTTCAAAGTTTGATGTTAAAGATATTTTTTTGTTGAAGTGTAGTATAGTGTGGATTAGATGAGATTGTAAATATCAATTTGGTATTAGAAATTATAAGAGTGTAAATCAATCTAAACACTTATAATAGAATTTCCTTTTAGATGGATTTCAATAGAGATGAGAGATCATTTTGTCATTAGAAAATAGAAAAGTGTACATATAATCTAGATGGATTTCAATAAAGTTGTGATATATCTCTCATGTTAGAACAGTGGAAATATAATTAAGATGGATTTCAATAGAGTTGTAGATATCAATTTGGTATTAGAATTTAGCAAAGTATAAATATAATCTAAATGGATTTTAATGGAGTTGGAGATATCAATTTTTGGTATTAGAAAATAGCATAGTGTAAATATAACTTTAGATTTCATTAGAGTTAGAGATATAAATTTGGTATTAGAAAATATTAAAGTGTAAATATATATATATTCGGATTTCAATAGAGTTGTGATATAAATTTATATTAGAAAAGTGAAAATTTTAGTAGGACAAATTGCAATAGAGTTGGAGATATCAATTTGGTATTAGAAATTAGAAATATGTAAATATAATCTAGACAGGTTTCAATAGAGTTATTTGGACAGATTTAAATATAATTAAAGATATCAATTTGCTATTAGAAAATAGAGAAGTGTAAATATAATCTTGAATTTCAATAGAGTTGAGATATAAACCTCATATGAAAAAAGTGGAAATATAACTAGGACAAAATTTGATAGAGTTGAAGATATCAATTCGGTATTAGGAATTAGAAAAATTGTAAATATAATCTAGATGAATTTCAATAGTGTTGATATACAAACTTATATTAAAAATTGAAATGTGTTAGAACAATTATGATGTGAAAAGTTGTTGCTTGGCCTAATTGTTGTACCACTAGTAATAGTGTGGTGACAATTTGTATTAATGACAATTAGACTTTGTGGATTTAGTTTGGTTGCAAGATTTTTTGTATAGTGCTTAGTTGAAAAGTATTATCTTAAAATTGTATAGTTAGGTTAAAAAATAGCAGCTTATTTCAGATCTATTTTAATTGATTCAGAATATACTCTCAAAAGGGTACTTAGAAATGTAACTTTTTTTGTCCAGAAGTTCTTGAAAATACCCTATGTTTTAGGGTTTTGATGTATAGGTGTTGCAAAATGGGGTACATGCGCTCTTTTATGGTGTATAGACACTAAAAGATAGGGTATAGGTACTGCAGGATGTGGTACAGGCGCTGATCTTTGAAAGGAAACAAAGTGTGTGGAAAACAATTCCCTACGCTAAACTCCTAAGGAGAGGATCATGCAAATTCAGATTTAACCCTTATCAATTACAGAATGATAATACAATTAACTTAGATGTTGCTACAATAACATGCATACATAGAAAAATGAGAATGACACAATGATTTACCCTGGAGAAAACCTTTCGGTAAAAAACCCCAGTACTCCAAAACCTACACAATGTATTACTCAAAACTATTACAGTTTACAATACACTTGCAATGCAAGTTCTTCCAGAAGATTATCAACACTTGAAGACAATCCAGCAACCTAAAAAATGTTCCAACAATACACTTACTTCACACTCTGATTCGCAACCCTAAAAAATGATTATATCATGCGCTTCCCTTTTAGGGCAACTTCCAAAGACAGTCGTATTAGGGTTTTACCATTCTCCAAGAAAATAGGAACCTGAACCCCACGATTGCAGAAGAGTGTACAGTACTCAACTTTATTACCTGCCACATATCTTGCATGTCTTCACCCATCATCAAATCTTTCATAATTAGCTCTTACAAATATTAATGACCGTCATAGGAATCCGTCATAACCGTTTCAGTCATGATTAGCTTACACATTGTCCAAAGTGTCGACATTTGGAAAATATCAAATGTAAGGAAATATACAAGGTTGAGACACCTTATTCCTAACAATCTTCTGGGTAAAAGCTCTGAACTGGTGAAAAGCTTGGAAAATTATTGTTTTGTTAGGATTTCAAGTTGAATTAAGATCTTTAATGGATGTTCTCTTCTGATATACTTGATCATCAAACACAGCAAGCACAAAGACACTTTTTTTCTCCACCCTTAAGATAACACAAAGTGTGTGTCTATGATCATTTCAACGAGTCTTTCACAAGAAAACAAGTTCAAACAAGCTACCTAAGGTCAATTTGGTTCAATGTGTCTCATAAAGGTAGGCTTGCTAATGTAACTATGATTTAGTTTGGGTTCCAAAAAAAAATATCAAATGAATCATACAAGGAACACGCAGTCACACAAGTGTGATTGAGGCCAGCAACCCTACGAGTCCAGGCAATTGATATTTTTGTCTTCTAAGTATTTCAACTTAAATGGGGTCTTTTTTATAGTGGGTGGATGTAGGTGGCTTAACCGTGTTCCCACTTTGGGTCATCCCTCTCATCGGCCTCTCTAAGGCGTATTCTTGGGAGGTAGGCCCACTAAATCTCTAACATGTTCATTGAAAGAAAGAAAATTAAATGAGCAAGTAGATTTAGGAGTTTGATTCACCAAAAGGTGAAGAGCATATCCCTACTACTTCTCACCTCCAAACATAATTAAAAATTTTCTTTCCCAAGCCTTTTAATCTAATGGAATTCAAGCACTTCTAGGAGTTTGATTCACCAAAGGTGACTTGAGCATATCCCTAATTCTTTCCTTCTTAAATGTAAGGAGGCTTATTTTATGTGTTTGTTCATTCCTTAAAGCTCCACTTCATCTCAAGTTTATCACTTCTAGGAGTTTGATTCACCAAAGGTGAAGAACGTATCCCTAATACCTTACTTAGGATTCCAATTTGCTTCTAATTAGGCTAGATTTGGAAATTGATAAGCCACAATTTAAGCAAATGTGAAAGGATTAGTGTTACATTGTTCGAAGCTAGCAAAGGCTAGGCACATTTTTGAGATTTTGTATTTTTTCATTTTCACTTACCATGATTATAGCTCCTTCTCATTTGCATCCGCTTAACACGCATTAGTCCAACACACTTCCCACACAAAGTTAGGGAAATCAAAACCCAAAGCTAAATGCTCGGATTGTCCTAAAATGTAATGTTACTTCAAATTTTTTAAGGTGAATAGATCCAATTCAATGAAACATACTTCGATTTCTAAGCATTCACAATCTTTTGTAATCATAAAGCCTTTCATCTTCATTCAAAGTTTTTAAAATATTTGCATTGTGATTCGTATTCTCAAACTTTAGTAATCTTTTGATTTCCCTCTCTTGCTTGTAGATCCAGAGTGCAAGCTTCCTTACTTTTCTATGCTTTGACATCTGCAAACCATTTCATGCAACATTAGCTCAAATATTTGCAAAATTTAGCTCAAAATGCATAGGTGCTATAAAATCTTGCATAGGCGCTAAAAGAACTTGAAGAAGCGCACAAAAAAGTTGCATAGGAACTAAAAAATGATGTAGAAGCCAAAATTTAATGCATAGGTGCTAATATATCATGCATAAGCACTAAAACATCATGCATCGGCACCAAAACAAGTTTCAGGAGCCAAAACAGAATGCAAAAGGGCTCTAATTTAGTGCATAGGCGTTGGAAGACAGTGAACAGGCGCTAGAAGATGATGCAGAGGCGCTAAAAGATAGTGCAAATGTCAACTTATTTTGCATAAGTGCTACGCTTTGAGGTGTAGGCATTGTACTTTAGGGTATAGGCACTGATCTTTAGTGCATAGATGCTCATCTTTAGGGAAAAGATGCTCATCTTCAGGGTATAGGCGCCAGAACTCTAGAAAACCTCCAAATCTGCATCACAATCACTCAATTCCGACAAACAAAGTTAGTAGAGGCAAGATGCCCCACGGTGGGCACCATTTTGTATACAATTTAATGCATATTCATGAAACATTAACTCAATTTACTCAATTTGAAAGGATTCAAATATATACAATGCTAAACATCAAATTGAACAAATCAAAACTGTCTCATCTCTCTCTAACTAGGAAGCTAAAACAATGCTCTCATATTTTAACCATTCCGAAAGTGACAATCCTAGAATGAGAATTTGAAGATTAAGCTACATGATAAGCAAAATAAGCTAAACATGAAGAATTATGATGCAAATTAAGCTAAAGATGCAAGAACAATACTAAAAGAACTCAAACTATGCTAAGGATGAATACAAAATCAACTATAGTATTGATGCAAATGTGAATGGGTGTGTATTGGTGATTTTCTCTTATGATTGCATCCTATTCATAGGATTTTCCAAGGGTAGGGAGTACTGTGTACTAACCCCGATCAAGGTTGAGTCAAGTTAATGGTTTCAAATGTTGGGACAAAGAGACAAGGATGGATGGTCAAGATGCACCTCAAGTGAGTGGTGGAGAATTGATTTGTCCTTGATCCATGTGCTTCGAATGCTCTCACCACATTGGTTCAATTGATTTTTGTCCTTTTGTGGTTGGTGAGAATAAATGCATTTAATAATTGATTTAGCCATGGGTTCCCTTGAATGGGTTGGATTAAATTTGATTTAAAATATACAATTAATTGATTAAAATCAATTGCACAATTATTTGATCTTTGTAATTTAATTAATCCAATAGCTTTGATTTCAATTAATTCATGCTTTGATGTTCAATTGCTTGATTTGTATTTGATTGAATTTGATTTATCTTGACCAATTTAGGGTGTCTACACTTACATTTTGACAACTTTCACAACCACATTTTTCACCTAAAATCAATTAAGGAGAGATCACAAGGGGGTAGAATCCTCCCTCTAGTGCCTAAGGGATTATCCTCCCCCCCCCAACCCCCCCCAACAAGGGCCTGAAGGTGGAGCCCATGGTGAGGATCTTGGGGCAACACCCCAGCTGGGATTGTTTATGGTAGTGCCCCCAACTAGGGGTTCAAAGACAACCCCCCTTGAAGGAAAAAAAAGTTCATTATTTGATAAAGGAGTTGATTGTCCGTTTAATATGTAAGCCAACCTTTGTAAACCGCAAAAAATGCTTAACAAATAAGTAGTTGTAGAATGTGAAAAGCCATGATATTGTTATTTTGTCCTTTGTTAGATAATACAAGAAAGTGGATAGTTATTCCCCTTTGTATGTAGCGCACATTGGATGAGCCATGCTAAATTTGTGTTGTGAATTATTATCTTTCATTTTAGTTTGCATCATAATTAATATTGTTTATTGCTCTAGTCTACCCAAACCGTAACATCTTGGATCCTTTTATAAATATTGTTTATTGCATGTAATTAGTTAAGTTTAACATTTATTTATCTTTGTAAGTCTCAATAATTTTGTTAGAGTAATCTTTAGTTTGCTTATTAATTAAATCATGTTGATTTAATTAGTTAAGTTATTACTCTTTAGTGCTTAAGCTTTCTCTTAGGTACATTAATAATTAATTCTTTTACTAATAATTAATGTGCAACCTAGCTTTTTAGGCTTTAGGGTTCTATTCACCTTTATAGGTTGAATCTTGTAATTCTTTTTTCATTAACTCGGATTATAATTTTGCTCTCACATTTTGAATAACTTCTGAGTCCTACTTTTTCCTCTTTCTGCTTCTCTCTTGTAACAGGTTATTTGCATGTAGGTATTCTTGGCGTTCTGTGGATTTGTATCTCTCAAATCCTACATGGTATCAGAGTCGCCCTGCTGCTTCCTGGTCTGTTTTTTTTTTAAGTAGGGATTCGAGGGCAAAAACCACAACTTTTTGGGGTTTTCTCTTCAATCTGAAAGAGGCGCACTTTTCTGGAGTACGTTGAGCAAAAAGGACCTCAACATCACGCTTAGGAGGCCCGGGAGATTACTTTTTAATATAAATTGTCATTCTTTGCCACAGTGGCCTCTGAGAAAATTTTTCTCTCTCCCAAGTCGTACGACACTAGAAAAAAAACACTTTTTAAGTGTTTTTTTGGGTGCAGGCAGAATGTGCCACCACTGCGTCGCCCGCACGGAGCCAGCGCCCCACCCACGCCCGGCCTCCACCGGCGCGCCACCCACACCTAGCTCGGGAGTCGTCGCAGCCGAAGCATCACTTGACCGCCTCCACTGCGCCGCCGAGGAGTCACCTCCGCCAGTCGCAGCGCCAGCTTGCAGCCTCAGCGCCGCCCAACTGCCACCACTACGTCACCGAGGAGCTACCTCCGCTGGCCACAACACCGCCAGATAGTGTGACCGCTGCTGACGTCACTTTCTGACTAGTGATGTCAGCGTTTTCCGGGGGTCCGCAATTTTTCCGGCCGTTTTTCAAATTTTCTGGCCACCAGATTTTTTTCTGGCAATGACGTCAACGACGACCTGGTGAAGGTCATATGGCCATCAATTTTTTTGCCGTGGACAGGCAACAGTCATTTGAACGTCAATTTTTTCCCGGGACTGGTTTTTTCCAGAGAGCTTGTTTTCAAGGGCGTTGTTTTTTGGCCGTAACTTGAGCATATGGTATCATTTTTCAAAGAATGGGATATCGTCGGAAAGCTCTTTCCGAGTCGGAGGCCACCATGTGGGTCTTGTTTGCAAATTTGGCCATTTGAGTACCTATTTTTAGCGTCAAAGTTGCAGCTTCTATTTCCCTCCTCACTACACCAAGTTTTGATCCAAATGCAGTAAGGTCAAATTTCTCATTTTTTTCATTTAAAAGAGTTATCATGGGGTTTTCTACTCACCCTCCAATTTTTATTCTGGAACAGGGTAATTATGAGTCATGGGCAAAGTGTATACTTACACATTGTAGGTGGCTTAATTTTTTTCCTTATTTCTATGATCTCATACCTAAACCAGCCGCTTCAGAGGGAAAATTAGCATGGGATATTATTAAAGATCACATAGTAGAAATTATATTGTCTAGTGTTGATCAGTACACTGTGTTGGCTATATCAGACATTGACTGTCCTCACCCACTTTGGACACATCTTTGGGAGATCTATGGAGACCCTAATCTCTCTCAATTAATAGAGGATCCTACATCAAATTGTCTCTTACCCATTGCTTAGAGAGAGAATACACCCTTTAATCATGATGCTTTAGAGGGGCTTGAGTATTTAGACACCCTTACATCTTTCGATGGATTAGAGGCTTGTCTCACAGTCCCTACTCTTCAGACTGAGACTTCACCAATATCTCCTGTTGTTCCTGATTCCGTACAATAGGGCATCATTCACCTTCCAAACATAGCTACTTTGGACTCTTATCTTGCAAACATCTCCTTCTTGTTTGTTGAGTCTTATATTGCAGATTTGGAGGATTATTTTGAGGACATTGATCTCCTCTACCTTGGCAGTCAAGTTATCACTGTTCACCCACCATTATCACTACATTCAGTGGTTGCATTTCAAGATTCTCCACATCAGTCTGGATTTGGCATCATTTGTTTCAGTTCAGACAGAGAGATTCTTCAGCATCCGATCATGGCACACATCTTGAGTCAGATTGGTTCATCACTCTTCACAAGGTTTCTTCGACATCGTCCTTTGGATCCGTTTCTTCCCAAGGGGAGGAATATCATTTGCCGCTTCAGGATCTCCTTTTGGATTCTACATTAGGCATCTACCATTGTGACAGGAGTTTCTTCATTCTGGGGGGACTTTGGTCTCTCTCTCTCTCTCTCTCTCTCTCTCTCTCATGGGGGGCTGGTTGTACTTATGGTCTTGAGAGAGTCTCTTGAGCCATTTCTTTTCTGCATTTTTCTATCTCTTTTTGGAGAGGGGTTTTTCCCACTGGGTTTTCTTCTTTGTCTCCGGTTTACAAAGATCTCCTTGTATTGGGTACCTGATCAAGCCTTGCTGTCGGGACCCTTTTCCTGCTTTCATAGTTGTGCTAGGTTAGCTTACCCCTTGCGTTTAACTTAAGGGGGGGTGTTAGAGTAATCTTTAGTTTTCTTATTAATTAAATCATGTTGATTTAATTAGTTAAGTTATTACTCTTTAGTGCTTAAGCTTTCTCTTAGGTGCATTAATAATTAATTCTTTTATTAATTATTAATGTGCAACCTAGCTTTTTTAGGCTTTAGGGTTTTGTTCACCTTTATAGGTTGAATCTTGTAATTATTTTTTCATTAACTCATATTATAATTTTGCTCTCACATTTTGAGTAACTTCTGAGTCTTGCTTTTTCCTCTTTTTGCTTCTCTCCTGTAACAGGTTATTTGCATGCAGGTATTCTTGGCGTTCTGTGGATTTGTATCTCTCAAATCCTACAATTTTATCCTAAATTAATTGATTAATTAAGAAGTAGAAGAAATTTTCCACAATGTGTCTAATTATGACGATAATATCAAGATTGAATTGCATATTTTTCAAGTTAAACTCATTGACACATATTTCATGAGTAGTGGTTCGTCCAAACCCATCTCTCATGAGAATGATCAGTTTACATGAACCCAAACAATTATAATATTGATATCATAATTTGACATACTATGAAATTTTTTCCCCTAGTTATCAATTGATGCGCTAAGCAAACTATATCATGAATGGTTCGAGAGGTACAACTCTTGTTAAGGATTTTGCAATTGGGATAGGAATAACCTTAGGGAAAACTCTATTATGACGCATTTCCCAAGTAAAAATGGGTAGCCTTCTACGAAGTCCCATTAATTCACCTTCTGAACATAACCTACATGCAATGAGTACTAAATGAACCATTCATTCTCACAAGAGACAAGTTAATGTGAACCACTACCTACCAAATATGAATAAAAAAATGTAATTCAAATATTATACTTGTTAGCAGCTACTGCTCAACTTTTTTAGGCACAATTTGTGGAGCTGATGGCCCCATGGATGGAAGATTTGCTACTTATTTTTAAATAGTCTTCATAACTATTACTTTTAAATTAAAATTTTAATAATATTTCTTGCAAATAATATTGAATGCAAAATTATAAGCAAATAAAATGGAGATGAAGAAACATTGTAAAGACGTGTCACTTTTGTAAATAAGCAATTGTAATACTTAAAAGTAAGCAGCAAATTTTGTTTCCATGAGGCCACTAGCTCCACAAATTGTTGCTTGCTAGCCAAAATAAGCTTAGGGCAAGTCCCCATGCAACTGCTTAGCTTATTTTGGCTAGCAGTCGCTGCTCAAATTTTCTAGCAACAATTTGTGGAGCTAGTGGCCCCATGATAATTAAACTTTGTTGCTTATTTTATTAGCTGTCATCCAAAATAGCATGTTTAAATGAAATAATTAATAATAAATTTTGAAGATAAAGTTTTGAGTAAAAATATGAGGAAATAAAAGAGAGGGAAAACAATTAGTGCATCCATGCCCAGAATTTAAAAATTACATGGGGACACTTGCATAGCTCATTTTTAAGCAGAAAATTGTCTTAAGTAGCCGCATGAGGACATGGGGTTAGCACCATGGGGACTTGCCCTAAGATTCCACCAAAATAGCAAAAGATTCACCAAAATAGCAAAAGATTCCAAATTATCCTTTCCCTACACTTAAAATTACAAAAGTTGCATGGGAACACTCAGCTCATAATGGCACTTAAGGAGCTGCATGAAAGCATGGATAATTGATTAATATATTTTTTAATCTATTTATCAGATTTCAATTTAAAAAAATCATTTAATTTCTTTACTACAATTTATTACCCATTCATCTTTTAATACGTAGACTAAAAGTTCTTTAATAATTTTATAATATAACGTCCATAAATAAATGCGCCATATTCTCGTTATCACATGGGAACATCCTCCTGGTTACATAAATGTTTCAGCTAGACCGTAGTACCTACTCCATAACAATTTTCCCAAGCCATTGTCAGCGTTTTGGTAAAGAATTCTTATAGCAAGCACATAATCTATACAGACAAAAACTTCCTGCGTAGCTGCATGGAAAATATGAAAACCAGGTGACAAAAGCTGGAAAAAAATCCCAATACACAAACAAATCACAAATCGAGACTGAAATCCCGGGCCTGCAGTATGAAAAGGGTGATCCTCATTCCACAGAACACCGTCTGAACAAAAATAAACCTGTTAACAGTAGTAATCACTATCAGCAGATCTTAAACATAATCCCAACACACAGAAAAATCACAAATCCAAACGAAAAGGGTGATCCTCATTCCACAAAACACCATCAGAACAAAAAAACTGTTACAGTAGAAAACAGCATTAAAAAACTGCAACAGTAGAAAATCCGATTGGTGCTGCAAATCAGGATCACTAACCAGAACCACAATAACAAATTTCAGTACAAGTTTGAGGGCAAATTGAGATCCAGCATCTCTTTATTCCCCTTTTTCTGATCCAAACACGCAGACCGCCATTTTGGACAAACATTACTTTTGCTGTAACCATTTGCAAGCCCAAATCTTTCCTTCGGATCACCATGGCTGGCGCCGGAAAAATCCTCCCACTCGAACGACAGATGCCACGGCGGCTTCGACATTACCGCCGGCGCCTCAGGACGACGGAATATTTTCGCGACGCCCAATTCTTTCTCCATCTGCCTGATTCGTTCCAGCAGGGCAAAGAAATCCTCCACATCGCTTTCTGTACGAGTCCGCTTAGAATCGCCATTAATGGCCTCCTCTTCTTCTCCGCCTTCCGCCACCCGCTTCATTGTCAATTCTCACAAACACACCAGAAAAAGAAAACAAAGCTTGTTACTGCAAATTCTGCGAACTTGCTATTAAAGCGCTGAAATGAGCGACCAAGTCCAAACCAACACGTCTCCTCCCCCCACGTCAAGAAAACGTGCCCCTCTCGAACTCCTAATCTTCATGAAGTGGGCCCCACCGGAGACAGACTGTCTTGTTTATCTAACATTTTGGATGGACATTAGTTGGGGGAGGGTCAAATGGCGTATTGTTTATCTAATATTTGGATATATCATGGAGAAGGGCTAATGATCGTATGGGCTAGCTTCGTCTCTATCTCTATTGTTTATCTAACGTTTAGATGCACATTGGGTTTATGGGAGAAGCCCCACTAGTCATATGGGCTAACTTTGTGTCATTTATCTAATATTTGGATGCACATTAGATCGTAGGGAAGAAGGACCACTAGTTGTAATGCCTTACTTTGTGTTGGGTCATTATCTATCATTTGGATGCACACTGAGTCTAGGAGAGAGCGGTTGGTAGTCATATGGGCTTACTTTATGTCACATTGCTTATCTAACATTTGGATGCACATTGGGTCTACAGAAGAAGTGTTGGTAGTCATACGAGCTAATTGTACGTCGTATTATTTATCTAACATTTGGATGCACATTGGGTCTAGGGGAGAGGGGTTGGTAGTCATATGGGCTAACTTTGTGTCGTATTGTTTATCTAACATTTGGATGCACATTAGGTCCAAGGGAGAGGGGACGGTAGTTATATGGGCTAACTTTGTGTCGCATTGCTTATTTAACATGTGGTTACACATTGGGTCCAAGGGAGAGGGGTCAGTAGTCGTACAGGCTAACTTTGTGTCATATTATTTATCTAACATGTGGATGCACATTGGGTCATAGGGAAGAAGGGACACTAGTCATATGGGATAACTTTGTGCCATATTGTTTATCTAACATTTGGATGCATATTGGGTCTAGGGGAGAGGGGTCGATAGTTGTATGGGCTAACTTTGTGTCGTATTGCTTATCTAACATTTATATGCACATTGGGTCCAGAGGAAGGGTCAGTAGACTTCGTATGGGCTTACTTTGCATTGTATCGTTTATCTTTAACATTTGGATGCACATTAGGTCCAAGGAAGAGGGGTCAATAGTCGTACACGCTAACTTTATGTTGTACTAATATCTAACATTTGGATGCACATTGAATTGTAGGGAAGAAGGGTCACTAGTCATATGGGCTAACATTGTGTCTCATTGCTTATCTAACATTCAGATGCACATTGAGTCGAGGCGAGAGGGATTAGTAGTCGTACAAGCTAACTTTGTGTTGTATTCTTTATCTAACATTTGGATGTACATAGCGTTGTAGGGGAGAGGGGCTCGTAGTTGTACGAGCTAACTTTGTGAACATGTAGTTTTTATATGTTATATTTTAAGATCTCTATTTTTTTAAAATTAATTACCATATAAGGTTAAATATGGATTTAGAATGCTCAATAGATGTTACTAAATTGGTTATGAACATGTTTATTGATATTCTAATTAATGTATAAGGTCAAGTGTGGATTCATAATTCTAGATAGATATTGTGAATGTAATCTATCAACATGTTTATTGATATTTTTTAAAGATTATACCTCATAAAAGGAAAAATTGTGGTCCAAGAATTTCAAGGGATTAGTGGTAGTGTTTTCAATCCATACAATTAGAATTGAAGTCAATTCTAGTCAATTATGTCATTGTACTTTTCTTTTTAATTAGTACTATTTTAAAATAGTAAAATAATTTTTCTCTCTCATATTTATTGAATTAAAGATTATTTTATGTCTTCTCTTCATTTTGTTTTCATTTAATTTAATTCATTCTTTTTAGAAATCAATTGTATGACTTTAATTTATTATAATTATGTCACATAGAAGGAAAATTTGCGATTCAAAATTCAAGGGATACTATAGTGAAGTCAATTATGTTAATTTTGTATTTTCTTTTTAAATTTTTTATTATAATTTACAATATTAAAATTTTAATGAAGTAAAGTAGTTTTTAATCTTATATTTTAATGGTTTACATTGTAATAAAGGTTATTTTATGTCTTTTTTTCCAAAAACAAAAATCATTTAACTTTAATTCATTCTTCTTAGAGATTAATTGTATGACTTTATTTTAGTTTTTCTTCCACTACAAAGCTTATATAGTTATGATTTTCTATTATATTTATGTTTGAAATGACATTGAAAATCATTTTAATAGCCTATATTTTATAACTTAAAGAAATTAATTATCCATGTATGTAGATTAAACATCCACCCCATTTAGGCAATAGCCTACAACACAACGGTAAAATTGTGAGCCTCTAATCTCGGAGGTCTTGAGTTCGAGTCTACTTAATGTTAATAAATAATAATAATTAAATCTCGTCTTTGGCACATTACCCATAAAAAAACTTCTACCCCGTTATAAAAATGAAAACATACCAAGTCAAAGCAATTAGAGACCATGTATAAATATGCTCATTTTTTGTCATCTTTTGTCAATTCTAAAGTTTGTGGGCATGCAATTGTTACAAATGGAACATCATGAGTCCTCCGTTTTATTTTAGTTAATTAATACATAATATCAAATGTAAATTGAGAATATTCTATAGATGCATTGATTGTCAACATGTTTATTGATTATTAGTATGATGCTTCTAGATTCAATTGTGTAAGTCTTTATATACTCACTCTTAAGTATATTGATATTTTATATACATTATATGACAAAAAAGGAGAAAAATGTGGTTCACAATTCTTAAATTGAACTCAATTATGTTATTATATTTTAAAATAGTAAATTATTATTTTTCTCTCATGTTGTATTGACTTATGTTTGAATAAAAGGTTATTTTATGTCTTCTTTACAAACTGTTTTTCATTCAATTATAATTCATCTTTTTAAAGATTAATTGTATGACTCAATTATAATTCATCTTTTTAAAGATTAATTGTATGACTTTCTTTTATATAAAAATTATCACATAAAATGGAATTGGTGGGTAAAAAATCCAAAGGATTATGTTAGTCTATTGAATCCATACAATTAGAATGAAAGTCAATTGGTCAATTACTCAATTATATAATATTGTAGTTTTTAAAGTTTTAGTTATAGTTTATAAAAAGTATTTTAAAATAAACTACTTTATTGATTTATGTTGAATAAAAGGTTAATTTATGTGTTTTTCCTATTTTGTTTTTATTCATTATTTTTAGAGATTAATTGTATGACTTTATTCTATTTTTTCTTCACTACAAAACTTAGGTAATTGTTATGATTTCCTACTATATTTAATATGTTTGAAATGACATCGAAAATTATTATTCTAGAGTCTATATTTGTATATGTTAAAGAAATCAATTATCCATATACCTAGATTTAGCATTCACTATTTTCTAAAGATGAAAACATACCTATTTAAAGGAAGTGGAGACCAAGTGTAAAGATGCTCATTTTTTTTCGTCATGTTTTGTTAATTCTAAAGTTTAGGTGGCAAATTGTGTATTGAAAAAATCTTGGTATCATTTGATTGCATAATAAATTTTAATTATTGATGTAACATGGTATGCTTGATTTATAGAACAAAATAAATTAACACTTATCTTTTCATTTATATTTTTGTTTAAAATCTAATTATTTATTTACCTTTCTTTTTCCAAAATACAAAATCAAACTTTCTCTATATTTTCCCTATAAACAAATTAGACATTTCAATGTGTTCTCTCAACTAAGAAAGAGCTAGTGGTATTGATTCATTTTTAAGAACAACCATAGTATCCCATATTTTTTATTTATTCTACTTTATATAATGAAGATGAGTTGTTTCTAATTTCAACGTTGTTTATATTTTGTAATATCACATGAATGCATGTGGATGGTTAAACTCCAATGATTGAATAAGTTTGGTAGAAATGATTCATGTCTTATGATTTTAATGTTTATAATATAAAAAGATAGAATGTTATATAAACAAATAAATTGTTTGTGAAAAAGTGGCTTTTATTTTTAAATATAAAAAATAAAAAGTAGACAATTATACATTATAATGAAATTATATTCAGTAAGATTTAAAAATATTATCGATACAAGCATAAAGGATTTAAGATCAAAGGAGTGAAATCTTATACATTTTTAGCTACGAATCTAATCTAGTTAGTCAACTCTTGGTTTGTCTCTCAACACAATTTCAAGATTTGATCAACTATCATACAATTTCTCTCTTAAAAAAACACATTTTGACTATTTTCTCATTTCCACAACACTTGGAAGACCATTTTCTATATTCAGTCAAGATTTTATTGGCATTTTTAAAAATCTAAATATGTGTAGACTACAAGTCTTTAATGACCATATGGACAAGAATTATTTTTGTAGGCTTAGGCATGTCTTCAACCTTTGTGTTTGCTATTTTTAAGAGGCCAAGACTATTGTAAAGTTAATATTGTAGATAGATTATAGTATTTTAGGAGTAATCATTTAAAAAAAATAGTTAGCTTATTATAAATGTTAATGTTGTGGACTACTCTTGTATAGGTCAATTGATGTTCTCCAAAAAAATCTAATTAATCAATTTTTGATTAAAATTTTGATAATTCATGTTTCTAATCATCAAACTATGAATCAGAAATTTACTAGCCCACAAAGTTAGAATATCTTGCTTGTGCTTCCTTTTCTCTTTGCAGCAATCTTTGTTGAAAGTTATGTACGCTCTCCACCTATCAGCATGGCGTGTTTTCGGATCAGGCGTCCTCCCCTCGTCGTTGCATGTCGTGTTTGTTTGTCGTGTGTCAACCCTGAGCATGGCCACGATACCTTTTGTTAGTGGGCTCGAGTGTTACAGAATAAATGCACAAAGGTTACACATGGCTCTCTCGCGGGTTTCTAAGGAGAATCCATCTTTTGCTTCAAAAGAGACTTCATGCTTGTCTATTGCGTGTCCCACTAGTAGCCTTTGCGCAGTGTGCCACATGGCTCTCTCGCGGGACTTTGTGGAGCTCCATCTCTCCTTCTATGGGAAGCTAGCACTTGTCTTCTACATGTTTTCCTCAACCAAGCTAAAAGCATACACACACTCCACCCCCGCATGCTTAATTCTCACGTGTTTCAGCACAGTTTTCAAGCTCCCGTTCAATGCAATTTTCCAAAAGTTGTTACATTGTTTTGCGAGAAGTTGTGGTTGCGCAGCATGATGAACGATTCATTTTTGGTAACAGATCAGGATGGGCTAGTGTAGTTTCTTGTATTGGTGATGAAAATCGCTCTCTCCTAACTGCGCAAAGTGAGACACCTGGTGCTTTCTTCTAACCACTTTCTATTTTGGAGAATGAGATCATGTCTTAGCCTTTAAAAGGGTGAGTTGTTGTAAGAAGGAAGAGAACTTTAGACCTAACTTTTGACAAATAAAACAAGACTCTTGCAGGGATTTCTTTTTAAAAAGTTTTTTGTAAACCTCAAACTGTGATGGGTAGCTTGAATTCTTAATACAAATTGATTGTGCTTTCAACCCTTTGATTTTGGAGATTTAGTGCTCATGAAAGTTTATGTGCTAGTTAATTGTAATCTTTGACTTTAGTGCATTTGTGTTTGGCCTTTAGTAAATAGATTATGCCTAAGGCTTCTCTGTTCTGTAAGTGTATTACATGATCCACTCTAGGTCCTTTGCTTGTGGTGTTATTTCGTTTATGTAATTGATCCTAAATGTATAAGTTATAAAGTTGCCTTGATGTTTCATTCAATGAAACAACCTATGTGTTTCAAGTTTAAAGTGTTCCAAAAGCTTAGCATATAACTTTGAAGCTTTTTAGCTTATTTCTTCCCTTTTCCATCAACATGAAACAAAGAGTCGGCTTCTAAAATCCCAAAGGTTGCTCAATGAAAAGCACTAGGTCCCACATTCACTAAAGCTTCCCATAGGTCGTTACATCTAAGAGCAATTTTAGGCGTCAACACAAACAATTTATTATACCATATTAAAATGAAGTCAATTTCTCTCATATTTAAAAGGAGTTATATTTTTATTTTCTTTAAATAAAATATCTTCCGACACTGTCATTCTTTTGGATGACTTCAATTTTATTTATATCCATATTTTATATTTCTTAAAAGGTTTTTTGTTATAGCTTAACTTCATTAATAGCTTTCAACTAGACATAGGAAAGTGGAAGAAAAAAGATAGTGTGAGATTTATTCTATTTGACTATAAATTGTACATCAAGAATAAATAAAACTACCTTGTTCTAAGAACCCACAAGTAAGTTGCAAACAAATCATAGTGTTTTAAGAGTTTTTTAATTTAAAACTATTCTATTCTAAATACGCAAGAATTGTAAAGTTAATTTATCTATTTCTTGCTATATTATTTCTTGAATGTAATTTTTCCTTGATTCAATGATTTGATCTAGATTGGATTCTCATATAAACTAACATTGAATATATTTCAACCTGATTCCTTATGATGTGAAAGACTTACTACACCAAAATCTTTTTTCATTCAACAAAACTTGATCCCAAATGAATTTATTTTAAATCGTTCAACTTCAACATAACAAATAAATATATGAAATTAAAACCATCCTTCGTGATTTCATGATTGAAAAATGTTTAGATGGGTGCAAATTTACGCTCTATTTCGTTTGAAATTAAAAGTTGTAGGGAAGATGAGAGAAATTTCTTTGGCTTGGGCTCCACATTCCCAATCCATACCTACTACACTATTAACGCGCCTGCGGATGCCGTCCGTCAACTTTATGACGCACTGCTCGTGATGTCATCATCATAATGGCCATGTGACTCCGCATTTTGAAATATGAGTGAGATGTCCCGTCAACTACTGACGCTCTTTCCCACGCCATTCTGACGCTGAATAACTGCACCATTCCAAAATGGCTCAAATTTCGGGAAATATTAGAGTGGCTATGGACGGGCTAGATTCATTCCAGAGTCTTTGGACAAAATGCAGATCACTTCCTACTTTATAAAATTTACCTCCGTAGAAATTTTGTCGCTCCGTCTTTCTGTCAAATGATTTTTTTGAGTATTCCATGTTCTGTATTGACGTGGAGTAAAAGTTTTGGTGGGTAAAAATGATTTCCGTCTTAACCATTTTAGAACTTTAAAAATATTGCCTTTATATGCTCCCTTTTTAAGGAAACTTCAGCGCTATACAGTTCTAGATTTAGTTTATTTATTTTTTATTTTCTGTTTTCAAATTTTTAAATAGTGATGAAGAATATTTGCCATTCAATAAATTTTTTTATTCAGATTTATTATTTATAATTGTTAGATAGACGGGTGAAAAGTGTATATATATTTTGTGTTTCTAGTTTAATTTTATTTTGTGTTTTTAGTTTAATATTATTGTGTGGAACTCTTACATAGGTTTTTTTTATTGATTTGATGTACTCACATGTGTAGACTTTGTTTATTATTTAAAAATATTATTTTATTTTTACTTTAATTCATCTGAATTTTCAGATTAATTAATTTTGTTTATCGAGTGTATGGCATCCCTCCTACTTTAATATTGAGATTATTATGGTCTAAAGACAATTCAACTTAATGTTGCTAGTATAATCAATGTGCACACCAAGTCTCGCTCTCTCTCTCTCTCTCTCTCACATAGGTCTTTCAAAAGGAAATTGGCCACCATCATCCATTGAGATCTTATGAACATGCACTGAAATGCATAGAATCATGAAACACCTCTATTAGATCACTGTCATCTATTGAGCTACAGGAACTCCTAATCTAGAATCTAGAAAATCCAATTAACCAAGACACCTCAAATTGGGATGCCCAATACACCAATCCAACATTTTTGCTCCAAATTGCATATACAAGTTCCTCAAAGTATCTCATTTCCAGATTTGTGCTACGATATATTGATTTATTATTCTGTCCTTCACTGTTTATGTTGAAAGTTATCATTTCGCTATCATTTAACCTAGTTCATTCACACACACACGCTTCACAATCTCAATCAAATTGCAATAAATGAATCATAAATCCTTAGTGTTCAACACTTCTATTAAGACTGTAGCTAAACCTAGCTTATGATCGTAATGGTATGACATGGAGATTTGAGATATTAATTTTCATACATGGGCTAGGATCTCATTTCCTACATATCAAGTGTTTAAAAAAATATGTGGTGTTTTGTTAAACAAATTTTAATATGTTTAGAGAGAACAAATTGATCTTCATCAAAAATGTATTATCATAATCTTAGAAGAAAGTTTTATAATTTTGAATCTAATTTTGCATGAACCTTGGTGGTTGGAAGTACACTATGGAGTTGATATTAGTAGAGCACGCTAGAGAATGAAAATACATGTAGTTGGTAGTTAGAGTCATAAATAATTATGTCTCAAATTTTTTTCATGGAGTTAGCATTAGGGACAGTATGTCTTGAGCACAAGACATAGTTAAAGCCAAGGAATGTTGTTTTTAGAAACAAATTCAACATAAGGACTCTTGATGGATTTAATGAACAACATGAAGGGGTTGGTGAATTTATCCCTATTAGGTTGAAATCATGGAAGGGTTTCTTGATGAAGATTGGTTGTGAAAATTTGTGAGGAAGCAATAAGCTAAGTTCATGGAAGTTACCCTACTAATGAAAGTATGAACTAGAGGTTCCTATAAGAACCATAAACATAGTTGTATAGAGCCAAACCTAGGGGCACACCCCTACACATGAATCTACAATAGCAATATTATAGACCACATATGAAAAAGAATGAATAACTAGTGAATTATATATATCAAGTTCGTCCAAGCATATGTGATGTGTGTATCAATGCTTATGATATGAAGAGAAAATAAATGCAAGACTTATATAATATGAATGGTTATATCTTACATATTGTTATATGAATGGAGGAATTTTATTTGTCCATATATGCAACCTACTACACTTATTTTAGTTTTACTTCTCATTGTTTTGCATTGGGGTAATATCAAGGAAATAAAAAACCTAGTCCTTGAGTTTGTATTTTACATCAACATAAGGCATGGATTTGACTTTGAATACAACAAACTTTTACAACCTAGCTTGAACTATAATTCCTAATATTTGAATATGTATGCTAGTATGTTGATATTTAGAATACATTAGGGGAAGTAGTCATATTCCAAGGGTCGCATTCTTATCCATCAACCCTCTTTCTCAATTGACTAAGTTGTGGCCTTCCATGAATGTTGGAAAATTGCACATAGAAGTAGATATGATTCAAGGAGAAACAAGATACTTCAAGGCATCTTCAAGTATTTTTTTATTTATGATTTTGTGATGTTTTAATCATGATATTGCTTCAACACATGAATAACTTATCCTAAGGGAATTGCATCATCAATTGGAGGTATAATTATTTCAATTCAAGCATTTCAAATTTAGATTTCTATTTCATTTTATCAATGTTATAAGGTTGGTTCCAACTCGTGGTTTGACCAAGGCAAGCCCCTATACAACCCCCAAACATCATTTTTCTACTCTTGTGTGCAAATATGGGTTCAGTTGTAGGTTTTAGGAGGCAAAAGAGAAAGGAATCAACTCAATACTTAGTCACATGTCCAGATTTTCAATTTCATAAAAAAACTTCAGACTAGGTCACTTGAGGTACCATAGTCCACCCAAAACTAGCTGAAATTTGGTAGGAAGTAGGTATAGACCCCACAGAGCCCGGATTCATTTTGTGATGTTCAAAACTCATCCATAAGGTCTAGAAAACCCAAGACAACACAAATCATCCTAATTTGGCTCGATTATAGAAGCACCATATAATTTCCCTTTCATTTCTAAAGTTTACACTTTTTAGATTAGTTAATATCATTCGCTTAGACCTAGATCTCAATCACCTAGTTTATTCAATCATTCAATCAATCACTTACAAGCAATAAAGGAACTTAAGCTCTAAGAGTATGATATTGAATTGGCTCTTGAGAAACGTTTAGTCAGTCACACTTATCTCTTGGTGGCTCCATATTCTTAATGTAATCATAGTAGAGGTAGACCTAGCTTCCTAGTTTGCATGCATAAGCTAGTGAGCCCTAATTTCCTACTTTACAATGGTGTTATACAAATGTAGGAGTATTCTCTTTTGTCCATATATGCAACCTACCACACTTATTTTAGTTTTAATTCTTATTATATCACACCGGGGTAACATCAAGGACATAAACAATCTAGACCTTACCTTTGTATTTACATCAATAAGAGGCATGTATTTGACTTTGCATAAAACATACTTTTACAACTTGGTTCACTACAATTTGTAATATTTGAAAATGTGTGCTTGGATGTTGATATTTGGAATACCTTAGCAAAAGTTGTCATATTCCAAGGGCCACATTCTCCTTCATCAACCCTCTTGCTTGATTGAGTAAGTTATGGACTTGTATGGATGTTTAAATTGTCAATATGTAGATTTGGGTTTTGATGTACACGTGCTTGTTTTAGTCTTCAAAACAATGTGTTTCTAAAATGTTTCCTTCTTGATTGCTTCTTTATGAATTAATTGCACAAATGAATGTCTTTAAACTAAGATAGCAAAAAAATTCACACAAAATGCGCAACAATTCATCTCCCAAAGACTAGTAAGAATGTGGGAATCACAAATTGAATTTAGAAAATTAAATTTTTGGGTCAATCTCAAATGGTTTGGAATCAAACCTCAACTAATCAAGATTGACCTGAGTCCCCCAAAAAAATGAAAATTTTCTAATATAGAATAGATGTACATAGATGAAAGTTGATAATAAAACAAATGTATGAAAATTGTGTGAATGAAACTACAATAAATGATATTAAATTTCTACAATTCATATTGTTGTTCAAAATTTTTCTTAGATTTGATTTTGTTAAATCTTTTTACATTAATGTATTAGATCATACTCCATGATCTATTATCAAGATACCATAAAACATATATGAAAATAAACCGAACAAATCACATATTACTACATAATAATTGTGTTGAAATCATTCCATAAGAAAAGACACAAAACAATGCATGTATTGAAGTCATTCCATGAGAAAGGACACAAAACAATGGAACTTTGCATTGTTGTTAGCAAAATTTCTACCAATTTCTCCCATATTAGAGAAATATACATCTTGAAATGTTGCTTGAGTGGGGCATCATACATCTGTCATTGACACTAAGGGGGGAAAAAATCATAGGGGGACCATGGAAAATGACAATGGTGGTGGCATATGGAAAAAATCAAAAGGGGGCCTAAGTGATCGTTGACAAGTTGGCCACCTAGTCTATAGGAAGGCGTCAAAGATAGGTGGGCTGTCGAACTTTACGTCACAATTGCTGTTCCGTCCTCATTATGACGCCCTCCTTATGATCTCATCCCTAAATAATTAACAAAATATCTCTTCTCTGGACGGCGCAGATTAATTCCAAAAGCCTTGGAGCGAGTGCAATAATCTCTTGTGGTTTGATTTCGTTTGCGTGGGAGATAGAAATAACGTGGAGGAGAAGTTCTGGGGTGAGGAAAGCGAAATGAATGTCTTTTTTCCGAGTTTCCTTTATTAGATTGGACTTAAAAACAAACCACTTGGTGGCAATTGTCTTCTTTTTGGAAACAAGGGGCGGGGAGGTATCATCCACCTCCACACCACCACTAGATACTAGCTGTTTTCTATCATCATCATTGATGTTTACACCTTTTTACCAAGTCATTTTTGTCATGGTGAAAAATATGCTAGCCATATGCATAAATTAATTAAATCAATTCATTATTTGCTTAGAATTGATTATGGAACATCAAATGTTGGTTTAGAAAATTATATGGGATGGAAATAGGTTTGTAGTTTTAAATTGAAGAGGGAATTAGAAAATTATATGGGATAGAAATAGGTATTTAGTTTTAAAATTGAGAAGGGAATTAAACAAATATATGAGATGGAAATAGGTATTTAGTTTTAGAATTGAAGAGAGAATCTGAATACACATGTTTTATAGAATTGATTTGTTTTGGTTTAGAAAATTGATAATGTTGAGGTGCAGTTTGTCTTTGAATCCTATTTTGATCTATAAATTCATACATCTTGATTTACGATTGTGGATCAATTTTGCACTATGCAGACCCTATTTTAACTAGAAGATCTAACTATGTAGACCTTATTTTAACTAGAAGATCTAACCTAGCGAATTGCACAATTTTGCTCTTTCATTTACTATTTCTTTTTGCTTTGCATTGGTTGACAAGTGTTGACCTCATATTTGAAAATACCTTGGGGAGATCATTGGATTATAAGGGCCAAGTTATCCTAGGTTGATCTCCTTGTTTGGATTGGCTATATGATCATGAAAATACTTGAAGATACAACCAAACATATAATTAGTTTATACATTATTTTTAATGCAAATGCTAAACCATATTGAAATGTTCACATTGAATGCTTTCTGAAGTGCTAAGACTTCAAATAATTACAAGACGATGTATTAATGTTCAAATGAGTGCCTTTAAATTATGAGCAAAAATAATTGGTGCACAAACATCTGCCGACTCAGTTGCAAATGGCTAGTACAATTCCATATTTAAATAAGGAAATTCCTCTTGAAAATTTGGATTCGATGCATGATATCCCAACAGGTATTGGGGAATTCTCAGCAGTATTAATGGTATTATAGCCTGCCGGCAGGGATTTTGGATGTGGTGTTTTTATTTTTGGATAAATCTTGCAATTGTTTTGGACTTATAAATTTTGTTTCGTACCTTGGCATGGCAACATCATTGATGGCATCAACTCTTTCTTAGTTACATGTATATAAATCAGTGTATAGCATAGTTTTCGTCAAATTCTATCCAATGTCTGTGGATGTTGTTTTTTGTAGCTAGCAAATCACTAGATTTGGTCACTGCAGACCTGATGTGGGAGATATTTTTAGCTTAGCTTGGGACACATATCAAGATGTTTTTTTGTAACTAGCAAATGGCTAGATTTGGTCACTGTAGACCTGATGTGGGGATTTTTTTTAGCTTAGCTTGGGACATATATCTATTGGTATTTTGTATTCGAGCAAGGATTGGAGGTTTTCTTTCTGGTTCTTTCCTCCATGAGCTCTTGAACCAGTTAGAGAAAAAATATTAATAAAATATATTAAGTGGCATGTCCACCTTTTTTCAAAAAAGGGAGGGTGAATATGAGGGAATAATCATAGCTAGGGTACAAGGTTGAAAGTGTGGGAACATGTGTAAAGAGAGGTAAATTGTAAGATTTGACAAATGCAAATCCACAAAACCCGAATACACCTACATGCAAATGACCTGTTATAGAGAAGAAGCACGAGAATGAAAAAGAAGAACTTAGAGATGCTCGAAAGAAGAGTCAAAATATTGTTCCCTAAGTTATGAAAGAAACATTACAAAGTTCAGCCTATAAAGGTGAACAAACCCTAAATAGAAAAACTAGGTTGTGCAATATAATTAATATAAAATATTAATTATATGCACCTAAGAGACAACTTAAGTGAAAAAAGAGTAATGAAACTACCTAATTACTCTAACACCCCCCCTTAAGCGAAGCTCAAGAGGTAAGCTAACCTAGCACAACTATGAAAGCAAGAAATGAAACCCGACAACAAGGCCTGATCAGGTACCCAATACAAGGAAATCTCTGTAAACCGGAGACAAAGGAGAAAACCCAGTGGGAAAAAATCCTCTCCAAAAAGAGATATAAAAGAAAGCAAAAGAAAAAGGATGACTTCAAGAGACTCTCTCAAAGCCATGAGTACAATGTGTGCTGCCAACCCCGCGTGAGAGAGGGTCGAGGCTCCGAAGCCCCCTAGAATGAAAGAACCCTTGGATCAATGAACAAACCACTGTGACTCCAATGCAAAGGAGTGAAAGACAATGAGCAGTGAAGAGGTAATCTTGAAAGATGAGGTGTCACTGGAAGGCCAAGCTGATGCTCAAAGGAGTAGACACAAGGATCCTGAAATGGAATCCCCAATGCAAATGGTATGACAGGTGTGTTAACACTATCATGAGAGAGGAGATGAGTGTCCTCTGTAGAATCCTCAACAACTGCACCTGGTGGCTCGATGAATGGAGATGGAGGGTCTGGCAGTGCTGAAGAAGAGTCCTGCTGAAGAGAAGAAACCTCAACAAGATGTGGTGTGGCAGTCATAGCAGTGGTCTCAGGAACAACACAGAGGTTCAAGTGACCTGACTGCACCACATGATGCTCTCGCAAAGGAGGAGAGCTGAGCTCTGATAATGGAGATGGTGGACCAAAATGTGTGAAGGTGTAGAGACAGGTGGAATGATCAACTATCCTTGTAGCAACAATGCCTCCTTTTGCACTATCCCGGATGAGGGTTGAATCTGTCGTGAACTCAACTATCTTCCCTAACCCACTGAGAGTAATCTGATGAATCGAGAGAAGGTTTGCAGATAGAGATGGAACATACAATACATCATTGAATGTGCCATCTTGAATGCTTACAGAACCTTTCCCACAGACTGTCATAACAGTGTTGTTCCCCATGAGAATGTGAGGAATAGGAGAAGCCGCAAGAGAAGAGAAGATCTTCGTAGAAGATGCCATATGGTGAGAAGCACCTGAATCCAGTATCCAAGGGATCTGTGAAGGGGATGCAGAAGAAGCCTGGAATGCATGACCCTTTCCAAGATCCTATCCAGCTGAAGAAGATGTGGCAGAAGACTGAAAAGCAGACCCCTATGATCTAGAAGAGGATGGAGAGGAAACAGTGCTCTTCTGAAGGAGAGCTTGCAAAGCCGCAATCTGGTTCTCATAGCCATCAAACTTCTTCTGATAGAAAAGTGACTCATCATGAGTTCCCTTCTGACAATAGGAACATGAGGGTTTGTCAGTCTTTGATTTCTCCTTTTGAGGAGTAGATGGTGGTGCCTATTTCTGCTCCAGCTTCTGTGAAGATGAGTGGGAAACCAAAGCATGGCTCATAGAGCCAGAAGAACTATCCAACTGTTTAATCTTTGACTGCTCTCGAGTCAATCAATCACAAAAGGTCTCAAAGGAAGGCATAGTGTGTCGAGGGCCCAAAGCATCCATAGTGGAATAGAAGGTGGAGGAGAAGATCAAAAACTGTCTGTGAAGCTTTGAGAGTATCAAAAAAATACACTCATTATCTGACTTGGTCTTCCCACATCCCTGTAAAACTGAACGGAGAGAATTGAACTTCATTAAGAAGTCCTCAATGGTGGAAAAACTGTCAGGAGACAAGGATGTCAACTCTGCATCAAGATGAAGTGCCCTGAACTCATTAACTGTGCCAAACAAATTTGCAAACTTGTTCCATATAGCCCGAGGAGTGTTCAAATTCTCCAGATGAAACAGGAGACTGTTAGAAACATTCAGTGCCAGTAAGCCCATGGCTTCATCCATTTTATTTATGTGCTGAAGAGCCTCAAAAGGATGCTACAGAACAGGTTGGTTCTCATCCAGACACGACCATAAGTCGCGTGACATAAGCAGCATGGTCTTGTGAGCTTTCCAGGTGTGGTAGTTATGTGGTGTTAGTCGGGACATTGAAGTGTCCAACATTGAGAGAAGAAGACGGAAGCAGAAGGGTCTTTCTGAAGTAAAGTGCAGGAAAGAAGATGCACCCCCCCACAATGTATAATACTATCCCCCCGTACACCACAAAATACTGAGAGAGCACAAAAAATGAGAAAAAAACCTAAGTTCCAAAGGCAGAACAAAAGCACAGAATAAGGTGCAACTTTGACTGAAGAATCCAGAAAGAAAATGGAAAAATAGGAAATGAAGCCTACACAAGAGCGACAGGCTCGGAAAGAGTTTTCCAACGATATAAAGAAGTTGAAAATCTGAGTCCGTATGAGCCCTGTAGGACCAAAAAGGCACAGGTACCCCATAAAACCAAGCTCCCTGGAAAAAACCAGTCACGGGAAAAAATTTGACGTTCAAATGACCGTCATTGTCCCTATGAAAAAATTTGACCCCCGTTGTACCTATCGCCAAAAAAACTTTTTCGATTGCCGAGAAAATGGGAATCTATCAAAAAAAATTTTTGGCCAGTGATGTCAGCATGACATCACCCACTAAGCTGTCCGCTACACCCCAGTGGCTGGCAGTGGCGACAGCTGGCTGACCGCCGACGGAGGAGGAGGCGCGGTGGATGGTGAGCGGTGTGGTGGCCGGAGGGCGGCACGCCGGCTGGGGCCGGGTGTGGGCCGGGCTGGGGTGGCGCGCTCTGGTTGCGCTCTAACAGAGCCTCCTAAAGCCCTAAAAATGGCTTTTTTGAGCATTTTTTAAAAAAAATTCTTGAAACTCGTGCTGTATGGCCCAGGAGGGAGAAAATTTTCCTCTGGGGTCACTGTGACCAAAACCAGTGAACTTTATATGTATTTCGACTCTCCCGGGCCTTCTGAACGCAATGGCGAAGTCTGTTTTGGTTCAAAGTGCTCCAAAAATAGTGCCTCCTCCAAAATGAAGAAAAATACCTAGAGAAGCTGTGGCTTTTGGCTACGACTCACAGCTTCAAAAAACCTTAGACCAGGCAGCAGCAGGGAAGCTCTAATACCATGTAGGATTTGACAAATGCAAATCCACAAAACCTGAATACACCTGCATGCAAATGACCTATTACAGAGAAGAAGAACGAGAATGAAAAAGAAGAACTCAGAGATGCTCGAAAGAAGAGTCAAAATATTGTTTCCTAAGTTATGAAAGAAACATTACAAAGTTCAGCCTATAAAGGTGAACAAACCCTAAACAGAAAAACTAGGTTGCGCAATATAATTAATATAAACTATTAATTATATGCACCTAAGAGACAACTTAAGTGAAAAAAGAGTAATGAAACTACCTAATTACTCTAACATAAATGAAAGAGGATATGGATTGAGAAAGGAGCAAGACTCATCAAACAAGTGCCTCACATGTCACTAAGTATGCTAAGGCATTTTTACCAAATGGGTCTAAACGAATTATTAAATAGCATGGGTATGCCAATTCCACTACTACATTTTTCTCTTGCTTTGAAATTGTACTGTCACAAATTGCACCCTATGCCAATTTCACACTTATGCATTCTGGTGGCAATGATGAAGCGTTAACTATTTGTGGTTTGAATTTCAAGAGAAATTGGTTAGACAAAAGAACAATGCACAAAGGGACCTGAAAAATGCGCAAATATCTTGATAAAACTAGAGATTCAAACAAAGAATATTCTTTATACTATTTCTTTGATGCATGTCCCAAGATCCAAATACATTTGTAACAACTGCTCCTGCTAATCCAAGAAAAAAACTATCATTCTTTGTCATTTTGGTAATTCTAAAACATCTTTCTTAGCTTTTCTTCATCTTTCTCTTCTCACAATAAAGTTTCGTCAAAATAATTTCAACTCTAGGACTTGTTGGTGTTTTCCTCTGAGTTCCAAGAAACCCCTCTAGAAGCTAGATACCTCTATCCTTAAGGGCTTTCAAGCTAATGGCCAACAAATAGGCTAAACCATAAGGCTTAAAACTTCAATTCTTTTGGCTCTACTAGGCTAAGGAGGGTAGTCTTGTGACAATATCCTTATAACGCAACCTCCAAACCCTTAGATATTGATATTAGGCTGATGTATTCGCTTTCATGCAATCCATTCCATGCTAGATTTTGTGGATTTTAATTCTTTCCAAACTTATGGAATACCTTAACCATAACCTACTAAAGCGAAAAAGAACATGAAAGTAAAATTTGTTTTTTATATTAAGATTTAAAAAAAAAATTCAATCCTAACCGTCAATATTTCACAGATCGCTACCTCGTCAGGGCAGTAGAGTCAAGATCATCAAACCAATAAAAATTGCAACATGCAAGATTCAAAACCCTAGGGCTTGATAGATTTAATGTGTTACATTAAACCTCCCACAACATTCAAGATTAAATTATTCTTTTAGATCCTAATTGACTATATTAAATTCTCATATTCTAGTTAAAAATAGGTTAATTATTCTCTTAGTATAAAGTAGGGTGAATCGATAATAGTGGGTTACACTTTTTTGGAGGAAGGAATTCCTCATTTTCGACCAAATCATGAATATCATATGTTTCGATCGGAAGTCACTGTCGATTGGAAGCCTTTTTAACTTCTGATTGAAAGTCAAAAACTTCTGATTGAAATTCCAAAAAGTGGGGCTTTGATAAAAAATTAGTTTCGAACAAAAGTCTTTTATTATTATTTTTTATTCATTTTAGGGATTTCGATCAAAACCCATTATTATGGGTTTTTTTTTATAAAAATGAAACCTCACTGTCAAAATCATTTCAACAATGAGGTTTCATTGGACCAACGCGAGAGTTTTGATCAAGCACTAGACGAAAATGATATTTGAGCGTAGTTTCCAGGTTTTTTAATTCATTTTCTTATAAATTTTATTGTATTTAATGTTAAAAAATGTTTTTTTCATATATAGATGTAATGTGAGTATATATATGTATATGCATGCATATATGTGTGTGTGTGTGTGTGTGTGTGTATATATTTGTGTATATACATACATATATAGACACATATGTGCATACATAGATATGTATATACATAGATACATATCTATGTATCTATGTATATGTTGGAATAACTATGGAAAGTTGGGATTGAGAGGGGAGGGGTGAATCAGTGCTACTAAAAACTTTCTAACCACATTCATTGATAAACCATATATTTTTGCATATTGATTGCCAAGTTCATAACTTTGAAATGAAAGTAATGTAAAGCTTATAAAACCATAACATCAAAACATTAAACAATAGAACTGATAACACCATGATTTTTGTAATGCAGAAATCTGTTAGAATTAATCTTTCCTTGGTTGTCATATTTACTAGGATAAACCAAGGTATCCTATATGTTATTTTCCTTGTAATTTCTTATTCTGGATATTCCTCCTTATGAGGAATCCTACACTTGTCTCACACACTATTGAAATGTGGCATACAGAGAAATGGGAGTTACAATGTAACTCCTTCCTCACCTCTCTATTAAAGAGATGGCTCTCCTTCTCTCTTTAACACACAATTCTTCTTCTCGAACACTATTGTATGAGCTTGGCTCTCACTCTCTCACTCTCTCTCTCATTCTTAGGCATTTTTTCCCATTTATTATATCACGGGGGTTTTTTTTATGCTTTTCCCCCTTCAAAATCTTGTCTCCTTTGTTGCCTTGATCTTTGGTGAATGCTCCTAGTTTTGGTATTAATTCATGGTAAATCTTCTTACTCCTAACTCATTGAATTAAACAACT
>MU224176.1:486713-500050 GCA_018584345.1 Thuja plicata
CATTAAAGGCTCTTACATATTCATTTATGAGTCTCCAAATTCATAAATGAACCTTGTCCCCCCTCTCTCTCTCCCATTCTTCTATAAATAGAAGCCTGTTTTGAGAGTAAATAAGCCTTCACCTTAGATCAGAAATACATTGTTATGCTGTTAGATTCACTCAAGACTTACATTTCATCTATTATCTCATGCTAGTTCTTAGTTGTCATTTTATGTTTTAAAGCTAGATTGTATGCTTTTTCTCATTTTTAGTTTAAATTCTAATCAAATCCTTCATGCTAGGATAATATTGGTCACTGATTTTGAGCATATTCTGAGGGCTAAACATGCAACTTATCATACTCTTTCTAGTTAGAAGGCAATAGGCCAATATTAGTGGTTTCTAACGTTTTAACTAACCATTTGAGCTAATGCAATGACCTATTGAGTGTTTGTGTCATTTTCAACAGGTACCCATTTACACACACACAGGTGGTGTATTTTTTTTTTGACCATCGGTGTTGGTTGGGGGTTCCAAATTCGTGTTCTTTTCTTGTTCGGTCTCAATGGCCTTAGGTTCATAAAACTTATCCTTATTTGTATTTGTACATGGCTCGGTTGTCATGTTTGGTGTGTCTTGTACAAACTCAGTACTGATATTGTCCTCAATTGTACAACTTTGCACATGTGTCCTGATTGGGTCTTTTCTTAGCAAATGTACATTATCAACATCCATGCAAACAACATCATTTACTTGTGTGTCCATGACATCTTCATCCTTTGACAAATATGTTGCAGGATCTTCTTCCTCAGGTATGTCTTCAATAATAATCTTTGCATTATCAGTAGTTAGATCAATCAAATCTATTTAATTTGTGCTTTCCTTTAGCTTATTAGTAGTGGTTGCATCTTGATTCTTTTCTACTTCCTGATACTTGTCATCATCTATGTGAAATATATCTTTCTATTTTGCAGTTGTTTCCTTCTCCACAGATTGTATCTCCATTCATTATTCTTAGGGCTCTTCCCTTGACTATAAATTTATTTGAATACTTCTTCAGTGCTTCATGAATTTCATATGGTGCAAGGTTGGGAATAGTATGTACTAGTGACCTCTCTCATTTATTTCTTTGTATTGATAGCATACTTCCATCTTGCATCAATCATATTGTACGATCTGGTAACTTGTCTGCAAGTTCAATGGGTGTTAATCTGTATCTTAGCAATGCTACCACAATGGATTCTTCAATCTTCTTCTTATCTGCTTCATTCCTTTCTCATATTTGACTTGTCTGAAGCCTCCAAATCCTCCTGATTCCTTTATTCCTTCCAGAAAATCATCAAGACTTTGTGGAACATGTGAAAGGTCTACAACTAGTGTAGACTTGATTGCCTCATCAGACTCTATTTCACTTTCATTTCCAAGTAATAATCATCTTCTAGTACGTGCAAGTTATTTCCTTCCTCTAGAACTTACATAAGTCTTTCCTCTTGGTTGTACTACCTCTGCAACTTTATTTTCTCTTAGTTGTGCTAAGGATTTGGTGTACCTTCCAGTACCTCTTTTTCTTGGTGGTGACAGTAGCACATTTTTCTTTTCAACTACAACAATATCTTTTTCATTCTCAGTGTCCTTAACCAATGTATCATCAACTCCAAGATTTCTTGATAAATCATAAATCATCTTGCTTGTTTTCTTGATTTCCCTAGGTATCACTATACCTTGCTTGATTTTATCTTTCACTTCTTCATAAGTTCCATACCTCTTTTCATTAGGATCAATTGGTTTGCTAATAATGCTTCTATCTGTTTCAAACCAATATCAATGTCCAACTCATATCCCATCATTTGAATCCATTCAACTCTAGGCTCAACAACCTTGATAATACAAACATCAGTATCTACCTCAAAACATATATTATCTTGATATTTAGCAATTAGTTGAGGTTGAAATCTGTATCTCTTATGCATTCTTTGTTGAAATTTCAAAAAGTAATCAGACATAATTGCATCGAAGTTGTCTCCTAGACTTTGTATACAATTCATTTATTTGATAGATGACTGACTTATCAGTTTTCCATACTATATCTCCAATAGAGGGAAATGAATTATGATAGTAAAAGAAAATCCATAACAATAATGAACCAAATTTCAAAGTGTTGGTCTTCACCTTTCTTATTGCATTTATATTGTCATCTATTTGCTTTAACAAAACTTCACAAAGATCTATCTGAAGTCCTTTCTTCATTATCTTAAATGTGAGGTCTATTGCTCCACATGGTACACTATCCACTCGGGACAATTGAAATACTCGGTAAGATATGACATTGCATGCATATCTTAACTCAGGATCCTCAACAATAGATATCCCCATTCCTCTATCATCCCATTATGCCTTGGTTAGCTCGATGAGCTTACCCTTGTCGATTTGGTTTATGGCCTTGGGTCTGTCTCTAATAGGGAATCTGGTGATGATGTGCAAGACATCCTTCATTATCTTAATAGATTCATCCAACCACATAAACTGGTCATGTACTCGGCTTAGTACCATCCTTACCCATCCATGCTTGAATACCCTCGGTAAATGTATTGCATGAGTTGAACCTTTTGTTTCCAGATGTGTGTTCTCATCCTTACATCCTTAACTTTTCCATTTACGCACAACTTATTGAATGAAGCATGAATCTCTGCCTCACACAAATCTTTGATCTTGCAATGAATAAATGTGTAGACATCTTCAATCAAAAGTACTCGCAGTGGGATTGAAGATAATGCTCCTGACATATATGCTTCTGTGGCTATTGTTGGGGGCAATTTGTACTTAGTGTTTACCGGTTCAACATTCTTTACTAGAACTTGTCTTTGCATCCTTAGTGCGATGAATACCTTCAAATATATCATTTGAACAAACTATGACATGCTTGATAAAACACGGCTTTGTAAATACAACTCGGTATTTACCAATTATCACATAAATGTCTCAGAATGCTCTTACAAAGATTCAAAAATACCTCAAAATTTCCTTGTTGCTCTCGAATTGATCACTCTGCAGTGTGCTCAAATTCTCTTTGAAAATGTTAGGTCCAAATGAATAACAAATTGACCTATTTATAACTTTTCCATGATTAGGGTTTTCAATTACTTTAATTATTTGCTTTAAATGCGCTTGCCGAATCCCTTATACCTTTATACTGACAATATAGTCACTTTTCTTAACCAAATAAACAAAATAACCATACATTATAATGTTCAAGAAAAATTTCACAACTTATCCAAATGCATCTTGATATGCTGATATGGATCTTAACTCTAATGCATAGGAATTGAAGTAATATTTATGATAAGCATACAGTTCCTACATACCTCTCACCATTTAGGTGGAGCTCGGTGCACCAGACTCGGTAGAGATGGTGTTGTCTATGGTTCCAAATGATGTTTCATCTTCCTGAGTCTTTCTCCTCTAGGTTTTGTTCATTTGTTCTTTGATTTATTCAACAGTAGATGGTGCACTCCTTGTAGATTCATCTTTAGTCAGTGCATCTCCTCGGTATCTAAAATTCCTTGCTAGGTGTCCTACCCTATGACAGTGAAAACATGCCATGCTAGGGCTCCTCCATGATCTCTAGTTATTCCTTTCATGCATCAATATGCAATTTGCAGCAATGTGTCCATATCTTCCACAAGATAAAAATGAAATCCTTGTATTATAGTCCCATGGTATAAATGTCTCTGCTCGGTTAGTATTTTCATTCTCTTGGTTAGGCATCCGCTTATCAGTTCTTTTCTTTGTTCTACACTCTTCAGTCTTGTGACCATACTTGTTGTGATTCTTGCAGTAACCATCAAACTTGGCTTTCCTTGTGTTGTTAGTAAAGCTAGTTCTGTACTCAAAAGCTTCATGCCCATACTTATTACATCTAAAGCAATAACCATCAAATTTAGGTGTACTTGGTGCTTTACCTTTTTTGATTCTAAAAACATTAGTTGTGTGTCCAGGCTTCCCACAATAATTGCAGCTTGGCTTCTTTAGTTTTGGTGAGGGTACGATACCTTGATCTTTTGGTGGATTAGATGATTCTCCTTTCTTGGTAGTGTTTTTCTCATTGAATCCAATTCCTGATCTATCATTCGGTTTCTTCTGATTCTTAACTTGTTTGTCCAGTGATTTCAATGTTTCTTCATTTCTTCTCAGTATATCATTTGCATCCTTCTCAGCTTTCAATCTTTTGTCCATTCTTTCAATCTCAGCTTTCAGTGCTTGGTTCTCAAACTCCTTTCGTGTATAGTCATGATTTGCATTCAGAAGTTGGTCGATCATATTATAGTGAACATGAGTTATCCTTAAGATCTCATTATCTTTCTTAGTTAACCTGATTTCAACTTGTCTTTTGTCATCTTCTTCCATTCTCTTTTCATCCTCAGCTGTCCTTTTTCCTTCAATCAAATTGGTCATTCTTATGCTATTCTCTTCAAGATCTTTCTTCGTCAAATCCAATAGCTCAGTAAGTGAATCATTCTTTTCAAGTAGTTCTCTTATAGCTGATTCACATTCATCAGTCACACTTCCTTCATATGCTATCTCAAGTGTATCAACTTGTTCTTGAGTGACCTTCAACTCATTATATAGTTTCCTTCTAATCCTCAAATATTTCTCAAGTTTCTTTCTCAGATCCATGATTAACTCTTGTTCACTCTCCAACTCAAATTCAAGACCATCAACACTTTTAGATTACCTACAACTTTTCATGACCATGATATTTAACTCTCAGGTGTTCAAACCTTTAACTCAATAGTACTAGCTCTGATACCAGTTGTTGGAATAAATATGGAAAGTTGGGACTGAGAGGGGAGGGGTGAATCAGTATCACTAAAACATTTCTAACCACATTCACTAATAAACCATATACTACTACATACTTATTATCGAGTTCATAACTTTGAAATGAAAGTAATGTAAAGATTATAAAACCCTAACATCAAAACATTAAACAACAGAACTCATAACACCATCATTTTGGTAGCCCAGAAATATTTGGTTAGAGGATAAAATTATGGTAGGGATGACACCCACAACCTTCACTAGCTGCAGTATAAAGGGTGATCGGTTAGAGCTACAAAGTTTAGATATTTTTGATAGCTTACCCAATTAAGAGTATAAAAGACTTGTTAGGTCTACCTGGTTAAAGCATTTTTACAATCTCTACACTTAGAGATGTACCCTGTTAAAGGATTTACAAATATATGATCGATTAATATCTACCCAGTATTGGGATTTAAAGCTCTTTATACAATAGTATGAAATAACTTGACAATGTCTATAATAAGTGCATCAAATGTAAATGTTGATTAGACTCTATATGATCTAATGTGTTACCTCAATCTAAAACTATAGCACTACTCTGTTCTTCTCCACTGTAACTGAATCTCTACTCGGCGCTCTCTGCTCTACTCTTGTTCTTCAACAACTCCTTTAACTTTTTCAGCAACAACAATAACAAAAGCTTCAACTCTCTCTTCTCTCTCTCTCTCTTTCAACTTAAAAATTCATCCAATATATAGATGAGATTATGCCTCTTAATCTTATGCGTTAGGTACATTGTGAATTTCTCTTGACTGTTAGATCTTCTTTCCAGCTCGGTGACCATATCAGTTTTACCTCGATACTTATTATTTTTCTTTGAAATAAAAAACTTTATTTTGCCGCTTGATCTATGCCTTAGATCTTCACTCTAAATTATTTTAGTCATTGATCATGTAACAAACCATTCTACGTGCTTGTAGAATATTAATTAATGCTTTGAAAATCATTAAATGTGATTTGATCACATTTTGAATTAACTGTCTAACTCAGTTGAGTACTCCTCAATACTCGGTTAAATGATCTTCAATACTCGGTGACTATCAACTTGGTGTACTACACATGTGCTCTGTGTAGTGTTTCGCTCGATAACTTTAGGTGCTTGGTATAATATTTTTAACTCTTTTACTTTACCGACTGGCTCGGTGTACATTACCGACTCACCTAATACTTGACTATCTCCTTTCACCGACTGATTCTTCTTGAATCCATGACTTTGACTAAACTAATGACAACGAAATATCTTGTAGAGATAACTATATACATATCTATGTATACACATATATGTGTCTTTATATATGAACATATGCACATACATATGTATGTACACATGTATATATATGTATAATGTATAAACATACATATATATGTATGTGTATACATTTATATACACACATGCATATATATATATATATATATATATATATATATATATATATATATATATATATATATATATATATGTACATGTGTATATATATATATGTACATGTGTATACATATATAAGCATACATGTATGTACATATACAATTGTACGTGTATACATATATACTCATACATATTTATATATATAAATTATATACTTATATATATATATGTCTACACACACACACACACACACATATAGATCTGTCATCCAAGAAGATACGTCCTTGATCGATAATTAAATGGGATTCTGTTAGAATGAAAAGTTACTTAATGGAATATTAGTTGCTTAATTAGGAGAGTGTATTGAATTATATACACCTACTAATAATCTCTAATAGAAACCAATCATAGGGTTTACCCAATATTCCAATTTTTTTTCTTTAATGCGATGTCCTGCATCGAGTGTGTTTTAAAAATGACAACAACAAGACCTTTTTAAATTTGACAAAAAATAACATATAAACCAATTTCCCCGCCAAAATAAGGCAATACAATCATCAAAGAGGTTTTATTTTATTTTTTACAAAAACATGTTCAAGTCCAAACAAACAAATCAAATAACAACACTTTTTAGCCTTGATTTTTCACCCTCAATAACATAAATAATTGTAATAACTTAAAATTGGTCTAGCAAACTTATAGCCCCTATTTCAGATTAATTGGTCTTAATAAATTCTAAATAAAACAAATTCATAAGCTAGACCCTAAACCCTGATTATGAGAGCATTTAATCAAACTTGCTTACATAATTTTAATCCTAACTTGTTGAACCAAATCATCAATCATCAAGCCTAAAATACTTAAATTGGATAAAATATTGGGATAAATCAAAAATTCCTAAAGTCCCTTTTAATCAAAATAACCCATTCACACATGTGTGAGCACAATGAAAATCAAATAAAATAAATAAAAAGGGAAAAAACCAATTCCGTCTTATTCTCCACAAGGTTGACCAACCAAATCACTTGGATCAAGCTCACATGGATTGAGGAAATTTGCATCTCCACCGTTTCTCATTTCCTTTTGCCTCTTAATCTCAACCTTTCACCTCTTGGAATTTCCTATAAAAGGGATAGCTCCCTTTTCTCAACGTATAAAGAAAATTTGGAGAGTAGAGTTATAATGCTATTTTCATTCTAGGGTTTTATTGTACACTCTTTGTTCTTGCTCTCATAGTAGTTTCTTTGCATATGCATTGGTAGTTTCATTTCTTAGTTTAATGACATCTTAGTTTCCTTTCATAGATTAATGGTAGATGCATTGCTCATTTCATTGATAGTTTACACTTGCATTGTAGTTTCATTCTTCATGGTTACAACACATTTAGTTTGATAGTTCATGCATTTCATTTTTAAAGCTTTTGAGAGTAGAGTATGCAAACACATGCATCTTTCCCATTCTTGCATTTGAATCTTCCATCTTGAGGTAGTCAAGTCACTAATTTTCCATGTCTAATCTGATGGGAATTTATGAGAATCACACTCACTTCAACTAGGAAGCAATAAGCCGATTTCAAGGGTGTTCATGTAATATTTTGATTCTTATTTTGACGCTAACCCCTTTTGATGTAATGATTTATTGAAGTGTTTGGTTACAGATTTGATCACACATTTTACCACACACATTTGGCGCCCACCATGGGACAAAAAAATCAATTTTGACCTCACTTTTAAGATTTTTCACTTTTTTGACAAAAGTGTGTTCGTTGTTGTGCGAAGCTTGATTCCATCTCATACGACAATTCAATGAACAATAGTTTTTTGTATGGTGACTAGAAATCTGTTGTAAGAGTTTTCTTTTGAGTTCTTTTTCCATTTGGTCCTATTAAATTTTTCGCACGGGCTTTGGTTGATACCTGCTTTGTCGTATCACAACATATTGTTTATCATGCGAGTTTCAGTGACACACTACTCTTTGTGGTTTGTCATTTCAGGAACAAAGAGTGTTTTTAGGGGTCCTATTGAGCTGATTTTAATTTTCTAACTACTAGCATGTGTTGTATGATCTTTTTTCTCTCTTGTTCTGCAATCTAAGTGGTTTTTGTAGGAAATTTTTGACAAAGATTTGCTTGCCAAAGTATCACTAGCACATAATTTACAAATATTACTAACATTTTTGTGCTTGTAGGATGCTTTTGAAAGAAAGGTTGTGAGACTACTAACGCTTGTGTTTGCAGGTTTCCTTGTGATTTTATCAACCAAACAAAACATGTGCTTTCTTAGATGATGTCTTAGACACCTAGTTTGATTAGGGTGTTTCTTGATTGGGTTGAATTGAACATTAGGGGATTATTCTCTTCTTCCTTTGGAAGAATAAAAAACCCAAACATGTTTGATTGAGCTTAGGCGAACAATACTTTTCTTTTGGGAAAATCAAGTTTGCTTGGTGTGTTTGGGAGGAACAAAGGGAATAGGAGAGTATTCCCTTCTCCTCTTTGAGGGAAAATTAGAAATCCCAACCTTCCATTTTCTATCCATTTCTTTCTTGCATTTACCTTTAGAGGGCCTGCCAAGAGAAATATTTTGGGAACGACCCAAGTGGGGAACAAGTGAACCCGACTACTTCGCCTCACTATAATAAAAAGATTCCTTCAATCCAAAGAGATGAAAGACTTGTCTATTTTATACTTCTAATGCCTCTTCATGTGTAGGGCCTAGTTGCCTCAATCTTGTTAAGCAAGACTACATTTGACTAGGTTCTTGTAGGGCCATTTTGGTTTCAATCTTGTTTACAAGACTACAAGGGGAGTACATTCAACTTGTGTAGGGCCAAGAGATCTCAATATTTCTTGCAAGACTATGCATTTTGAGTGCTTGTAGGCATATATGCCTTAATTTTTCTTGCAAAACTACAAGAGATAGTCATGAACGAATGTCCTTACTAGACACTTTTAGGTAGAGGCTACCCGACTTACCTCTAAAAGTATCATAATCTTTGTACAAGGATCGATCTAAGTGGATTACCCGGATCACCTAAAGATTTTTACACTCACCATATGTATTCTCAAAGGCATTTTAAATCATGAATGTGGCATGAGGGAGCTTATGCGATTTGAATATTGAGTCTATTTTCAAAACCCACAACATGCATAGTCTCAAAAAAGCCAACATCACTTTTGTGTGAGGCGAAGGAATATCAAGTGTCAGAAAAGTTTATGATATTAATCCAAATTGACTCTAGGTGTAGAAAGTGTTTGATCATCCCCTCTTTGTGTTTGATGTGTTTGAATCATGTGAAACTTGACACTTTCAGTAACAAAAACACTCTTGATGACACATTACATCTCCAAAAAATGACATTTGAGAAAACATTGTCTGAACTTTTATCCAAAAATGAGTGGCAAACTATCCCAAGTTATCCTGACATTTCTTGCCTTTAGAATTGTCGTACGAAAAAAATCTTTGGAGGCATCAAATTTTATGGGGACCTTATAATTGTCATACGGGAACTAGTATATTATCGTATGGGATCTCAATCAAAACAAATTGATCTATGGTATCTTTGTAAATTTTCTCACTAAGCTCATTACAACATCTTATCACAACAATTATCAGTTCTTGACCACATGACCTGGCTTACAATCATCTCTCGTCCTAGTTCCTCGCATGGTCCTTCTTTTCCTGCGCTTCTCTATCAACATTCAATCACAAATCAAATTGGTCACAAGTGTCATTCAGTAGGTATTCATACCTCAAAAACACAATACCTTGTACCCCATTCAGAAAATATTCTCATCATCTCTTAAGCTATTGGCAAGCAATCATTTAGAAACCTTTGACATTGATACATTAGCCTAGTTATCTTGGACTTGTAACCACAATTGTCTTTATGGTTCAAATGAGAAGTCAAAAATTTGATCTTGATACTATGGGAAAAGCTACCACAAATATTCTCCCAGGACTATCTTCGTGTCAGAAACCAAGAGAAAATCAAGAAATCCCACGAGCAAATACTTCAGTTCCACATCAGTCAATACCTATTGTACTCCTCTTCTTTCGACTCCCAAAGCTTTCCGAAGGCAAGGGTTAGTAGAAAAGGTTTCACAAATGAATGCAAATCAAGTATATAATGACTACTAAACAAATACTAGAAATGTGATCAATAAAATGTACAAGCAAGAGAAAGGAAGACAAATAAATGTAAACCCCATGATGCTTGAAGCTTCTATTGTTTCTCTCTACTCCTTCTGAAATGATGTTCTTGATGCTCAGTATTGGCGGGGCAGCGTCTATGACTTGAGAAGCTTCGAGAATTTGATAATTGAAATGTGTGTGTGTGGTCGCAAGATGACTTGAATGCTATAACCAAACTGACGGAGTAATGGCGCATGAGAGCTTGAAATCCTGGACCCTTCAAATGGTTATGAAGGGTTTATTATATAGGAATTGGTGATGATATGAATGGTTGAGACCAATCCCAGAGATGGGGAGATGAACAGTTGAGATCAAAAGGAAGAGGAGAGGTCCTCAGTAAACTCCACCTCTTCATTTGGTGAAGAGGAGATAGAGTTTGGTTAACTAAAGAGCTAATTATGAGTTACCTTTTTGAATTGAAGAGGTGGGTGAAGTTACCCATGTGGACTGGAGAGATGGGTGGAGTAACCCATGTGATCATATTGGAGTTATCTCTTTGAAGATAAATGAGTTTTTAATTCATTTATTTAATAATTGTTTTTAACGTGTGAGATAATTGAATTCTTTTTTATTAAGAATTGCTTTATTTGATGAAATTAAATTAATTTAATTGGAAGAATTTAGTTAGTAAGTTTAAATATTTGAATTTAAACTATAGGAAATTGAGTTTAATTAATTAATTTAATGATAATTAATCAATTAAATCTATTTAATTAAATAAAATTAATTATTTAATTAATTTTGGAAATTTGATTAGATGATTTGGGGAATGAATTTAGAGGAAAATAGATGATTAATCAATGATTAAAAAACCATTAATTAATAGATGAAAATTAGTGTTTTTAATGTAAAGTCGCAAGCCTGTCCATTTTAGGGTGTCTACATTTGTCCCTCTTTGATACGATGTGACTTGTCGCGGCGTGTCAAAGATTCTTTGATTTTGCCCCAACTTGTCCTGGCATTAGTAGGTGTATTTATTCCCCCTCAACAAATTTGAGCGAAAAGTCGTCAGACGAGCATAGATTTGTTGAAACTACAAATTGTGGAACTTGGTAGCAGACAGATTTGAAAAATACTTTAAAATGCCCTTGTAATTGACCGTTGAAGTTTCCAGGGACCGGGAAGGAATTTCGGAGCTCCTGGGTGAAATTAGGGTTTCTTGGAACCCCTATAAGTAGCTAAGAGAACTCTTCATTTGTCACTTTGCGATTTGGAGCTCTGATTATCTTGGTAAGTTGATCTCTGATTTTTGCCTTCTTTTTCTTCCTGTTTTTAAGCGATGGCGGGCCTTCCTGGCGTAGTGCACATTTCTGACCAAGTTTGTTCGTACTACAGACCTCCTGGCTCTGGACATCCAGTGAGTTTCCTCATTTTGTGCGTCATTAATTGCATTATTTTTGGCTTTTAAAATTTGTACTTTTTTGAAAAATTTACTTGATTGCCGCAATCGACTGCGGTTTAAATGCCGCAATATCCAATTTTATGCCGCATTTGATAAAAGTTTTGCATTTGCATGTATAAAATGCCGCAATTGCAGTTTGTTAGCCGCATTTGTAGTTTAGGTGCCGCAATCACTTAAAAGTACCGCAATTGACTCTATTTATTACTGCAATCAATTTTTTAACACTTTCTGCCTAATGTCTTTGTCAGCTATCTACTTTTTTCTAGCTTCTGTTACTTTCCTCGATGACTGAAACTGATAATTTTCTATTTTTGACTCTATGTGCAGTTCACTAGGCGTATCTTGCGCTGTCGTGAGTCCAGACCGGCGGAACTCGTATATAGATTCCAGCTGACTGAGGATGAGAGGTCAGTACTTTGTGATCTAGGATTGTACTGGATTTGTTACATGCCTGAGATCACGACCAACAGGGGTTTGATCTCCGCTCTTGTAGAGCGTTGGCACTTTGAGACATGCACTTTCTGGTTGCACACTGGGGAGTGCACTGTGACCTTGGAGGATGTGTATTGCATCCTCCAACTCCCTATCTAGGGCAAGCTAGTGGATTATTCCACACGCTCTGGTATTAATTCTTTGACTGAGCTCTCTGGACTGCCCCGAGATCAGCTCGGGCTTGCAGGAGGTTATGACATTCCTTGGTCAAGATTTATTTTAGGCCTTGATAGACTATCCACGCTGCTGGATGGTGTGATTTGTGGGATCCTATGCCCCGATCGGCGTCAGCGTGGTTTTTCTGTTGGGTTTGGTAGTGTCCTACAGAGTATGGTCCGAGACCATACCTTCTTTGCTTGGGGCCCATGCATGTTGGCCCACATGCATTTCCATATGTTGTATGTGGCTTACCTTGATGGTAAGTCACTTGGATGTGGTGTCGCTCTTTCACAAATTTGGGCATGGGAGCATATAGTTGTCTGCCATCCTGTTGGTGCCTGTGCTCTCCCGACCGATAGGCCGTATGTGTATATGTATGATGGTGTGATTGTCTAGACCCATATGGGTCATCTTTCATATTGGCGACAACAGCTAGATATGATTCCATTCTTTATCTGGAGACCTTAGAGAGATTGTCCTGTTTGGGATGGAGAGGACATCCATCCCCCCTTTTGCCGACAACGGAGGTATTTGATTGGCCATGTGAGTGATCATGTACATATAATCGATTTTCATAACACTGACAGGGTGTTATGTCAATTTGGAGAGCAGTAGGATGTGTCAGACTCATATGCCTATTTTTCTCGGAGGTCTAGGGATGCTCGTGTATGGGGTGTTGTAGTGTCACTGGATGCTGCTCGCACTAAATTCTTGGGGTTGCTTCTCATGGCATGGACCTGGCGCTCTACCACTATGGACCCAGGTTTGTATTGTTTTTGATATTCTTATGTACTTCCTTTCTATTCTGTTATTCTTGCTCATATCTTGTAATGGTAATATATATCTTGATCTACTATGGTATTGATAATTGAATTTTGTCTTTTT
>MU224176.1:502058-516406 GCA_018584345.1 Thuja plicata
GCGGAAGGAGTAGAGAGATTGAATAGAAAGAGACCCATAGTGCACCCAAATATTGACCATCTGGATTCAACTATGTTCCCTGTTTGAAAAGAAAGAGAGCCAAAAGCACCCAGATATTGACCATCTGAATACCACTTGTCCTCTGAGTTAATCTAAAACAAAGAAACCAAGATAGAACTCCTATGTACCCAGAGTCTATCTAGATAACACTGTGAGCTCTTGATTTCTGAAAGGGAAAGCCAAACAAACAAGATAGAACTCCTATGCCCCTAGAGTCCATTTGGATAGCTTCGTGAGCTCTTGTTTGTAACATAAAGGGAAAGACCATAGAAACCAAGATAGAACTCCAAAGCAAGTCAGAGTCCATCTGAATAGTGTTGCGAGCTCTTGATTCTATAAAGCAAACAAGCAAAATAAAAGAGAAGGAATGTCTAATTCTTTCCCAGGTTTAAGCTTAGTTGTGGAACTGCGCGGCAGCCAGATAAGTGACAGCGCCTACCGCATTTATCCTAAATCATCATGGCCCTAAAATCGAAGTGAACATTCAACAGACAATAATCAAAGAAAATAAGTCATGATCTATCATAGATACTCTCCTCACACGGTGGATCCTGGAGTAGCATAAGAACATAACCCTAAAATATAGACTGACATCTGACTGACTTGACTAACCTAGTCAACATTTTTGTGTGGTTCCTCGATGCAATTGGATTCTCATGATTGGCTCAAACTCTTTGGATAGGCTTGATTGTCTTGATTGCTTTGATCGTGTTGGCAGCTAATTAAGCTGTGTCATATGGGTCGAATGTGTGTTCACAAAGCTCATGATTGTGACAATATTGATTGATAGATTTGATTGCTTTGATCGTATTGGCAGCTGATCAAGTTGTGTTAGATGTGCCCAATGCTTGTTCGCAAAGCTCATGATTGTGACAATTTTGATTGATATATTTTGATTTGATCAATTTGGCAGCTGATCAAGCTGTGTCAGACGGGCCCAATGCTGACTTGCAAAGTCGATGATTGTGACAATTGATTGACTGGGCGTGCTTGCCCCTTGCTTTCTTGATAATCGAGTTGGTTTTATTGCTTTGGATTTTGCAATTTTTTGATTGTTTTTTATGAAGATTGTTTTTCGCTTGATTTTTTGATCTTTTTAGGATTTTTGATGAGTTTTCTGTTTTTTAGGATTTTTTCAGGACATTTAGAATTGCCCCCTAGTCTGGTGGACCAGTATTAACCATTGGTAAGTGCTTGGTGCTTAGAGGGGATAGTGCTTCTGGATATTGCTTGGGATAGTCAGTCTTGCATTTTGAAGTGTGCTCAAGCTTTTGGAGCTCATTGATGGTGAAGCTGGATTTGAACACTTGGCGCTTGTTTGCCAGGTTTTCACCAAGGTACCTACTCAATAGTGCCTTATTGCCAGGTTTTCACTGAGAGAGCAATTTTGTTTTCTCTTTACTTTTTTTCTTTTTGGTTTTTTTTATTGTCGCCAAGGCGCCTGATCGCAATGTTTTTACCAAGGTAACTTTTGTATTTTTTTGATTTTTTTGGTATTTTCTGGATAGGTAGATAAATGCCTTAACCATAGAGACCTTTAAGGGTAGAACCTCTTTAGATGCATGTTGTTGATGTAGCCGAGGAGCTGATCTCCTTCTGGTGTTGCTAGTATGAATGCCCCACTCTGAGTAGAGGTGATAATAACAAATGGTTCTAGCCAGTTAGGCTCGAACTTTTTGGGTTTGACTCGCTCTGCTTGATTCTTCTGATTTTCCATGAGGATGAGGTCTCCTACCTCAAATGTTTGTGGCTTCACCTTCTTGTGATAGTTCCTTCTAAGGCAATTCTAATAGCCTTGTAAGTGGTCGAAGGCATGTTGCCTTCTTTCATCTAGTAACTCTAGTTCACTGAGCCTTGCTACTCTATAGTCTTCATCTGAAACCAGGTTCTTTAATGATATCCTTAGGGATGAGATTTCCAGTTCAAGGGGTAATACTGCCTCTGTTCCATAGACTAGGGAGAAAGGAGTTTCTCCTGTTGGTGTTCTCACACTAGTTCTGTATGCCCATAGTGTGGGACTAAGCTGTAATGCCAGTCTCGCTCTGATTCGTTCACCATTTTCTTTAGGATTTTCAGGATCGTTTTGTTTGTAGCTTCAGCTTGGCCATTCCCTTGAGGGTAGTAAAATTAGGAGAACCCTTTTTTGATGTGAAACTGTTCACATAGGTCTTCAACATCCTTGTTTTGGAAAGGGGTGCCATGATCTGTCAGGATTGTTTGGGGGATCCCATATCGACAGATGATGTGGTTAAGTATGAACATCGCTATTTTCTTTCCAGTGATGTAAGTGAGGGGAATTTCTTCCACCCACTTGGTGAAGTATTCCATTGCTACTATGATGTACTTGTGTTCGTTTGCTGAAGAAGGTGTGATTTTGCCTATCAGCTCAAATCCCCACATTGAAAATGGCAATGGTGATGTGATGGGATTCAGTTCCTGGGCTAGTGCATGGATGAGGTCTCCATGAACTTGACACTATCTACACCTTTGAACATGCTTGTGTGCATCTATCTCTATTGTGGGCCAATAGTATCCCATGCGAATTATTTTCTTAGCTAAGTTGTTGCTACCTCCGTGGGTTCCACATATTCCTTCATGTACCTCGTACAAAGCTTTTTGGGATTCCATGGAAGTGAGACATCGTAGTAATGTTCCATCTAGACTTTGTGGGTATAGAGTAGTTGAGAGGATGGTATACCTAGAGGCTTGGCGGATGAGGGCTTTTCTCTGGTTCCTAGACAAGTTTGGGGGTAAGACATTATTTTGGAGATAGCTATAGACATCTTGATACCATGGGGATTTAGGACCACCAAGGACACACACTGATTCTGTGATAGATGCCTGATGTGATGACACCAAGAGTTGCTCCACTAGAAATTGGAATTTGGTATCGTTACCTGGCATATCAATCAGTGATGCTAAGGTAGCCATCACATCTGTCACTTTGTTCTTTGCTCTTGGGACTTGCTCGAAGAGAATGTAATGAAACTTGGTGCGCAGTCGTTCCATCTGTTCTTGTTCCACCACTTAGCTTTTTCCGTTGCATTTTTATTTGTGTTCATTTGTGTGGGATCTAAAAGGATTCCTCGTTTGACCAAGTTCTACTCGCAATGAACTCCTCTTTCGATGAATTGTGTGAAGTTCAGAGCTAACTATAACTCTGTTGTGAATGACATGTCTAGGATCAAATTAAAAACAAACATGACTATTAAGTCTTGTTCGGGCACATCATATATTATACGGTTTGCTGTGTTCCTCCATCTCTATAGGAATTTCACAAAAGACTCTCCATCTTTCTGTTTAATGTCGCAAAGGTCCTTGATGCTGACCTTGCGCTTGATGTTATGATGGAAGTGAGCTATGAACTTTTCAGCCAATTCTCCCCAAGATTGAATGCCATGAGGTGGATGTGAGAACCATTCCATTGCTAGTCCGGCTAAACTTTGTGGGAACAGTCGCATTAGATATGTCTCATCATGTGCGACTTCGACGCAACTAGCAAAGAACTCTCGGATATGCTCAATAGGGTTGGTACTGCCCCTGTATTTGTCAAATTTTGGCACCGAGAAGTGGTTTGGGAATGGAGACATTTGAAGAGAATGCTCAAAGGGGTATGGGTATAAGTCCTCTATGGTATAGGATTTAGTTTTCCCCTGATTTTGCATATCCATCATTTGGGTTTGAAGGGTTTGCATTTGTTGCATTAGCATGTTTGTTTGATATTGAGGCTGATGTGTGTGGACATTCCTTTATGCCGTGGTGGGTATGAGGTTGCGCCTCTATGTCCCTTTAGTAGGAACATAGGATTTCATCCTAGGGACTTGACATTGATTCCCCACCAAGGGATTTGTAACTGGAGGGGCATGAGTAGTCCATGGTGGGTTATCATGTGTTTGCTTTTGTGACTGAAAGTGGGGTTGATAATGCTAGGGTAGGTATTGTTGTTACTGAGGTTGGGTTTGAAACTAGGGTTGTTGTTGTTGAGGTTGGATTTGAGGCAACTGAAGCTGGGGTTGCTGTTGCGGAGGTTGGATTTGAGGCAACTGAAGCTGGGGTTGTTGTTGCTGAGGTTGGTTTTGAGGCAACTGAAGTTGGGGTTACTGTTGCAAGAGTTGGAACTGAGGCAACTAAAGATGGGGTTGTTGTTGCGGGGGTTGGTTTTGAGGCAACTGAAGCTGGGGTTGTTGTTGTGGATGTTGGATTGGTGTTGGAATGGGAAAATATGTAGCTTTGGGCAGACCTTGACTGTAAGTCATTCCAGCAGAGATGGATCCCTGCGGGCGTGATGTGTTGATCCCAAGACTAGTGTGAATAGATTGCAATAGCGACATAGTTTCAGAACAACTGGTGTTTGGTGGGAAGGAAGGCATAGCATGAGAGCTTGATTGTGCTGACCATGAGACCAAAGGTGGAGGCATACTAGTGACCATGGGTGCACTTAGTTGTGAGCCTATCATGCCTTGAGTAGATGATGTGCTAGCCTGGGTCGGGTCATTGGTTTGATTGGATACAGTTTGTGTCGATGTGGGTAAAACCAATGGTGAAAAGATCTGTGACACAACAGGTTGTATCTGAGGAGTGTGAGTAGTGTTTTGACCTACAAGAGGGTTTTCGGGCCATATAGTTGATACACTGAATTTAGCGGGGAGTTTGACTCCTTTCTTTATTAGCATGGCCAAGTAACATTCAGGGTTCCTTTCTACTACAACGTCAACCCCTTTGGTAGAGTAAGCATCTTGTTCCACATCTTCAAGTTCTTCTTTTGTGATATCTTGGAAAAAGGCTGTCCCACGGGGTTGTTCAATGAATAGAGCAGAACTGGTGTTCATGAAGGGATCGTTCTCTTACTCTGTTTCCCAAGTGAAGAAATGGTTGATATATGACTCATCTGGTTGAGCTCTAGCCTTAAACCTTGTGTAAGGTCCTCCATGAGGTGTTTGAGACATAGTGCGGTCTAGGTTTTGTAACTAAAACAATTGATAGAAAGAAAACAAAGAAGAGGATCCTTTCTAAGAAAAGTTTGAGTTATGTTTTGGACAAGGGTAATTCTAAGGACAGATTTTGATATAACTTGATCTCAAAGTGGTGATGATAAAAGATAATATTTGTCGACCTTTTCCTTGGACAAAGTCAATTTGATAAAGATGATGATGTTTGATATGATGAGATCAAGATATTTTGAGTCTGAGCTTTCAAACTAACAGTGTTTTTGACAATAATCGTGCTTTACAGAGAAAGGGTAATCTTTAATGTTTAGAGATTCACACAATGTTCTTCGCATTTTCCTAGGATAGACACTAGTTTTGGACACCAAATGAAGAATTCTTTCAAGGTTTTAGGTCAGAATAGGAATATAGTATATCTGGTCAAATGTGGTACAATTTCACCGATTGCGGTAAAATAACTGGTCGATTATGGTATTTTATCACACAATGTTACTGATTTGCATGATAGTTGATGTTTGAAAACCCTAGACATTAACATGTTTGACTCGTTTTGACAGTTTGGATGTTTTGTTTTGCATTTTGAAAAAATTGATCAAAGGAACAAGCATAATAGACATTGTGTTTTGAAGAATGAAGACTGAAACTGTGTATGTTCTACAACTTTTTCAAGTTGCAAGGCTATCATGAGGTCTCAACAATGAACAGTCAGATTAATCTAGGTCAATGGCTTCAGAATACAATGTTATAGGCCCAATGCTTGAATGTTTGTTAGCTCACACAGCAATTGTCATGCTACTAGGACACGAAGGTCCACGACGTAGGTGCCCATGTTTTTGTCGTTTCCAGGTATTGTTTCCATGGAGTGAAGATCTCTTTCACTACACAAATACCATGGGACACATATTTTGGAAATCTTGGGGGGAAATTCTACAACCCCTTGCACTATAATAAGGTATCTGTTCGGAGGTAAAATGGGTTGGCCTCTAATTAATCAAGGTTGTAGTAGGGGTCCGTGGTGTCTCTCCAATCGGTTTGTACGTGCGTGGCTCACTTAAGAGCCTAGTTGATCACGTTGGCTCCTTAGGGATATTCACTCGATCTAGACTATCATCAACACACCTCGCCCGAGCTTGGCTAGATAAGATAGAACTTTGGTTCGCGCCTTGTTTATATACCGATCAGAAGGATTACCGGTTTAAGGTCGTTCTCCGAGGAAGAAGCGCATTCCCCGGATAGGCCTTTCTAAAAAAGTAAAATTTTTTGTAATCTAACAGTTTGTGCAAGTGCACCCAAAACTCAAGACACAAGGTAAATCGATTAATCTCCAAATTTTGAAATGTGAACTAAGCTACACCACCATACATGCACAAATGTTCAATTTTAAGCCCAAAAGTAGGTGTTGATTGCTTGTTCAATTTTAATGCACCAAATTGAGAGATTCTTTTCCTTTGTTCAGTTTTAATCCCCACATCAATTTTAAGCCCAAATCCAAAATATGAGGTGTGATATATTTTGCAAGCACTGTTCTTTTTAAACCCAAATCGACAAATGAATTCCTTTTAGTTTTGTGTTGTTTAAATAGGTTAGTACCAAAAAGGATTATTCGTAAAAATAAGGATATAAGTAACTTTGAAATAACGAAGGATGCTTACCAAACTTACCCTTCTCTATACTTGATGAATCTGATCCAATCCTGCATAGCAACCGAAAAGAATGTCAATTTAGAGATAGACGGGCAAAAGATTTGGATCTGATGTTGCAATATTTCTTGCGATTGTGGCAATCTTCTTGCAACTTCGGTAATGTTCTATCAATTGCGGTAATTTTCTATCAATTGCGGTAATTTTATGTCAATTGCGGTAAATAACTAGCAACTGTGGCAAAATGCTGTCGATTGCAGCATGAATCGGGCAACTGCAGCAAAATTCTTACGATTGCGGCACGGATTAGGTGATTGCGGAAAAATACCAGAGGAAAGAAGACACGAAATGGATAGAATAACTATGAAAGCCTACAATCAATTGCGGTATTAAACTAGTCGATTGCGGCATAGTCCTTTCGATTGCAGTAAAATTCTAGCAATTGCGAAATACAACAAATATCAAAGAAAAATCAGATTTTTAAATTACGACCGTACGACCATGGTTGATCAATCCGTTTCTTCGTCTGCAAGAGATATTTGGGCTGTTTGTTCACATCGGGTTCACCAAAATGTATGCCTCTTCTTTCGATTCCCAAAGATTTCCAAAGGCAAGGGTTAGTAGCAAAGGTTTCACAAATGAACACAAATCAAGTATATAATGACTACTAAATGAATACTAGAAACGTGATCAATAAAATGTACAAGAAAGAGAAAGGAAGACAAATAAATGTAAACCCCACAATGCTTGAAGCTTCTATTGTTTCTCTCTACTCCTTCCGAAATGATGTTCTTGATGCTCAGTATTGGCGGGGCAGCGTCTATGACTTGAGAAGCTTCGAGAATTTGATAATTGAAATGTGTGTGTGTGGTCGCAAGATGGCTTGAATGCTAGAACCAAAATGACGGAGTAATGGCGCACGAGAGCTTGAAATCCTAGACCCTTAAAATGGTTATGAAGGGTTTATTATATAGGAATTGGTGATGATATGAACAGTTGAGATCAATCCCAGAGATTGGGAGATGAACGGTTGAGATCAAAAGGAACAAGAGAGGTCCTCAGTAAACTCCACCTCTTCATTTGGTGAAGAAGAGATAGAGTTTGGTTAACTGAAGAGCTAATTATGAGTTACCTTTTTGAACTGAAGAGGTGGGTGAAGTTACCCATGTGGACTGGAGAGATGGGTGTAGTAACCCATGTGATCTGATTGGAGTTACCTCTTTGAAGATAAATGAGTTTTTAATTCATTTATTTAATAATTGTTTTCAACATGTGAGATAATTGAATTCTTTTTGATTAAGAATTGCTTTATTTGATGAAATTAAATTAATTTAATAGGAAGAATTTAGTTAGTAAGTTTAAATATTTGAATTTAAACTATAGGAAATTGAGTTTAATTAATTAATTTAATGATAATTAATCAATTAAAGCTATTTAATTAAATAAAATTAATTATTTAATTAATTTTGGAAATTTGATTAGATGATTTGGGGAATGAATTTAGAGGAAAATAGATGATTAATTAATGATTAAAAAACCATTAATTAATAGATGAAAATTAGTGTTTTTAATGTAAAGTCGCAAGCCTATCCATTTTAGGGTGTCTAGACCTATCTTTGATCAATCAATTCTAGTTACCTAAATAGACAATTTATCTTACGATTGGGGTTCCCAACATGACAAACAGATTCACCACACTATTACCTCGTCCTCAATCGAAGAACCCACTGAATAAGAGATTAGAAGATGTCAACATTACAAACATTTTCAAAAAATGATGCACACTCTTATGCAACTTGACAAGGACAAGTACTTTATGCATCTTGCATCTACGAGTGTCAAAATTCCACCTGAATTTGATGTTTAGGCCCAAGAGGAGGTGTCCTCCATTAGTACCCTCAACCAATAAATGCAAGATATGAGATGCAAACTGAGGGAAATAAAGAAAGAAAAAGAGAAACCTCTAATAAATCAACGCTAGAATCTATATGTCCCTTCCCGTTTGCCAAAAATTTGCATATGTCACCATTCCCCCCTAATGTTGAAATTCCTAAACATGAAAAATACAATGGGGAAGGCGACCCTCAAGATCACATGAGGTAATTTTGTGTTCTTAGCATGGTATTTATGCACAAAAGAACATATTTGATGCAATTTTTCCCATAGAGCCTCAGTGGCCAGGCCTTGGAATGGTTTACAAAGCTCTCACCTGATATCCAGACATTCGATGAACTTGTGCAAAATTTTATCGAGCACTACTCCTACAATATCCTGCATATGGTCACTATGTTGAGTTTTTGGAACACTAAACAACACGCTGGCCAACCGTTTGTTAAGTTTCTTCAATGGTGGAGAAAAATGTTCGCAAGATATCCTAGACAGATACCTGAGTCTGAGAAAATTGACATTTTCATTAACAACTTAGCTCCTAAAAAAACTACGTACTCAGATGCAAAGGTACACTTCCTTTAGTGACTTGTTCGACATTGCCATAAGGATTGAGGAAGTCCTTGTGAAGAAAGGTGAACTCACCTTGTGTAAAGACACAAAATTGTCTATCAATGGTAACGACAAAGACAAAAGTAAATATTGGAATAAGAACAACAAATGTGGTTAGCGATGACATAGTTGACTCATCTGAGTACAAAGCCAAGGAACCAATATTTAACCTCTCGAGTAACATCCAAGCTGCTAAGATCAATGCCAATGTTACAAATTAAATCAAGAATATCCAAGAGGGTCAAAAGGAAAATGCCCCGTGGATGTCAAGACCTAAGCGCAATTTCACTCCTCTTGGAGAACCCCTTGCAGATGCATTGAAAATGTTGGTTGTCCACAAAATTATCACAATACCTGACTCTAAGCAATGGGAATCAACGATTAAGCCCAAGTGGTGGAATAATAACTACTATTGTGAGTACCATAAGAACAAAGGGCATTTAACTAATAACTATATGAAACTGAGACATGTGATCCAAGATTTAATTGACAAAGAGACTATCATGGTCGGCGAGCATAAATTGAATAATGACCATAAATATTTTTAAAAACCTCTAGCTTCCTATGAAAAAGGAGAGATGTCAAAAAGACAAGGTGCTAAGGTAAAGAATACATATGCAAGCACTGACAATGTGATTTGTTTGAAATATATTGAGGCTAAGTGACTGAGAGGGGGGGGGGTGAATCAGGAACCAATAAAACTTATTCACTTTTATCATTTATTAGATTGACTATTATAATTGCATGCATGGAACATAAAAGAATTAAACATTCATAACACTTGACACAATATTTGGTTACCCAAAAACCTTCCAAATAGAAAGTAAAACTGGAGTGGGGATGTTACTAACAAGATTTAGAACTGCAGTAATAAATTTGGCCGGTTAAGGCTTACAATTGACCACTTCTGATGGTCTGCCCTGTTAGGAGCAATAAGGATGGTTAGGTCCACCTTGTTAAAGGATTTATACAATACATTTAAGTATGCACTCTATTAGGAGATTTCTGAAGGACTGTTAAGTCCACCCTATTAAAGGATTTTAACTAATACACCTGTTAGGATGAACCACTGAATGATCTATTATGCAACTCTGATTTGTTGAATAAGATCCTTTGAAGTAATACTAATCACCTGAATGTGATAGATGAGTCTCTGCTATTCCTTTATACTATTGTATCCTTCTAATGAATCTGCCACTTCATATTCACATCTGTAATTGATTCATATATCCATATTCTTGCTTCTACACATTTGGATAAATAAATTATCTTACATATATATCTATCCAAATCAATTACCTGCATAAGTCGAATACTTATCATATTTAATTAGTATCAAACAATATGTTCTAAGTCGGCCCAATGCTGATACTTTGGTCGAGTAATCCACTCGGGTGACACAGTGAGGCAACTCTAGAACTCGGTTGACACTGGGTGCTTGGGCCAAATTGATCACTCAGAGATGGTATGCCACTCAGGTAACACTGGTGACTCGGGTGATACTATTTTGAACTAACTACTTGGTCGACACTGCAAATTCTTGGGTAACACTTCAGGCTACTGGCTTGGTCAACACTGTATTCATATAAATGACTAAGTGTTTTGACACAAATTGACAACATGTCTTTCCATAAGGTGTACAGTGATTCACATGTTCAAACCTGCGAATCAATCTGTCAATGTTATCATTATCAAAGACCAAGACACTGAGTCTGGCAATGTTATCACTCATAATCATTCCAAGGTTACTCTTAAGGGGGTTGCATCCTCATCTAAGAAAATTGCTACGCTAGAAAAAAAAACCATAAACTTATAAGAAAACCACTTTATCACTCCCAGCTATGAATTACAATCTAGTCGATCAACTACAACGAAATCCTGCTCAGATTTCCATTCTAGAATTACTTAAGCTATCACCATCGCACAAAGAGATTCTTGAGAACACTCTTTTAGAAACTAATGTGCCTAAGGACCATGATGTCGATCGGTTGCAGACCTTGGTAAATCATCTAACTTCTCCCCACTACTTATCCTACTCAGAGGAAGATGATAAAGTACTCATTCACCCCCATAACCAACCTTTGCATATCAAAGTTCTAATTCATAAGCATAGGGTCAAACGTGTTTTGAGAGATAAAGGTGCCAGTTTGAACATTTGTACGCTTAAGCTTGCAACAAAATTGGGTTTCTCAGAACATGCTATTGATCCTAAAAGAAAAATAACTATAAAAGCATATGACAAAGATGAAAGGTCATCAAAAGGGTTAGTAGTGCTTCTTATCAAAGTAGGGCCAATTGAGCGAGATGTCACTTGCCAAGTACTAGATTTACCTCTGGCATATAACATTTTACTAGGGAGACCACATATTCACGACATGCAGGCGGTCACCTCTACATACCATCAATGTGTGAAGTTCCCAGACAACGAGGTGGAGGTCTTTGTTTCAACTGATAATACCTACTCTTGTAATGCTTTAAAACAAGCAGAGAGCATGGTTCCCCAAAATAAGAAAGCATCTAATAGACAAACCTCTACAAGTTTCCAGATAGCGCTCATGAAGAGCTTGGAAGAAAAGATAAAAATCAAGAACACAATCATGGAGGAATATCAGTTGACTAGTCTCCCCACATCCCCCAGATTGTATGGGATGACATCCCCGTCATTTCAACCTTCTAGTAGTCAGAAAATGGAAATAAATGAAGGTACTGGTATGGTAAAAGCTTGCATCTCTCTTTCAGAGGAAAATGAGGGAAAACAATTTCTAGCATGTCTCTATAAAGATGAGGACTAGGACCAAAGGATCAAACATGTCAAAATTTTCCCAAAGAAATATGGGATTCGTTATCAACTTGCACAAAAAATGGGCTACAAAAGGAAATGACCTTTGGGAAAAGGTAAAGGATTGCCGGAATCCATACATGGGGACTTTCAAAGTCCCACAGACAAGACAAAGTTAGGATACTATGAACAAGGATCCCACCCTTCCATTAGCAATATCTATACCCATTCTCACATAGAAATATTTGAGGATGAGAGTGAGGAAGAAGCACATTTTGTTCCATTGTCTTTTGACAGACTACTTCACATTCAAGATCCTGGATACCAAGGGGAACCTTACATCCCATAATCATTCAAGGATTGTTATAGAAATCTTTTTGAACCAAATGAACTCACATCTCCGCTATTACAAGAAGAAGGAACAATAATTCACGCCCAACAAGGTGGCTTAACTATGGATGAATCCAATCTAGAACAAGAGACCAAATTTGTGGATAGACATCCGAACTGGGGGTGACTTGTTTCCATCTCCTAGATACTAGATCTCCCTCATTTCTTAGATGACCAAGTGCATGTTCTTGAGGAAGCTCCAAATTGCCTCACCCAGATTCTAAAAAGTATGGAACATAACCTAGTACACCATAATGAGGCTCAACATTAGATAGATGGTAATAACCCCAATGAAAGTGAAGGTGTCTTTGCAACACTATCCCAATATATGGGGGCATCCAACCATATCACATTTACTTTGACTATGCGGACAATGTGGGGAATGAATTAGATAAGAAACATCCTAACTGGGGGCAGTCTGTAGCTCCTACCCATGTGTTAGATCTACCTCACTCTGTTGAAATGAACTCTAATGAATATGAGTAGGATTCTTTCTTTGATTCCAGAGTGGATATTGAGATTGATGTCATCCATAATTATACTTCCCAATTTGAGCTAGGAGAAAGTTCTAATGCTTCTCAAGCTTTTGAAGAAGAGGTTGACTCAGATTCTAAAGATGATGATAGAACACCCCTTCCTTCTAATATAAATTGGAACTTTGGAGATAATAGCAGAAATACTCTTCCTTCGGTACTTCAGAACTCTGAGGAAGAAGATGGAACAACTTGGAGCTTTGTGGATATTGGCATGACCCCTCATTCATGCCTCTTGTGCACTTCAAGAATTGAAGTCATACCACTAATACATTTGGGGTCAAATTGCAACGACAATTTGCGATGACGGGAAAATGTTGTGTTTTTGGCTTTTTTTTTCAATTATAACCCGACAACGTCGCAATTGCGACATTCACGGGATATAAGAAAAAAAAGAAAAGAAAATGTTGGTCATTTCACAACTGTGGTCGAAGATCTTGATGCTCTACGTGGATACCAAATAACTGGAGACTCGGGTATGTTCCTCAAATACCCTTCAAAGTTTTTAACACCCAAGAGCAAAACCTATTTGTGAGATACAAATTTTTGAGTGTGATCGACAGTTGGATAGGGCACACCGCGAGACCTTTGTTCCCATCCATTTCCATATCGAGTTTTTATATCTATAAATATAATATTAATAATAGTTATGGTTGTCCTAATAATAATATTAATACATATATATTGAAAGTAGGAGGGAACATTGATCGGAGTGATGTTTCGTGCTCTGTTGTTTCTTGTCGACCCTAGACTTTCATTGCAAGATGTGAAGCGGCTCGTAGGTAGCAATCTAAATCACTGGTTCTGTCATGGTGTAGATCTTCAGCACTCCAACACTTACCAGGGAGGGATTACATGTTGGAAGTTGTTCCAAAACAAAAAGCAGATCTAAAATTACAATTTTGAATTCGCATGAGCCTTATTGGAGTGGTACAGCTGGCTGATCTAGCTAGGTTAAGGGCTGGATGGACTGGTAAAATAGCTGTATGGCTGTGGTCAGAACTTACAATAATCAAACAAACTATTTTTAACCCTCCATGTTGTTGATGCAATGCAGATCAGACCCTGGAAACACAAATTAGACCTTAAGTTTTCACAACTGATGCCTCCCCAATCAGCGATCAATAGTTGAAAAAATCATTTGCCACCCTTGTAAAATAATTTTGAAATTTTTGTGTAGCTGTGCTACCTCCATAGGTCATGCTAGAACCCTTCAATAATGTGAACCAGTAGTTGGTATGACTGTAAAAACTCAAATCTAGCCTTTTAGGATGTCAAAAAATTTGCCAAAAATTTCTAAAAATAATATAGTAACTTTCAAATATGCATAGGCGATGAAACGATGATTCTTGTTTACCAAAACCATTTTAACAACAATATGGGGACATTGTAGCAAAATCTGATTCCATCATAAATCAGCACAATTGTGATTTCCAGATGGAATTACCCAAGATTTGATACAAGGTTTTCCTTGTTGATTCCAAATGTGGAATTCAAGAGG
>MU224176.1:530968-554559 GCA_018584345.1 Thuja plicata
TAATGTGGCTATAACCCTCCTGAGATGTAAACAGGTACACCAAACACTCTCCTTTGTCACTTTGACCATCTCTTATTAAATCCTTTATCATTCAAACCAGTCTCCCTTTGTTGGAAAGACCTTTCTTTTTCTTTTCTTACACCTTTAACTTGGCAAATCGGTACAACACTGAAGAGTGACAATCAATCCATGAACCACTTATGGTGAGGTGATGACACTAGGCATATATATCTGGCACCTCGATAGAAAGATATGACAATACTAATACAAAAGATCTTATAATTAAAAGTTTTGTAGGGGTGAACAGAACTAAGATCAAACAATGAGCTTGAAGCTTTTCAAGGCATGGCCTCTCATTGCTGCACAGCCTTTTTTTTTTAAATTTTATCTTGAATCCATCGCAATTGCGATGTTTACTTCCAAAATTATGATGGAGTCACTGTATTGGCGACACCCAAATTCCGTCCCAGTTGCTTGGGTATTCATCATAATTATGATGTCTACGCTTAGAATTATGACAGTTTTGCTGTATTGGCGATGCCCCAAATGTCGTCACAATATCGATTATGAGTCGCAATTGTGACGATAATCTAACGAATTGCAACGGGGTTGATGTCACAATGAAGGGGCTGCATAGCAATGGATGGAAGTCATAATTGCGACAGAAAAGGAAAAATGTCATATTTTGAGACTAAAAAATAGCGACGTCTATTACTGTCACAATTGCAACAAATGGCTGTCTTAATTGCGACACATAGCCATCGCAAATCGATGCCAAAGTTATTAGTGTACGACTAAGGACTTTTCTAAAATAGAAGGTTGCTCGTGAAGCAAATCAGAATGCTAATCCTAGGTCAGTTGGGTCAAACTCACACAATACTAAAAATGACTCCTATAGTAATGCTAGGATGAGTCACGGTCTAGGTAGTCCTTCAGAGATTGTCATTGTAGATCTTCTCTTACCAGTTGAGAACCTTGATCTTGATAACGCAGTGCTATCCTTGGAACTTGTTGGATCTTTACCCCTTGTGCATCCTAAACTCATTGAATAGAACCTGACCAAACCTTTAAACCTAATCAATGCACCCAATGACTACGCCTTGGCTTGCTACCTGAACGCCATTGAACCCCTTACCTCTTCCACCAGTGCAATGAGTGTTAGTATGACAGAGGAGGACATCAATTTTCTCAACCTTAAAAACAAAAATAAAAATAAAAATAAAAAGAGGTCTGATGGTGAAAACAACTTTGTGGCAGTGTGAGAACCCAAAATAGTAAAAACAAATGTTGTATCCAATGGTGAAAACCTCTATGAGGAGCCAAAGGATGGGAAACTTGTTCTCCTACCTAATCATTTTCAAGAGAGGTCTTCAATATTGATAGAACCTACATAACCAGTCAATCTGGGAACATTAGAAGCACCTCAATTGATATATCTAGCACAATCTCTATCTGAAGAAGAAAAATAAGAATTCACTCAATTATTAATGATGAAGAAGATCAAATTTTCTTGGTTCTATTCAGACATGCCACGACTAGACACAGATTTAATCATGCATCACCTGTCAATTTCTCTAGGAGTCAAGCCAGTCAAACAAAAGCTTAGAAAAATGCATCCCCATGTGGCACTACTAGTCAAAGCTCAATTGGTGAAGTTGTTAAAAGTTGAATTCATCCATGCCATAGGATATGTCGATTGGATCTCCAACATTGTGTCTGTTTCTAAGAGTGGCAAGTCAATTCAGGTTCGCATCGAATTTAGAGATTTGAACAAATCTTGTCCCAAGGATAACTTTCCATTACCAAATATTGACATGATTGTGGACCTCACATTTGGATATGAGATGTATTCCTTGATGGATAGCTTTGTTAGTAATAACTGAGAGGGGGGGTGAATCAGCGGCCTAAAAAATATTCCAATAATCAACCCAAAAACTTAGTACCACAATATTAAGCCTCTAGTTATCTTCAATCCTATAAGATGAATGCCTTCAAAAACAATTATCAAAATACTACTGCTCGAAATGCTTTGTTAAACCTTATACTATTCATTTACCGAATAGCAGTCTGTTAATTTACCGAAAGATAGTAAATTATATAGAGTATACCGCTCAATCCAAATTAGCTATGTGTATTGCAAAACACTAAAGTAATGACTCATAAACACATTGACACATGGATTTTTAACGTGGAAACCCTGTTAAGGGAAAAATCACTTGGGACTGGTAACCCAAAATTTTCACTCTTCTAAAGTGAGCTTTGTGAAAAGCCAACCCTATTAAAGGTTACAAACACACTGTTAGGTATGACCTTGTTAGAGGATTTAATAGTTTAGTCTATCACTTGATATCGGGCATCTCTATGCTACCTTCCTTGATCAAACACTCACTTGGCCTGTCAATAGGTATCTGGCATCTCATGCTATCTTCATGATCAAAATTTTTGATACTCCTTGGGATGTATCTAAATATAGAAAGGATCTTTAAATCTCGCTTTGTTAAGAGACTTTCTGAATCAATGGTTAAATTGAAACAATATGATCTGTTCACATATACAACTTATACTTGTATATTTTTAGATCTATTGTAATCTCATAAAACTAATCTGATCAATATATCTCTATTAATACCTTTGCTCCACTTTACTTCTGCTCGGTGATGTTGGGCTCTGTTGCTCGGTGTCCATAGAAAACTTTAGCTCTTTCCTCAGATTGATAGATCAGGACTGTATGAAGTTGCACTTCATTAGTTTCTCTTTAGCATCCTCTTTTCATTCATTTACCCACTCAATTCGTAATGAATTAAGTTGTCTCTTTTATAGACATGATATCACTGTTGTTAGGTTCTTGATTTTCTTGATCTTGGCATGATCTACAATCCTCTCCAATTATATTTAAAGAAAAACTCATGTTTTATCTCGCAAAGATCTTCTTGCCAATTGGACAAAACAACTTTAAATACTTTACTTATCTCTGGCTTTATCATGTCGATGAAAACAAAGATAACTACTAGTTAAGTCCATATTTAGCTCTGCCAGCTAGATATTTTTTCATTTCTGAACTCAAGTTAATTTCATTGTTGTAACTCTTTGACATCTTCAGGTCAACACTCTAGTTCTCCTCTGGATTCTCCATCAGTTTACACTATGATTCTGGTCATCAGTTATGCTTGTGATTCTACTCATCGGTGTCCTTGCTTGGACATCACTATGACTTGAGCTTCGGTGATCTTTGTCCGTCGGGTTCCACTAGCTGTCGGTGTTTGAAGTCACATTAAGAATGCTTTGTCTTTTATGTATTACTGAAAGCATAATATTTATCTCTCTGATTCTTTGAAGTCTTTGACACTTTGATTATAACTGATTAGATTATATCAAGTTGACATCAATGACAATACAATCCATTAACTGATTTAATGTCTTGCATTATCCTTCTGCATTTCAGCGATCAACTTAACATCTTCAAACATTCAATTAGTTACATGTCATCAATCTCTCCCTTTGGAATTGATGGAAACATACTACATTATCATACTATACTATTACTAATACAATATGAAATATAGCAGTTTCATCAAGATTTCCTATTGTAACTTTTAAAAATTTCTAGCTTTCAGTAAGCTCAAAATAGCTTAGATTTGTTTCTTGTAGAAAGGTTGTCTTCAATCTTCAATCCCTTCACTAGATAGATGTATCATCTGATATTTCTATTCTGATATGTGCTCTTCCTTGACTGTACCTCTTCTTGATAAGTTATTTTTCCTTTGACAACAATCTTTCCCTTTGTATGACCTCTCTCCCTTAGATGGATATTTCATATGTAATTAGTTTCTCTCCCTTAGAATATTGATTAACTCTTCCTTCTAATTCTCGAGAACTTCACTTCATGGATAATGATATAATATTTTATGATCAATGAGATAATATCTCCCTCATGATGATGAGATAATCTCTCCCTTTATGATAATGAGATCATCTCTCCCTTTGACAACAATGCTAAACAAAAACTATTTATATCATCTTCCATCCCTTTTTCATAATATATTCCTTGAATTTTCCTATCCATCAGCAATACAATGTCTTTGGTATTCGATGCATATTTGCACCTTGTTGTATACAAATGTATCTATTATTTTTCATCTCAGTGTTTGCATCAACATGAATTATCTTCAGATTATGTGTAGGCTGATGCAATCCTCCTAGTCAACTTACTAACCGATAGACAAGGGTTGGACCCCTAGTCTCTGTCTCAGGTGCTCAAATGTATCCTTCAATAATGGCTTGGTCAATATGTTAGCTAATTGTTCCTTTGATTGAACATATTCCAGTGTCACTTCCTTTGCTTGCACTTTTTCTCTTATATAGTGATACTTGATAGCAATATGCTTAGTCTTAGCATGCATGATTGGATTCATAGAAATGTTAATTGCACTTATGTTATCACCGTAGATAATTACTGGTTCAAGAATCTTCATATTCATACCTTCCAGTAATTGTTTGATCCATGCAATATTGGAGAAATTTGCAGCAGTAGCCACATACTCTGCTTCTGCAGTAGACTGACAGATGCATCCTTGCTTCTTGTTGATCCATGTGACAAGTCTTTCACCCATGAAGAATGATCCTCCAGTTGTGCTCTTTCGGTCATCAATGTTTCTAGCCCAATCAACATCTGTATAGACTTGTAGCTCAAATTTTCCATCTCTTTTATACCATAAGCCATAATCCTCGGTGTTCTTTAGATATCTTAGAGTTCTCTTGACAGTAGTCATATGTGATTCTTTGGGATTAGCAGAGAATCTTGCAACTATTCCAACTGCATATGCTATATCTGGTCTGGTGTGAACAACATGCATTAGTTTGCCAATCATTGATCTATATAATGTTTGATTTACCTCATTTGATTTGTCTTAATTTGTCAGCTTACATCCGGTAGCCATAGGTGTTCCAACTGGTTTGGAATCTTTCATCTTGAATATCTTTAGCACTTCCTTGATGTATTTGGACTGAGTGATATATATGCATGCATCTTGTTGAAGAATATGTATACCAAGAAAGAATTTGATCTCCCCAAACATAGACATTTCAAATTCCTTGCTCATTTCATTAGCAAAGGATTTGCATAACAATTCATTTCCTCCAAAAATGATATCATCAACAAAAATTTCAGCATTCAGAATATTACCATTGGTATCTTCTTTTAAGTACAGATTGCTATTTTCACTTGTTCTAACAAACATTATGCTAATGAGATAGGAGTGAAGTCTTTCATACCAGGCTCTAGGTTCTTTTTTTAATCCATACAAGGCTTTATGTAGTCTACATACCATGTTTCTCTTGTCTAGATCAACAAACCCTTTTGGTTGTTCAATGTATACCTCTTCTTCTAGTATTCCATTTAGGAATGCAGATTTGACATCCATCTGGTATACCTTGAATCCTTTAAATGCAGCATAAGCAAGTAAGATTCTAACTCCTTCTAGTCTAGCAACTAGTGCAAAGTTTTCTCCATAATCAATACCTTCTTCTTGTGCATATCCCTTTCATACTAACCTTGCTTTATTTCTAGTGACTTCTCCATTCTCATTCAGCTTGTTTCTGAATATCCATTTGGTACCGATGACATTCTTGTCATCTGGTCTTGGTACTAGTGTCCATGTATTGTTCTTCCTAATCTGTTCTATTTCTTCATTCATAGCACTGACCCATTCTTCATTCTCAAGTGCAGTGTTAACAGATTTAGGCTCAAAATCACAAAGTAAACATCTAGTGTTTAGTGACTTACTTCTCGTTCTTGTTCCAGCCTTCTTGTCTCCTATAATTTGATTTTGTGGATGATGTCTTCTGACATACTTAGAAAGTTTTGGTTCAGCTCTATGTTCATCATTTTGATTATCTTCTTGACCTTCATTCTCATCTCCATTGTTCGAAACATTTTCTTGAGCATTTTCCTGATTTTTGCTAATTGCAGCCTAATGCTCGGGTGCAATGTTCTATTGCTCGGGAGTGATACACTATTGCTCAGACAGAGTGTCAGGTTCTGTATAAACAAACCTGTTGTAGTCCTTTGGTTCCTTTTTTCTTTCTTTATCATTCTTTTCTGCAAATTCATCTATTTTCACATTTGCACTTTAAATAATTTTGTTAGATGACTTGTTAAGACATTTATAAGACTTGCTTTTGGTTGATTACCCTATAAAGATACCTTCATCACTTTTGGAGTCAATTTTTCCATTTCTATCATTCTTCAAAATATAACATTGACTGCCAAAGATTCTGAAGTAACTTACATTGGGTGTATGACCATACCAAAGCTCATAGGGTGTATTCTTTGTGTCCTTCTTCAATTGTACTTTGTTTAATGTGTAGACAACAGTACTGACAACTTCTCTCCAGAAATTTTGAGTGATACTGTTCTCAATCATCAATGTTCTTACACAGTCAACAATTGATCTGTTTCTCCTTTCAGCAATTCCATTTTGCTGTGGTGTTCTCGATGCAAAAACCTATCTTTTAATTCCATGCTCATTGCAATAGTTAATGAATTCTTCTGAAGTAAATTCCCCTCCTCTATCTGATCTTAAGCATTTCAATTTCTTTTCACTTTGTTTTTCTACCATAGCCTTGTACCATTTAAACATCTTAAATGCTTTTGATTTATCTTTGAAGAACATGAATGTCATCATTCTAGAATAATCATCAATAAAGAGAATAAAATACCTATCTCCATAGTAGCTCTTTGTCCTCATGGGTCCACATAGATCTGTATGGACTAATCCTAGAATTTCATTATATGTATGGGTTTTACTCTTGAAACTAGACTTTGTCATCTTACCTTTTTGACAATTTTTGCACATGATATGCTCAGGCTTAGTCATGCTCGGTAAGCCTCTGACATTCCTTTTGTTGCTTATATTTATCATGTTGTCAAAGTTCACATGACACAATCTTTTGTGCCATAACCATATGTCTTCATTTCTAGCCATTAAAAAAGTGGTGTTAGTGGCATCAAGATAGAAAAGGTTACCTTTTGTCTGGTCACCGGTTCCAATCAATCTTCCTGATTCATTGAAGATATGTGCCTTCTTATTTTCAAATGCCACTCGGTGACCTGTATAATTCAGTTGTGATACACTTACCAGATTATAATTCAGTCCTTTTACCTAGTAAGCATTTTCACATTTTATTAGGTTATTCAACATTATAGTTCCTTTAACTTCAACTGGACAAGGTGTATCATTTCCTATTCTCACTGAACCACCATTATAGTATTCAAAAGTCTCAAAAAAAAATTTATCACCAGTCATATGGTGAGTGCAGCCACTATCTATGATCTAGACATCATTTTTACTAACTTTAGATATGAGTGTAGTTTCTACATACCTTTCTTCATCTTCATATGAATCATCCTTCATGGCTACAAATACCATCTTGATGTCTTCTTCTGATTCGGTGTCAGTGTCATCAACTCTGTTCTTACCTAGGTAACAAGCTTTCTTCCCTTTGTCCTTGTAGTCTCGGGTATCTCTTTTGTCATATTTTCAGTTGCTTCAGTAATCTCTGTTATCACCTCTATCAAACTTCTTCTCATATGATCTGTCATTTCCTCTGTCATTGTTTCTTCTATTTGGACATCTTGCAGCAAAGTGTCCAACCTCTTTACAATTGAAAAATAAAAGTGATAATTTACCTTTGTATCTACCTTTTTCTCTCTGCAATCTTCTGGCCATTAGTGCTTCAATCTCATCAATTTTTTTATCCTCATTATCATTGTCACTATCATTTCTAACAACATGTCTATGACTTGAGTTACTTATCTTTAAATAAGATTTGAATGCAGATTCTATAGATGGTAAGACACTATTATCAAAGTTATTCATCTCAAATTAAATCATTCTACCAATCAGACTATCTAGAGTAACTGTATTGTTTGCAACTACTTTGATTTCTTGAATAGCAAAAAATCTAATAGCATATTCAAGCAGTAAGGTTCTTAAGATTTTACTTACCACTATCTCCTCTTCAAGTACACCTCCAACTCCTTGGATATCATTTACTACCTCTTTGATTCTACAGCTATACTGAGTGATATTTACTCCATCTTTCATCCTTAGGTCATCAAATCTCCCTCTTAGGCTTTATGCCTTTGCTCTTAGTACATTATCATCTCCTCCATGTACCAGCTTCAACTTATCCCACATTTTCCTTGTAGAGGTGCAGGTTTTGACATCTTCAAACTCAGCATCGAAGAGTGATGATGCAAGTTCTATCATCATGCAATTGTGCTCATGCTTTACTCTTAATTTCTCAAGAGTGTGAGGCCCTGTAGGCAACACATATTCATTATCAAGGTATTGAGTAATATAATTTCCAATACCTGATAGGTGGAGTCTTATTCTTCTTTTCCATGATGTAAAGTTGTCTTTATTCAAGTTGGGTACATCTCGTCTGTTCATCTTGTGATCTTTAGCTTTAGCTGTTAAAATCCCTTTCTAAGCACACAAGCTTTGATACCAATTGTTAGTAATAACTGAGAGGGGGGGTGAATCAGTGGCCTCAAAAATATTCCAATAATCAACCCAAAAACTAAGTACCACAATATTAAGCCTCTAGTTATCTTCAGTCCTATAAGATGAATGCCTTCAAAAACAATTATCAAAATACTACCGCTCAAAATGCTTTGTTAACCTTATAGTGTATGTTTACCGAATAGCAGTATGTTAATTTACCGAAAGACAATAAATTATATAGAGTATACCGATCAATCCAAATTAGCTATGTGTAATGCAAAACACTAAAGTAATGACTCATAAACACATTGACACATGGATTTTTAACGTGGAAACCCTGTTAAGGGAAAAACCACTTGGGACCGATAACCCAAAATTTTCACTCTTCTGAAGTGAGCTCAATGAAGATCCAACTCTGTTAAAGGTTACAAACACACTCTTAGGTGTGACCTTGTTAGAGGATTTAAAATTTTAGTCTGTCACTTGATATCAGGCATCTCTATGCTACCTTCATTGATCAAACACTCACTTGGCCTGTCAATAGTTATCTGACATCTCATGCTATCTTCATGATCAAAATTTTTAATACTCCTTGGGATATATCTCAATATAGAAAGGATCTTTAAATCTCACTCAGTTAAGAGAATTTCTGAATCAATGGTTAAACTGAAACAATATGATATGTTCACATATACAACTTATACTTGCAGATTTTTAGATCTATTGTAATCTCATAAAACTAATCTGATCAATATATCTGTGTTAATACCTTTGCTCCACTTTACTTCTGCTCAATGATGTTGTGCTCTATTTCTCAGTGTCCATAGTAAACTTTAGCTCTTTCCTCAGCTTGATTGATCAGGATTGTATGAAGTTGCTCTTGATCAGTTTCTCTTTAGCATCCTCTTCTCATTCATTTACCCACTCAATTCGTAATGAATTAAGTTGTCTCTTTTATAGAGATGATATCACCATTGTTAGGTTATTGATTTTCTTGATCTTGGTGTGATCCACAATCCTTGCCAATTAGATTTAAAGACAAACTCTTGTTTTATCGCGAAGATCTTCTTGCGAACTGGACAAAACAAATTTAAATCCTTTACTTATATCTGGCTTTATCTTGTTGATGAAAACAAAGATAACTATCAATTAAGTCCATATTTAGCTCTACTAGCTAGATTTTTTTTTGTTTCTAAACTCAAGTTAATTTTGGTGTTTTAAATCTTTGATATCTTTGATCAACACTCCAGTTCTCCTCGGGCTTCTCTGTCAGTTTACACTATGATTCTGGTCATTGGTTATGCTTGTGATTCTTCTCATCGGTAATTCTCGTTGATGTCCTTGCTCGGGCATCATTGTGACTTGAATTTTGGTGATCTTTGTCCATCGGGTTCCACTAGTCGTCGGTGTTTGAAGTCACATTTTGAATGCTTATCTTTTATGTATTACTAAAAACATAATCTTTATCTCTCTGATTCTCTGAAGTCTTTGACACTTTGAGTATAACTGATTAGATTATATCAAGTTGACATCAATGAAAATACAATCCATTAACTGATTTAATGTCTTACATTATCCTTCTTCATTTCGATGATCAACTTAACATCTTCAAACATTCAATCAGTTACATGTCATCAAGAGTTTCAAGATACAACCAGATAAGGATAGCTCCTGAAGATCAAGAGAAAACCGCTTTCACATGTGCTTGGGGTACTTTCTGTTGGAATGTCATGCCTTTTGGTCTCAATAATGTAGGGGAAACATATCAAAGGGCCATGACCACCATATTTCATGACATGATGCACAAAACTATGGAAGACTACGTGGATGATACCTTGGAAAAATCAACAAAAACAATTACTCACCTGGGTGATCTAGCAAAGATTCTTGACCGCATGGAGCAATTCAAACTCAGACTAAATCCTAAGAAGTGTGCTTTTGGGATGACCTCCGATAAGCTTCTAGGGTATATTTTCTCAGAGAATGAAATTGAGGTTGACCCTGAAAAAGAAGCAGCAATCATGGAAATGCAACCACCTCAAAACATCACTCAAGTCAAGACTGCAAGAAAAGCTCCACTAGTCAATCCGACAGTTTATCTCACAAATCGTAGACATGGCTCAATCTTTTGCGAAGACATTACATAAGGGAGTAACCTTAAAATGGGATTAAGTGTGTGAGAAGAATTTCCAAAAAATCAAAGAATATTTGACATATCCTCTCGTGTTAATGGCTCCAATACTAGGAAAGCATCTTCCTCTATATATTTTAGCAACATAAACATCACTGGTAGCCCTGTTAGCGCAACACGATGAGATAGGTCAAGAAAGGGCAATATTCTACATAAGTAGAACAATGGTTTCATATGAGCATAACTACATCATCATTGAGAAGGCTTGTCTAGTTGTGGTATTCGCTTCTCAAAATCTTAGATAGTAAAAACTGGCACATTTTGTCAAGTTAATTGCTAAGATTTATCCTTTGAAATACTTGTTGAACAAAGAAACTCTCACTGGATGATTGGCTAAATTGGTGATGATACTCAACAAGTTTGACATTGAATATGTGGATAGAAAATCCATCAAAGGACAAGTTATTTCTGATCATTTGGAAGATGCTCATCTTTAAGATAATCAACCTCTAATTATAGAATTTACTGATGAAGCTATCCTGCATCTCACGGAGCACACATGGTAAATGTTTTTCGACGGATCATTCACACAACAAGGGTCTGGTGCTGGAGTAATCTGATGTATAAGATCCCTATAGTATATAAGATGATGTTCCCATGCACAAATAACATAGCTGAGTATGAAGCTTTGGCGAATTGATTGAAGATGGCCATTGAGTGGAAAATATAGAACTACATATCTACAGTGACTCCCAGTTAGTGGTCAACCAAGTCAATGACTAGTACCAAACCAAAGATGAAAATCTCATGCCATATAAAAGGATGGTTGACGATCTCAAAAATTACTTTGTGTTTATCAGTTTTCAACAAGTACCAAGAGCATCAAACATAGCCACTAATGCTATGGCTACTCTAGCCTCAATACTACAGTTAGAAGAAAATAAATTTCACTATGAATTCCTAGCGGAAGAACTCCCCTTTCCTATATATGACTCTCCTGAATCCCAAATTATGTGTTCGATTATGGGCACTGAACCCTCCAGATATAGCAAAATCTACTCTTACCTCTGTAACCAAACTATCCCTAATGACCTATCCAAAAATAAGAAAAGAAGCCTCATAAGGTACATCTCACATTACTTAATCATGGATAATGACTTGTATAGAAGAGGTCTTTACAGTACTCTCCTTAGGTGTCTAGAATGAGATGAGTCTGAGAATGCACTAAAGGAAGTCCACGAAGGTATCTCTGGGTCTCACTCAAATGGTCTTTCATTATCTAAGAAACTCCTGCAGGTAGGTTATTATTGGTCCTCCATGGAGAAAGATGCATTTCAATTTTCCAAAAATTGCAAGAAGTGCCAAACTCATGGTAACCTGATTCATGCTCCCGCCTGTGAGCTGCTACCTTTTATCACCCACTGGCCATTCCAGAGCTGGGCCTTTGATCTAATAGGGAAAATGTATCCCTCCTCATCCAATGGACACAAGTTCATTATCACTGCAACATAATACTTTACAAAGTGGGTTGAAGTAGTTCCCCTCATTAAGGAAACTGGAAAGAAATAAGAACAAAGATATGGATGAATTATGTGAAAAGTTCAAGATTACTCAACACTGCTCTTCTATTTACTATCCTCAAGGGAACAGACAAGCTAAGGCCTCTAATAAGAACATATTGAAGATTCTACATAGAACCTTAAGTAAATTAGGGAAGGATTGGTATCTTCAACTCAATCTCGCCTTATGGGCTTATAGAAATAGCATTCACACACCCGTAGGGGCAATGCCATTTTCCTTGGTATATGGTGTAGAAATTGTACTGCCCATTGAAGTAGAGATACCCTCACTCATAACTGTTGAAGACTATCAGATTTCCAGAATACAGGAGCTTGAGTTACTTGACAAAAGAAGAAGAGAATCATTCGACCACCTAAGGGTCTATCAGAAAAAATGTATAGAGGTTACAATACGAAAGTAAGACATCGATAATTCCAGGTTGGAGACCTTGTACTCAAAGAGAATCCAAAGAATCAACAACATCAAGAGCAAAAGGGAAAGTTTGAACCCAACTGACTGGATCCCTTTGTGATCATTGCAGCATTTGGCTCTAGGGCCTATCAACTGTCAACTCCAGAAGGGGAAACTTTTACTGATCCCATCAATGCATTCCACCTAAAGAAGTTCTACATCTAGACATTCTGAGCAGTACCTGTAAAGAGAAAATGATCGTGAAACATACCAAAAATAGGAAAAAGTAGAAAAGCCAAAAAAAATTGGAAAGAGTCCTAAAATGATCATCCTAGTGAAAACCTGGCAAACAAGCGCCTTGAAGGATCAATAAAAAAAATAAAAAAGAGAAAAAAAAAAAAAGTAAAAAAAGTAAAAAAAAAGCAAAATAAATTGAAAAGAGAAAAAAGTGCCTTGGTGAAAACCTGGAAACAGGCACCTTGGTAGAAAAAATACAAATAATATAAGCGGTGAAAACCTAGCAACATGCACCACTTGTAATCAACACTCCATCTTTCAACACATCGCTTGACTATTCTGGCCTCGTGCAAATAGTAAAGTTGGCATCTTACAGAACTGATCAACCTCTTGTGTCTTAGGGTCGTCTCTTGGTTCTGAAGGAAACATCCCTTGTTAGTTGTCCTACTCATCACTTTTATTTACCTGACTCTTTTTAGGCACCAAACAGTTTTCCACTGACATCACTGGTGTTTTTCAACACCTTAATCAACCATTGTTTCTTAACACTACCTATTTGCACACATCTATGTTTTTAAATACACTTTGGATAAAATGCTAAAACAATTGGCTCATCACAAGAACAACAGTGTTTCTCAACACTCACACAGACACCTTGCATAGACTGAATGTTTTCTGAAAGATTTTCTTGAATGTTGTCTATTATCAATGAATTTCATGTCATTTTCTTTGATTTATTCTTGCTGGTGTGGTCCCAATGATCCTTAGGATTAAGTGAGTTGAGTGTATGTGGTAAGAGCTTCCATATCTAGGTGGATAAGCCTCACATCCCTCTATCCTACTTCCTTGCATGCTAAGGAGAGGTTGTAACCATCTCCTTGCTTGTTAATCTGCCTACTTACGTAAGGACACACTCATGGTTATCTTGGCTCTGAATGCCTCGATATTGGTGTATCCTTGCAATATCAACTAGAGACAATGTTCAGGTCATCCTAGTCCTTATACCTGGATGCTTACATTGTTTCCCATATTTTATCTGATAAAGGTCATACTCATATCCTTATGGTCACAGTAACACCAGTAAGGGTTGTATTGACTCTGATGTCCCAACAACCCGATGATGAAAATAAGGACTACCAAAATCAGTGACTTCACTACTCATGTTGTGTAGGGTGTTGACTTGGTGGTAAACACCTCCTTGGAGATTTGTGACATGGCTTAATCGCCTCCCATGGACCGGGTTAAATCTGGCATTTGTATTGGGCATTGACAGTTTGAGCCTTTGGTGCAACGATAAATGATTCCAACAATTGGTATTAGAGCCTTGGGTCATAGGTTTGAATCTCCCTTCAGTGGATGTTGAAGGCTCAGTCAGTGCTGAGAGGGAGATTGTTGACTTGGTGGTCAGCATCTCCTTGGAGAGTCATGACATGGCTTAACCGCCTCCCATGGATTGGGTTAAATTTGGTGTTTGTATCGGGCATTAACAGTTTGAGCTTTTGGTGCAACAAAAAATGATTCCAACATAGGGTGCACTTCATTCCTAGGCTTGCATTCTAGCATTATAACAAACACAGAAAGAGGAGTAAGTGGGGAGCTATCCCTCTGATCATCGAATCCTTTGCCAAAGTGATCCACTGCATTTTATCTTCTTAAGGCAATCCATCTACAAGACAAATGGTCAATAGAAATAGAGAATGATCACAACAAATAGAATATCAGGATACAAGCACAATGCATATGGAACTATGATTCTACTACACATCATGTTATGTACTAGGAACTACTCAAAGAAATGATAAACAATGACAATATGCTCACAAATCAAAGATGACAAAGTAACAACACATGATAATAAATAGAGCACAAGGATGATCATATATAGATATCTCAATAATATCAGTGTATACAAAAGGTGCTCTAACAAATCTCGAGAAAAAATGTGCATCCTCGATGCAGGTGAATCATATACAATCACATGGATCTCAAAAATAAGAAAAAGGATAAGAGAAGAAGGGGATAATCGGGTCTCACTTCCTCCCTCAGCACCATCTCAGGGGGAGGAAGAGTATCATCTACTCTTGGTAGAGGGATTTCTCCCTCGGATCATGCTAGATACTGTGAATATGGTAGCACTTGTTGTGCTACTAGAACTGCAATGCTCTATGTTGTCACATAGTAGGCTGCCCTACTAGTTTGATGAGTGACCTCCCTCTGGAGAGTGGCGCACTCACCAAAAAATCCCTAGATCCTCTTTTCCCGCTTGACAATAGCATGATCTTGCTCTATATATGAGCCTGAGACAATGCTAGATGTCTTTTCAATTCTCTAAATCACCCTCCAAATGTATGGCTTGTATCCTAGGAAGTCTGATCTCTCTATACTCCTTCCTCCTCCTCATCCTGTGCATCTCTGCAATAGAAAACCTGTCAACATGCCTCATGATGATTGAGATTCAGCTGTTCATCCCTCATCTCCTAATCAACAGCATGTGTGGTGGTTATCTCAACACCAATTTAACCGAGAGTGCCTCCCTCTCCATGCTCTCACTCCTAGCCAACTCTAGGTGCTCTTCTAGAACTGACACCTGATGTCCCACCTGTTCTAGAAGTAGCTAGGCTGCTTTGTGGTCCTGAACCCTGCTATCTACCTTCCCTCTGAGCTACATCTCCCTTGTCAATCTGAGGTGCTCTCTCTGCTGGATCTGTGAACCTAGGGAAGGTATGTCATGCAAAATTATCTGTGTACTAGGGTGTAACCCATGCATCTATGATCGCCTAGAAGTAATCCCAGGATGGCCTATGTATCCCTATCAACTCCTGTACATAGAGAGCCAAAGATAGTCTCAGAGACCACCCTCAGTGCTCCTCATCGATGAAATGAGCATGAACAATGCACTCTTAAGGTATACTCTGTGGATAGCCATACTGTCGCAACACTTGTTCAAACATGAAACACTCAATGATAGATGAAGTCCTCCCTAATAAAGGACAGGAAACAAAGAAATCTTTCCGCTAATGCCTCCAATCATTTTAGGCCTTTGTCTGTATATAGGGCCTCCAAATGACCAAGCTAAGATCATCTAACTATCATCTCCAGTAGTTAGTCTTCCCCAGGAGGGGCCATGTCAGGAAACCTATGTACCTATACATGTAGGGTTGTCCACTCTATTATGGATCCTCGATCACTAACCTACAAATCGGGAGATGCTCTCAAGCCCATACCTGTAATATCAATACTCCTGCAACCATGCCTCATCTTCCCTTGTATGCGACCTCATACATCTCATGATACATATGTGCCAAGATGAACTGGCCCCAACCCAACTACTCTGCCCAGGTCATCAGTCTCTCAAGAACCCTGCCCCATCCACAAAGGAACCCCTGCTGGCTCATGTCCGCCATCAAGAAGAAACCTATGAATCCTTCTATAACCCATGCTAGATGATGGTTGGTCCCATACTGAACCAACATGTCATCCCAGGATATGGCTCGATCAAGGATGGTGTAATCATGAAATACCTGCATAAGTTCATGTGCAGCCAATTGAGGCACTGCATCATACTCAACCCCCTCTCCTACGAATGGAATCCAAAGAATCCTGTAGACATCCTCGAGAGTGATAGTCATCTCCCAAATCGACAAGAGAAAATTATTGTGCTCACTATGGAATCCCTCCACCAACGATGTCAATAACCCATGGTTCACCCTGATGTCAGGCATCTAGGTCAACCATCTGAAGCCACAATCTTTCAAGTGACCTCTTTGATCATCGGATAAGTTCCTAACTAACTACATGCTGGGAGGATATGTGGACCAAAACTGAATATATGGAAATTGTGCCTGCAAGAAGATGAAACGGTAGAAATGCATGAGTAACTAAGTAAAGGAAAGATGCATTCAACATGCAATGATCAGACAAGATGGAAAAATGGATAAGAAATTAAGAAAACACATAATCAACAAGGAAGCTCTTCAAAAAAGTACCACTGCCTCCCAAATGACAAAGTACAACAAAGGGTCATTGACATCAAGGTTCGTACAAGGTAGGATTGTATACCATGCGGAAATCTAGGCTAAAACAAAAAATCTAATGGGGTCATATGATAAAGTGGGCTTGTATGAAGGTGCTCGTGCGATAGGTGGGTACTCATCATGCAACGAATCTAATGGACTGAAATGAAAAACTAAGTTTTCCTAATTTGTCATACGAGCCCTCTCATCGGCTCGTAGGATGATCTGGGACCCTAAGACCTAAATGTGCATAAATATATGAAAAACATAAAAAAATTCAATGCACAGGAGAAGTTTCTCAGTTACTTAGTAGAGGCGGGTAGTCCTACGACTGTCTGTACCTTCGGATGCACTTGAATCAATGATTTACTACTGGCACCACCATTTTCGCTCAGAGAAGGCTTCTAGAATTTCAAACTTGGATGGTGAAAATGATTTGAAATGACCCCTCCAAGCCTTATATAAGTTTTGACCTAGTTCTTAAAAGTGCTCTGATGGACATGAAAATTACACCCTTGGCTATTTGGAAGGCTCTGAATCCATTTTTGGGGCCAAAATCAAAATTCAAAGATATTTTAATAGTAAAAAATGCAGATTAACCTATTTTCTCAAATGCAGTTGATCACTAATGCTTTCCTCATAGGATTCCACTTTAAGATTAATCCTAATTGATTCTATCCAACTTCAAATCCAAAAAATTCAACCTTAGTCAACTCCTAGTCCAAATTGGTCAACCAGACCTCAAAACAGGCTTTTACCTCATTTCCTCAATGCTTTTTTGATCTATTGGGCTTGTGGCTCTCCCCTCCTTTCGATTTTGCTCTCGAGGGGGCAGTATCATTATATAAACGATTTGATTCACATCAACAAGTTCAATCTCTAGGGGCATCAAGCCCTGACCTAAATCAAGATCAATCAAGTGCTTTTCATCATTACACATCAAGTAATATGAATCTCTAGGGGCATATCAGGTTCATCAAACCATATCAATCTGATAACCTCTCTCAATTAGGTAATTGGCTTCATGAAAACCTATATCAAGTCAATTATCCTAGGCAAACAATCAAATGGCAACCAGTCTCATTGCACCATATCAAGTTGATTCATCATTCAAAGCCAATCCAAAATAGAGAAATATGCTTGGAGGACAGACATTCAGTTTCATCACTTCACATCAAGATAAATGCTTGAAATCTTCTAGCAGTCTTCACTCAATCAAGTCCAGAGTTGATATTTACCAGGTCTCTCTATCAGTCTTCGCTCTATCAAGCTCAGAGATGATATTTCTAGATCTCCCTATCTGTCTTCGCTCAATCAAGTTCGGAGATGATATCTTCAAATTTCAATCGATCTTCATCCAGTCAAGTTCAGAATCGGTTATGATCAGTGGGACAGTTTCATTGCTTCATATCAATCTATTTCCTAATCCAATCAAACATTAGATGTTCTTTGAATCAACGTGTGGCTCACACATTGATTCAAAGAGAGGTAAATTTAATCACCTAAAATTGGTCTAGCAAACCTAGCCCCTATTTCTGATTAATTAGTCTTAAAAAATTCTAAAACAAAGACATTCATAAGGTAGACCCTAAACCCTGATTATGAGAGTTTTTAATCAAACTTGCTTACATAGTTTTAAGCGTAACTTGTTGGATCAAATCCTCAATCATCAAGCCTAAAATACTTAAATTGCATAAAACATTGGGATAAATCAAAAAGTCCTAAAGTCCTTTTTAAATCAAAAGAACCCATTCACACATATGTGAGCACATTGAAAATTTAAAAAAAAACAAATAAAAAGGGAAAATACCAAATTTGTCTTATTATCCACAAGGCTGACCAACCAAATCACTTAGATCAAGCTCACACGGATTGAGGAAATTCACATTTCCACCATTGCTCATTTCCTTTTGCCTCTTAATCTCAATAGTTCACCTCTTGGAATTTCCTATAAATGGGATAGCTCCCTTTGCTCAAGATATAAAGAAAATTTGGAGAGTAGAGTTATAATGCTATTTTTATTCTAGGGTTTTAGTGTGCACTCTTAGCTCTTTCTCTCATAGTAGTTTCTTTGCATATGCATTGGTAGTTTAATGACATCTTGGTTTCCTTTCATAGGTTAATGGTAGATGCATTGCTCATTTCATTGATAGTTTACACTTGCATTGTAGTTTCTTTCTTCATGGTTACCACAGATTTAGTTTGACAGTTCATGCATTTCATTTTCAAAGCTTTTGAGAGTAGAGAATGCAAGCACATGCGTCTTGCTAATTATTGCATTTGAATCTTCCATCTTGAAGTAGTTAGTCACTGATTTTCCATGTCTAATCTGATAAGCATTTATGAGAATCACACTCACTTCAACTAGGAAGCAATAAGTCGATCTCAAGGGTGTTCATGTAATTTTTTGATTCTTATTTTGCTAACCCCTTTTGATGTAATGGTTTATTGAAGTGCTTGGTTGCAGATTTGATCACACATTTTACCACACACACAATTATATCCTAACTAGGAGAAATGGAGAGAATCTTTGGGTATGAAGAAGGTCTCTTACCTATTTCTCTTGAATTGTCATCTCTTTCCTTGGATGAATCCTCCATTTCCACTACCCACTAGCTTAGTCTCTAGAAGTCCTTGACCTCCCAATGAGTTATCCACAAGCACTCAAAGTCTTCCATCAAACATAGTTGAGGGAGAGCACTTAAAATCACCCGAGTATGCAGTTAGGGCTTCACAATATGGAACTTTGCTTCCAGTAACCACCTTGCTTTGCTCATTTTCATTATTGGGAAGTGTTGAAACAATATGCGGCTCATGTTTCTTTTTAACCTTTGCATCTCCCTTATTAATTTTTCCCATGGGCCAAAGCGCTTGAGAGGTACCGATCACTAAAGGAAATAAATACCACCAAACACCAAGGCCAAGGGAGACCGAAATATGTACGAGGGAGTACACAAGCCTATGAAATTAAAAATAAGATTCCAAAAGAAAATAATGAACCAAAAAAGAACAAACACAAACATAAAAGAACACAAAGTGAGGATGAAGATGAATCAATCTAAAACAAAGAACACCAAATGAATGGCAGTAGTGAAAGTAATAATCTAGGGGCGTTAATGGTAGAAAACTATTTGGCTTCCTTAGAGCATTGCATGCTCACCAATCAGTTCTTCCTCCAATCAGAATTGTAGCACTATTACAAAATACAAGTTTATAAATAAGAAAGTCACAAATATTCATTTATCTAAGAAAGATTTGTATTGTCTACCCAAAATTCATATTGTCTATCCAAAATTCATATTCTTTATCCAATATTTTAGATAAACATTTTACCATAATTATTAATTAATTAAAATTCAGAATATAACACGATTTTAAATTGTATTGAATTACTACCTACAAAACATTATATAGAATAAATACATTCTTGTAAATCTCATGCACATAGAATGAATACAATCCTTGAAGGATCTACAAGGAAGGTGGAGCATGAAAGGAACTCAATTCTCAAATATTATAAAATGGTTTAGTTGATTAGGTCTCAAAAAGTACTTTGTCATTATGATGAAAAATCACAAAATATGATCCAAAATGTTGATGCAAAAAGCTATCATACAATTTAAACTAGAAATTATTATTCATTAGGGGAAGAGCACCAGTTATCGCCCATGTTCCAATAGTTGCACACTCCACACTCACTTGACTCTCCAATTACTAACTTTAGAAAAACAAAAAAATGATAACTAAAAGCCCAATAATAAATATATCATATACCAATAGCAGCTTATTTGTACCCCCAACAATGGATATTTTTAAACGACTATTGGGACATTGGTGCATAAGTGTTGACAATTTTTGAAAAAATACTTTGACATTTGTGCATTAGTATTAGCAATGTTTGAACAACTATAGGGACATTTGTACATAAGTCTTGGTAATTTTTGAGGTGGTTGTAGTGCATGATTATTAGGGCATCTATAAATAACTGTATGAGATGACACTTTGGAATGACCATTTTTTGACCTTTCTAATGATGAATCTTTAAATAGGTATGAGATGACACTTTGAAATGACCATTTTTCTACCCTTTATTACACAGGCCAAAACCTATAAGCTCATATGGAGACAACAAAATATAATCATTGAAATTAGATTTAGGGGAGAGGACCTAGTAGTTGTGCACCCTAACTTCGGGTTTCTCAAAATCCTACATAGAAATTTCAAATCACCCCCAATTTTTTACAACAGCTTAGTGGCAAGTCCCATGCACATAACAAACATTTCAAGGCCACATCATCAAATATGATGCCATTTAAGGATGTTTTTTACCAAGGTGTCCAAAATAGGAAAAAAAAAAAGTGAGACTAATAATCGTGCATACGAGACACCCATACTTGAGCAGCTGATGTGGCATCACATGATTAATTTCTTATTAAAATAAATGATACATTTCATTCAATTATGGGTAGTCATTATCAACAATAACAACTTAAAAGTCACAATTATTAGTGCAATGTTGTGAAAATTAAATCAACAATTGAAACCATTAAATTAACAAGTGTGAATATTAAAGCAACTCCTCCCATAAACCAATTGGTCCTCTCCCCTATTGTTTAAGATATTTATTGTTAAATATATGTAGATGTGCCAAATTAACTATAATGACTGTAAGAAGTTCAAATATTACACTTACTCATAGTTGTTGCACTCATAATAAGGATGGACGGTCATGTTAAACGGCATCTTCTACGCAGCAGACAAAAACTCTAAGATGGGACAGTTTTGTGTTATTTATTAATTAAATAAAAAAAAATTAAAACCATTGCGTAGACACCCGAAAATGGACAGGCTTGTGACTTAACATTAAAAACACTAATTTTCATCTATTAATTAATAGTTTTTTAATCATCTATTTTCCTCTAAATTCATTCCCCAAATCATCTAATCAAATTTCCAAAATTAATTAAATAATTAATTTTATTTAATTAATTAACCTTAATTAATTAATTAAATTCAATTTCCTATAGTTTAAATTCAAATATTTAAACTTACTAATTAAATTCTTCCAATTAAATTCTTCCAATTAAATTAATTTCAATTAAATTAATTTAATTTCATTCAATAAAGCAATTCTAAATTAAAAAGAATTCAATTATCTCACATGTTGAAAACTTTAATTAAATAAATGAATTAAATATTCATTTATCTTCAACGAGATAACTCCAATCAAATCACATGGGTTACTCCACCCACCTCTCCAGTCCACATGGGTAACTTCACCCACCTCTTCAGTTCAAAAAGGTAACTCACAATCAGCTCTTCAGTCAACCAAACTTTGTCTCCTCTTTAAAAATTGAAGAGGTGGAGTTTACTGATGGCTTCTTCAGTTCCCTTTAATCTCAACCATTCATCTCTCTATCTCTGGGATTGATCTCAACCGTTCATTTCATCTCCGATTCCTGTATAATAAACCCTTCATAACCATTTGAAAGATCCAGGATTTCAAGCTCTCGTGCGTCATTACTATGTCAGTTTGGTTCTAGCATTCAAGTCATCTTACGATCACACACTCGTTTCAATTAGCAAATTCTTGACACTTCTCAAGTCATAGACGCTGCCCACCCCAATACTAAGCATCAAGAACAGCGTTTTGGAAGGAGTAGAAAGAAACAATAGAAGCTTCAAGCACTTCGGGGTTTGCATTCATTTGTTTTCCTTTCTTTGCTTGTACATTTTATTGGTTATTCTTCGAGTTACTCATTTTAGTAGTATTTGTGTATTGGATTTACAACATTTGTAAAACCTTTGCTACTAACCCTTGCCTTTGGAAAGCTTGGAAACTACGAATCACGAAGAAGAGGTGTACATTTTGGTGAACCCGACGTGAACTTACAACCCACGTGAGATTTGGTCATATCTTTCAAACCGCATGGAATTATTTTATGAAATTTTTTTCGCAGGTTGATGCTGATCTAAAGAAGCCCCAAACAAAAATTTAGATTTTTCTAAGATTTTTTGTTTTTTTTATAATTTTTCTGTGATATTTCATAAAAAATCATTTCTGGGCACAAATCAGAGTTTCTTTTCAAGAAAATTACATTTTTGGAAAGGTATTGAAATTATAGAGGGGGTTTATTCTCTGTGATTTTAATTTCTATAAAATCATTTTACAAAAATAACAAATCTTTTCAAACTAGTCTTTTATGATAAAATGGATTCTTAGGGCACAAATTAAGGAATTATGATCTAAAAAACAATTTGCAGGTACCCTTTGACATAAGAAAGCTACAGTCCAAAATTAAGATTTTTTTGAATTCTTTTACGATTTTTTATAATTTTTTATGATATTTCATAAAAATTTAATTTTAGACACAAATCAGCATTTCTTATAAAAAAAGTTACATTTTTGGAAAGGTATTGAAATTATAGAGGGGATCTATTCTCTTTGATTTTAATTTCTGCGAAATTATTTTTCAAAAATAACAGATCTTTTCAAACTGGTCTTTTATGATAAAATGGGTCCTTAGAGCACTAATTAAAGAATTATGATTTAAAATTGTTTTGCAGGTACCCTTTGACATAAGAAAGCTACAATCCAAAATTCAAATTTTTTATGATTTTTTATAATTTTTTTATGATATTTCATAAAAATTTAATTTTGGACACAAATCAGCATTTCTTATCAAAAAAGTTACATTTTTGGAAAGGTCTTGAAATTATACAGGGACTTTA
>MU224176.1:569327-583214 GCA_018584345.1 Thuja plicata
CCTTTGATCTCAACTGTTCATCTCCCTATCTCTGGGATTGATCTCAACCGTTCATTTCATCCCCAATTCCTATATAATAAACCCTTCATAACCATTTGAAGGATCCAGGATTTCAAGCTCTCGTGCGTCATTACTATGTCAATTTGGTTCTAGTATTCAAGTCATCTTGCGATCACACACTCGTTTCAATTAGCAAATTCTTGACACTTCTCAAGTCATAGATGCTGCCCACCCCAATACTGAGCATCAAGAACAGTGTTTCGGAAGGAGTAGAGAGAAACAATAAAAGCTTCAAGCGCTTCGGGGTTTGCATTCATTTATTTTTCTTTCTTTACTTGTACATTTTATTGGTTATGATTCGAGTTATTCGTTTTAGTAGTATTTGTATATTAGATTTACATCATTTGTAAAATCTTTGCTACTAACCCTTGCCTTTGGAAAGCTTGAGAACCACAAATCACGAAGAAAAGGCATACACATTGTATTGTCATTTTTAATTTAAATAATAAAATGAAAAAATTGGTCTTGTCAAGTAGATTTAGTCGACTGTATAGCCATTGGCGGCCATGTCTATGCAACACAATATTTGCACTTTAGGTAACAAAATATGTTGTTATGTTAACAACATATATGTTAGTCTATTGTTAACATATATTAGTAATTTGCAAACAAACACAATAAAATAACATACATGTTAATATATTGTGTTAACAACATATTTTGTTAACATGTGTTTACTAAAGTGCAAATATTGTACTCCATAGACATGACCACCTTGGCCATGTTAAACACCCTAAAGAGGGACGTACAAAAGAATAATTTTAACTATACCCGGCCAGATAAATCTATATTTACGCCCCAAAACTTGAAACCGCTCTTTAATTCGTACACCCTTTAAGACTGGGAAACGCGTATAATTATTAATACTTATTCTACACATTTGTTATAAAACCTAACCCTGCTGAACGATGTATTTCTTACCCGCTGTCGTCAGTGAATAATTGTACGGGAAAACAGTTACATGCCGTTTTTATCCTACCGTTAAACCTCATTGTCAATACGTATATACCATTATTTTGAACGTTGTATAACCGTATTTACGACTTCTACGTAGCAGAAAATTTGCAAGGGATAAAAGATTAAATAATGTTAAGGAGAAAGGAAGTAAATGGGATGAAGAGCTTTGTAAAGTTATTTTGAATTTTATTAAAAAAATACTTACAGTTTTGTTAAATGTTGTCTTTTTAATAATGCGTTAGACTGTATATATATTGTGGACATGTGAATAGTATATCACACACAAAACAAATTATGCCCTTCAAAATCCACCGCTTCATTATAAACCAACCTTATCTTGTGTCCGTTAAAAATCTCAGGAATGGCAGTCTGCGTTTCTGCAATGAAGACCTGCAATTCATAAAAACTGGCCACACACCACCAAATTCTGACAAATGCTCCCACTGAGCTTTCCAGACAATTTGCGTCAATTCAGTGTTGAACAAATTTCAATTCCAACAAATTTATTGTTGAACAATTTTCGATTCCAACAAATTCAACAAATTTCCAAATTCATGCGGACTATTAAGGGAGAGGAACCAGCTGCCCACACTAACTTCGTGCATTTAGAATTCTTAAACCATAAGCAGATTTTCTCGATTTTTTCGGTGTGTCTCCATAGGTAAGTCGAGAGCTTATAGCTAAGGTTTCGGCTTTTTGGTATTCGTGGATCTCTCTGTAGAGATCGTCGAGCGCAAAGTGGTCAAAAAGTGTCATTTTAAAAGTGGCGCCCGGTACCCGTCCCTAAACCCTCCAATAGGCGACAATAAAATATTCAAAACGTATTCACTTTAGACCCAATAACCGGTCGCTATTGCACCCATGACCAAATTTCCACTTTATTATTATGATATATTGATATTGTTAGAGAAATCCATTGTTTTTGTTTGTGTTTCTAAATGTAAGCAAACATGTTTTAATTTTAATAATGATGTAACCTTTTTGGTGCTAGTTGATGTGTAATAGAAACAAAATTGTACCAATAACCGTGGACCAGTAGTGTTTAGTTCATAGTGTCATGGTGCACGGTTATTGGACGTGTTACTAACACTTATTGGGTTTTTGTGTGTGTAGGAAATGACTATTTTGAAGTTGGTTATTGGGGTCTCTATGACGAAACCCTATCACGGTTATTGGGTCGCTGTCACGGCTATTGGGGGTATATCGGTTATTGGGTCCTCTCCCCTAATACATCTTTGAAATCATAACACAAATGATGTCAAAATCGTATGTCGCAAGCTTGACGGGATGGTAGTTGTTATGATGGGCGACACACACCGAGAAAATTTGACAGGAGACCTCAAATATGTACCAGGCATGTAATTTCGCTCACAAATCGTGGAAATTGAAAATGGTGCTAATACAAACAAGAATTTGTCGCACTAGTTAATATATATTGTGCTATTGGTATCAGGGTTCAAGTGTGTAGTTTTTGTCATTTATTGACTCATATTTCATGAGTAGTGGTTCACAAGAACCTATCTTTCATGAGAATGGACGAAACACTTAAGTATTCATTGCATCTAGGTGATGCTCATAGAGGTGAAGCATTGGAACTTCTGCGGAGGTCACCCATCCTAGTACTACTCTAGTTCAACTGGAGTAGTACAAGATGAGTGACCTCGTAGGAAGTCACAATGCTTCACCTTTGTGAGCATCACCTAGATGCACTGAGTGTTAAGTGTTCCATTCATTCTCATGAGAGAGGGTTCTTGTTGTGGAACTTTCACGGGGGTCACCCATCCTAGTACTACTCTATTTTAGCTAGAGTAGTATGAGATGAGTGACCTCCTAGGAAGTCACGATGCTTCACCTTTGTGAGCATCACCTAGATGCACTGAGTGTTAAGTGTTCCATTCATTCTCATTAGAGAGGGTTCTTGTTGTGGAAAATATCTCCTCTTATCAACTATATATATTAATTGTTTTGGTATTTTTCTCTACTTTTATAATAGGCACCATCATTCTTTGATTAAAACCATTGCACCTCCATGACCTTTGTCCCTATCAACCCTTTCATTCCACATAGAAGTTTTTTAATAGCCATAAAAATTCAAAACTTTGTACCTATCACATTTATGCATCTCTACAAGAATGATAATATCTTTTTCCTCTTTATCATAGGCCCTAACCAAAGTTCTCTTCACAACCCTTACCATGGTCGAACACTTCTTTTCTTTAAGGAGGTACAAGAGCAAGATTTGATCCCTCGTGGGCTCATTTGGAACCATTCAACTTAATCAATAGACTAAGGGCCCATTGACATGGTCAAACATTTTGGAAGGTTCAAATCCTTATTTCTTATATTGATCGCTTATTAAAACTTTATGTTTGATTGACACACATTCTATCAAATTGAAAAAAAAAAAAAAAACTTTAAACTTATATATTTCTTTATCTTCACCTTTTTTCCATTCTTTCCTTCTCTTTTCTTATTGTATTATGCTTAAATATCCCACAAAATGTATTGTATTTAAATACATTTAATTATCTTCTATACTCCTCGTTATAACTCTTAGCTCGTTTGGGTGTTGGAATACCAAATGTCGGATATGGTCAATTGTGGAAGATGCTACAATTCTGGAAGATACATATCCTAGAAATGATTTCCAAAATATGGGCTGGACCCGTTTGGTTCCCCCGGAAGATGACTGAGAAGACGCATAAATAATTTTAATTGTTTATTTCTTAATTTTTTTGAATACGGTGTGTGTCTGTATATACACATATACACATACATGTGTATATATACATATATACACATACACACACATGTGTCTATATACATGTTTTTATATACACACATACACATACACATATACACACATATGTGTGTATATATACATACACACGTATCTATATATACACGTGTGTGCATATATATACACATGTATACACACACATATCTATACAGATGTGTATATATACACACATTTGTATATACACATATACATGTATATATACACACGTGTATATGTATATATACACATGTGTGTATATACATACACATGTATATAGACATGTGTATATATATATGTGTGTGTGCACATATATGTATATATACACGTGTATATATATATATGTGTGTGTGTGTGTACACACACACACATATATATATACACACATGTATATATATATATATATATATATATATATATATATATATATATATATGTGTGTGTGTGTGTATATACATACATGTGTACACATATACACACATCTGTGTATATATACACATGTATACACATACACATAGATACACACATTTGTGTATATATACACATATACACACATTTGTGCGTATATACACATATACACATACACACATTTACACATCTATCATGTCTCGGATCCGACGAGATATTAAATTTGCTTTTGTAAAAATTGGAATTGGAATTCCACCTATTTAAGTGGAAGATTGATATGTCCATTTTGGAGCAAAATGAGAATTTTGTAATTCCAATTTCATTTTTATTCATGGACCCAAACATGAAATTTGGCACTATCGGGAATTAGATAATGTCAATTCCAGTCTAATTCCAGCCCCCAAACAGATTAGATACCTACATCTTTCCAAGTCCTACCCATTTTCCATTTGAGAAGTGTTTGTTGAGACTATGCGTGCACATCAAATCAGATGAGATGGAATACATGGCCCTTTTTGACTTACTATTCAATGCAAATACTTTTTTTCAGAGGCAGATCACTGATATAAGAATATCTCCCCACATCTTATAACTGGTACAGCCTGTTTTTTAATTTGCTATTCAATTGATCTAATAAACATCAGCATTGTTCCGAGAAACATGAATTACTTAAATAGATCATGAATATCAAGGGAAAAACAAATAATATCATTCCAGCAAGTCTGAAAGAGAAAAAATACATGGTTGTAATTGGGTTTTAATGAGTTACCAAATACAGTAATAGTAATGGTTGAGGCACAGCGAAAACAAGGAAATCATTGTACCAAAACCTACCCTGCAACGATTCCAATTTAAGGCCTTTAATAAATGATGGGTCATTCTTACCGGTCAAATACCAGCTTTCTTTACTCTTATCCGTAGATTATTTTCCACAGCAATGCAGAAAAAATTAAATAACAAATCTTTTTCTATATGAGAAAACCCAAAATCAGGACGCTAAGACCATTAATTAAATAAATATTTTTCAGATTTACCCTAATATAATGTTCCACAATATTCAATGCCATCATACAAAAAAAACTGTTGTACAGGAGGAAATCTGACTGGTTTAGGACCATATTCTACAACCACAATGGCTTGGCCAAGAATCCATCAAAAGCAAAGACGAGAAAATGGTTTGGCCAAAATAATACTGTATATTCTGCGATTTTATAAAAAGAGATGAAATCCTGCAGGTTTGATGGGCAAATTGAGATCCAGCCTCTCTGTGCCCTCCTCGCCATTATTATTCTGCTACGCACAAACCAACCGCTTATCATTACCATCATCTATAGGCCTATTTCCTTGTTTCAAATTCGCCTTGTTGTCCACAGATGTAAAGCCTTGACTGAGGTCGAGGGGTCGATTCACATAGCTGCTGTAGAAATCCTCCCATTCGAACTCTTCATCAAAGTGACGGTTTGAAAAAATAAAAATTTATTCCTCTTTTCGACCTAGCTCTTATACATTCATTTAAAGCCTTTGGAATTATCAATTTTTTTCTCATTCAATGGTTCCTGCTATTAATTATGAGGTATTTTACTTTTTTTTATTTTTCCTCATCTTTCTAGTAAATAAAGATGATATTCAAAGACATCTTTTTTATTAAAGTTCATCTTATTACTTGTTTATGTGAATTTTTAACATTACATATATTGAATTATGACACAATTTTAGTTCAAAGATTAGTTAAGCACTAATTCCATCAACCTCCATAGATGATTATGTAAGCAAATAATATAGCCCACTACACTTTGATTATTATAAAATTTACAATTGATCATGCTCAATTTTAACCATGTTCTCATAGTATTGTAAATGACAATGTCTAATAAACTACATACACCCAATAATTATACTCCATAATATCATAATATGTTAACATTTCCTGTATTATCCTATGAAAGCCTTTCTCAAAGTTGAGTTTCTTCCCTCAACCATAACAAATTCATTTTCTTTTAAAACCTACAATTCAAATTTAAGACTTGATTGTTTGTTGTACTTACATTAAGGACACTTATTTTTAAAACTAGCCTCATAGTACTGAAAACTGAAATATTCTTTTTAAAAAACATATTAAATTCTTAACAATCTAAATTCCTTTTCTCATATATCTTTAAACCTTTTAATACAGAGTATCAAACAACTAATCTAATCATATTGTAATGTAATTTTCATATTATAATCTAATTTTCTATTGTTTTCAACAATTTGTATTGCCTGTTTATTGATTTTTTATCTACTTCTATAACCCCACCACAATTCTTTGATTAAAACCATTACATTTCCATAACTTTTGTCACTATCAATTCTTTCATTCAACATCGAAACTTTTTATACCCATCAAAATCCAGAAATTTCTAGCCATATGTTCACGCATTTCCAAAAAAAATGATAAGATGTTTCTTTTTCTCTATCTTTGAATACAGGCCCTAGTCGTCTTCACCGTGAATAACCTTGCAATTCACCCATTTCTGGACGTTAAAATCCCTACTCCTGGCATGCCTAATGGTTATTAATTTGAACCTTCGTATTTTACAAACAAACCCTTTTTCTTTTAACTTTCTTTACTTCCACATTTTTCCATTCTTTTGTTCTCTTCTGTGATTGTTCTATAATTAAACATACATCAAAATATATCTGTATATTTTTAAGAAACATTTTATTTCTTAATATCGTACCCCTGGCACCTCCTACCCAGTTTCCATTTGATCCACTCTTAACCAATTGTTAAGAACTGTTTGTTAAGGATGGATCTGTTAAATTATGCAAGCACATCAGATTTTTGACTTACTATTCAAAGCAAATACATTCTCAGAGGAGGATCACTACTTTTTAATCTTTGTATATCTTAATATCAATAACTAGTACAGCCTGTGTTTGAATTTTGCTATTCCATAATTTATCTATTAAACATCTGCATTGTTCCGAGAAACATGGATTACTTAATATGGATCATGAATATCAACTGGAGAAAAACAAAGAACATCATTCCAGCAAGGTTAAAAGAGAAAAAACACAGGTCAGTTAATGGGTTTTAATGAGTTGCCAAATACAGTAATAGTAATGGTTGAGGTACAGCAAAAACAAGGAAATCGTTGAGTACCAAAACTTACCCCCACGACAATTCCAATTTAAGGCTTTTTATAAATGATGGGTCATTCTTACCAGTCAACTACCAGCTTTCTTTACGAAAACCCCAACATCAGGACAACAAGGACATTAATTAAATAAATATTTTTCAGATTTACCAAAATCAGGATACCAAGAACATTAATCAAATAAATATTTTTCAGATTTACTATAATATAATCATGTTCCACAATATTCAAAACCATCAGAATAAAAAACTACTGTACAGTAGGAAATCTGACTGGTGCTGCTGGTTTAGGACCATATTCTACAGCCACAATGGCTTGGCCAAGAATCCATTACAAGAAAATACGGAAAAAAAAATGGCTTGGCCAAAATACTAAACTATATAGCGTGCGATTTTATAAAAAGAGATGAAATCCTACAGGTTTGGCGGGCAAATTGAGATCAAGCCTCTCAGTGCCCTCCTCACCATTATAATTCTGCTGCAGACAAACAAACTGCTTCTTATTTTCATCATCTTTAGGCCGATTTCCATGCTTGAAATTCGCATCGTTGTTCACAGATGCAGAGGCCTGACTGAGGTCGCGGGATCGATTCCCATTGATGCAGCAGAAATCCTCCCACTCGAACGACAGCCGCCATGGCGGCTTCGAAGTGACCGCTTCGGCAGTCGGAGCAAGAAAGGGTTTCTTCTTCTCCGCCATGGAAATACAGCCAAGCTGCTTCTTTGTTGCCTCGATTCGTTTCAACAAAGCAAAGAATTCATCCACGTCGCTACTGCCCATGTCGATTCCCTCTCTCCGTCGACGCTTTCCCTCCGCCAGATCCACCGCCTCTTCTAAGCCCCGCTTCATCGTCCCTTTGCGCCTCTTTCACCGCCGGGATTCGAACCCGCGACGTATATCCATCCAAAAAAAACCAGATCTCCGCCCAAATCCTTTGCACCGCACAAAGGCAAACCACCGATTTCTCGGTTCTTTAACTAGTGCGCCAAATTCCTATTTCTAGCCGCTAAAGTTGTAGGAAACTCACTCATTACGCGGGCCCTTTCTGACATGATAGCACCATTTTCAATTTCCGCTATCTGTGACCAAAATTACCTGACGGGTACAAATTTGAGGTCTCCTATCAAATTTTCTTGCGGAGCGTTACAACTACCATCCCGTCAAGCTTGCAATGTACGATTTTGACGTCATTTGTGTTATGATTTAAAAGCGGTATTAATAGTCCGCATGACTAAGGATTATTGTTCATGAGTGGGATTTGGAAATTTGTTGGAATTGAAACGTTGGATGACCTCATTACACATCGTCATTTTGACGCCCTGTTGCTTCAACTTCACAATGAATTGCCTGGAAACTTCAGTGGGAACATTTGTCAGAATTTGGCGGTCTGTGGCCTGTTTTTATGAATTGCAGGTCTTCATTGCAGAAACCCTGACTGCCATTACAGAGATTTTTAACGGACACGAGATCTTTAGAAGGCTTGGTTTTAATGCACCTGTAGATAGCAGGACTGGATTTTGAAGGGTATAAGGAGTTTTGTGTGTGGACAGATTATTGTAACCATCATGCTTTAATATCATTTTATTATATCAGCGACTACACTGAAATTAAAGCGCATTGCTAAGAAGGTTCATATATATCACATAAAATCAAACAATCACAAAAGCCGGTGAGCATCTCAAACAGATACCAGGGATGAAAACCTTGATCATATGAAGCAGAGGGGTTAGTGCACGATCATGGGGCTCAAAAAGTGTCAATTAAAAAAAAAATGGTTTTCATCTGCTTCAAAATGCGAAAATTTGTGTTGACTTTTTGCTAGGTTAAGGTGTGACTACACGCAAACACCTAAACTAAGTCGATAATTCTACTATATATATAGGTAACATTTATTTATATAATAGACCCGCGGCCTTATGTGGGGCTGTGAGTGTATTATATTATTTTTTTCATATCTGATATCATATATGATTGTGTATATATTTGAAAAAAGAAAGGGTTGTGGGTAATTTTTGCCCATGACGAAAGCACTGTTTTTCATAACTAATGTCAAATATAATCTAATATCCAATCCCAAGAGGTCATTTTTTTGTCAAATTCATATCTAGGTATGAATTTAATTATTTTTTTAAGTTTCTAAGTTTCATTTTTAATTTTTAGATGAAAATTAGGTTTTTTTTCTATTTGAAATTGTATGTATAGTTTAAAATTTATTTTATTTATATGAATTTGCAATTTAATCAAGTATGACAGATAATACTAATATTTTTGATCCTAGGAAACCCACCACCCTGAAAACCCACAGCTTGAAAACCCTCAAATGACTTAAATGTCTACATCGATCTCATAAATATACAAACATTGAATGTATAACATTTATTCCACTTCATCATATCATACTTGAAATGATCGCACATAATTTACCATTTACCAATATGTGATCTATTGATTGTTACACAAGAACATAAGAGTTCTACCTGTCTTATTATCTATGACAACCAAAACTATCTCACCGATCAACCAAATGAATTGTGGTTGGAACCACATTGCAATCTAAACATTTTGAAGTTGTATCTGTGACCGCTCCTCATAATTCCACTTCTACCATGATTTCCATGAAAGTGATGTTCTTACCATGTCTACTGATCTTCTGGACTTAGCTAATTTGCAACATTACTTTCTTACTGATTGTACCTTCACTTCACGTGTAGTATTTCATGATTGTAGTGACTTAGTTGCATTGTACTAACTTATTTTCCATCAATGACAACCAAGTAAGTGACTCCTTATGATTGCACTTCAATATTCATCATAATACCATTAATCTCTCAACACAATACCAACAATCTTCCCCTTTGGAATTGATGGCAAATACATGTTAACAAACACATGCTATCTGCTTACAATCGTGCAATCATAATCTCAATATCAAGTTATGAATCCCTCTAGATATACTCCCCATATATGCATATACTCCCCTTTTGACAATAATGACAAAGGCACAAAAATTAAAATATATGTACATGTTTAAATAAATCTTACTTACATCTTGTCAAAGATCACCTTGAAGTTTATCTTTGTTGTCGCCAAGGGTGTTTCTCATACCTCCTACAAGTATTCCATAGCAATGATTTTCTTAATCAAACTAGAAGCAACATCTTCCATGTTATCTAGAGTTCTCATGTCAGGTAAGGCAAGTATGTCTTCTTCCTTCTTCACATGCAGTTGCATGACCTCTAATGTAGGGGATAAGGATGACTGAAGTTCCAGTAGAGTGAGCATTCTATTCTCTTTCTCATTCCGAATCTGCTTAACCTTGTGTTATATTTTCTTGAATTGACTACTGTAAGTAGTGACTAAACTTGTGAAAGGATCAAGTTGATCACTTAGGTTCTCCAACTCCTTATGAGCTTCAGCTCTTCTTTGTTCCAAATCTTGAACAAAATCAGGATACCTTGATACTTTGATAAACAATTGACTTGCCTCAGTCAATGTAGTCTTAACCTCCTATATCAAATCAGACAATTTGATCCTATCTATGGTAATCTTCTCCATTAGCTTACATGTCATCTTCATCTCTAAGTTATCCTCTGCAAGCTTCATTGGAGCTGACTGAAAATATGGGCCTTGATCAAGAATTGCCTTGCTAAGAGTATCCATCTGATCAATAGGAGTATCATCTTCATCATATTCTACCTCAAGCACTAACTCTGCTAGAATTTATCTATCTTTCCTTAATACTCTTTTCTTCTTCTTTGATCTCAACTTGTCTCTTACAACCTTTGTCCTCAATTGTTCTAAAAAATTTATCAATTTCTTGGGTTTCAATTTGGTTATATTGACCGATGTGGTCGGTAATTCTTCTTCATCAACTTCCTCTTCTTCCTCATCTGCAAAAGTCATCGGTTTTTGTCTCTTCCTTACACTTGTCTCTCCAAAACTTAATTTCCTTTTAGTCTCAAGTTCTTCTTCAATATTTTTCTGAGTCTCCTCCTGCTTACTATCTATTGCTTTCTCCTCTTCCTTCTCAAAAATCAAAACCTCAGTATGTTCCATAGGAAAAGGTAAGGATGAATATTCTTTACATGTAATGTATACAATTTCAATCTTATCTCCACCTGTTTGTGATAGACTGATATTTTGTGCTCCAATTTTCTTTACAAAGTTAGGAACATCAATAACAACATTCCCAATTAACTCATCTATAGAAAATGTATCATCTCCATGCATAGGTTCCTTGCATTCTGCTTGAACTTGTTCTTCTTGTGCTGCAATCTCCTTTATATGTAGTAGCTTCTTCCATGTCTCAATAGTCTCATTATGTACACCCCCTGTGTCATCAATGAGAAGTCTAGTTGCTCTGCTTTTTATTTTTAATTTATGCTTGTGAGCATCAATCAATATCTTAGCATCTTCAACACATAGTTCAATTTACACTTAGATTAGTTCTCTTTCCATAATCTCTCTACCCAAATCTAATGCAGCGCTCCACCTAGCATCAATCAACTGATATAGGTCATCAAGAATGTAAGAATGGATCTCTAAAGGAGTTCTGCAAAATTTGTAAAAATGATACATAATTGCATCTTCTAATTTCTTCTTGTCTTCATCACTCCCCAAGGTGTATCTTTTTCCAAAATTAGCAAGTCTACCATTTTCCACAATACCTTTTGCAATATCTTCAATGGAAAGGGCCTTCTTTGTCTTACCACTCTTTTTCAGTTCAGAGGCATCTTTGTCTGATTATGTCATTTCTCCCTCATCCTCGTTAGTTTCTTTCTGAACATCCTTGACCTCTATGGATTTTCTCTTCCTCTTGTAATTTTTCTTTGGAGTATAAATTCTTTAAATTTTCTTCCTTGATGATTCCACTTTAGACTTTACCTCACTAGCAATTGATTTTGTTGGAGATTTGCTTATGGCAGCTAGATGATTGCATGTTTGTCATTGATGAGAACATATAATATAAAACAGTGTTCTGTATGTACTTATCCGAATGATTATATTAACCCTTGCGTGGTTATATTCATGTTGTAGACATGTTGTTGATGCTTTGTTCATACACGCAGGATCAAATTTGATGTTTCAGTTAAGTTGTGTTAATCTGTATTGGTAGTTACAGTTTCTGGAGAGTATATGTTCAGAGCCAACGTATTTATCATGTTTCTTGAGTTGTGCCTATCTTCAGGATACGCGTGTGTGTATTCATGATTAGTTATGAGTTAACTATGTTCAGTTAAGAGCACCTATCATATTTCATCAGGATCGTGTTGTTTGAGATAATTTGGTGGAGCCGACTTTATGAAACGTCGCGTCTATTCAGATTATATTGCGCAATTGTAACTATGTTTGTGTGGTTAGTTTAGCCGACAAGGATGTTATGAAGAGTTGCCTAACAGGTCCCATGATCTCATATTTTGAGGAAGATACTTATAGTAGTTCATTCGTGAACGCTAAGTGTGAATGATAAGAAAAGTGACAAAAAAAGTACAAAGCAGAATATCAGTTGTGTTTCATTCATCAAGGATCTATGTGAAGAAGCAATGGAGATTACAATACATTGAAACTGATCGAGACAACAGGTCCACTCTACAGTTCATCATCAAATATAGTGTATATCTGTTCTATAGAAGGTTGTAGCCTTCATCATTGAAGCAGTGAGCTTTTGGACAGTGAGTCCTCACCCTTAACAAGGTTATTTGTAAAAGCCTCCTAACAAGGTCAGACCCTTAACCAGGTCACTATACTTATTGCATTGTAAAGAACAACTCCTAACAGGGTTGTAAGATCTTCTAACAGGGATTATTATAAACAAGTATAGTTCATTGTGGGTGCTAATTCCCACCGAGGTTTTTACCATTTGGTTTCCCCGTAACCAAATTGTGGTGTTGTCTATTATGTTATTGTATTATGGAGTTAATAAGAGAAAATAATTAAATTAACTGATAACTTATTCACCCCCCCCTCCTCTCAGTTATCCTTTGGGACTATTCTAACAATTGGTATCAAAGCCAAGTGCCTTGAAGAGAAAATCTAACAGCTTAAGGTAGATTAGATGGCATACTTCAGAAAAGAGAGTCCTAAGTTCGATGGAGAGAACTATCTAGATTGGAAGAACAAAATGATAACACATCTACAGTGTGTTGGTTTTGATATCTTTGAGATAGCCACACAAGAAGTTGCTATTCCTTCACTAAAAGACCTTGCAAGAGATGATGCTACTAGTAAACAAAAGGATACATTCACAGCTAATGCATTTGCCAAAGAAGCCCTTATAAGTGCACTATCTGACAACGAATTCTCTGAGATCAAGAAAGTAGACAAGATATACACAATATGGAAGTGTTTAGAAGACATGTTTGATGGAGGTGTCCAAGCAAAGAATGCGCGCAGGAAAACATGGAAAAATAAATACAACAATCTTGAGATGTTACCTGAAGAGAACATCAGAGCCTACAATCAGAGGATAAATGAAGCAATTTCTGGAATCAGAAACAATGGTGGAGAAATTTCAGAAGAAGACATAATGGACAAGCTGATGACTAC
>MU224176.1:583264-601919 GCA_018584345.1 Thuja plicata
GAGAAATTTCAGAAGAAGACATAATGGACAAGCTGATGACTACATTGACAACAGACTATGAGAGCAAGATCAATATTCTAGATGAAACCATGCAATTTTCAAAAGACTTCAAGAGAGAGACTTTGATGAGTAAAATCTATGCATTTCAGATATCAAGATTGAAGACTGAACCCAAAAAAGAAACAGCCTTCAAAGCATCAATACATGGTAAGAAAACTTTACCCATTTCTAATGAGAAAAAAGAAGTTGATGAAGAACTAGAAGAAATTATTGCCATGATTTCTAAAAGAGAAAAGAAAGGCAAAGGAAAGTATGAAGGACAACTTCCATTCAAATGTTTTTCATGCAAAAATATTGGTCACTTTGCATCCAAGTGTCCCACAAGAGTCAAGAAGTTCATACCTGATTACAAACCTAAATACAAAAAGGAATGTTACCATGCTGAAGAAGGTGTAACAAATGAAGATTCAGGAGAGGATGAAATTGGATTCGTTTCCATTAAAGACATGGAAAATTTTCTTGAGGAAATGGGCATTGAAGATGAAAAGGAAGCACATGAGTTAGCCCTAATTTCCAAAGCAGACATCAGAACTGATTGGATCATTGACAGCGGATGCTCTCACCACATGACAGGTGATAAAGATAGATTTGTTCATCTGAATAAGTACAAAGGTGGTATGGTTAGATTTGGAGATAACACTCCTAAACCTATCATAGGCAGAGGATCTATCACCCTAGATGGAAAGAACAAGATAGATTATGTTTTGTATGTTGATGGATTACATCACAACTTACTAAGCGTTGGATAGCTACTTGACAAAGGTTATCATTTGGAATTCAAAGACAAAAAATGCATTATTAACAAAAAATAAGGAGACATGATTGCATCAGGCTCAAAAACAAAAGGTAATGTTTTTCAGCTCAATTCATATGTAAGTTGTTTTGTTGCAAAAGTGGATGACAGTTGGTTATGGCACAAGAGACTCTGTCATATTAATTTTGACAATATAGTAAAGATAAGCAATGTCAAGGCAGTTAGAGACCTTCCAAGTGTTGCAAGACCAGTTGACACAATGTGCAGGGAATGTGTTATGGGAAAGCATGTAAGGATCTCTTTCAAAAGAAAGCAGAACTCAAATGAAAAAAAAAATTAGACCTAGTGCATACATATTTATGTGGTCCTACTCAAACAAGATCATACTACGGTGAAAGGTATTTCATTTTGTTTGTTGATGATTTTTCAAGGATGATGTGAGTTACATTCTTAAAGGAGAAGTCTGAAGCCTTTGAAAAATTCAAAATATTCAAAGCTAAGGTTGAGAATGAATCTGGAATAAAATTAAAATGTCTAAGATCAGATAGAGGAGGAGAATTCACCTCTGACCAGTTTTATGAGTACTGCGAAGAACATGGGATCAAAAGAAAGTTGAGTGCTCCTAGAACCCCTCAACAAAATGGGATTACAGAAAGAAGAAACATGATTATACTTTATACATCGGGCACTATGATGATTGAAGGAAAAGTTACACACACCTATTGGAGAGATGCAGTCAATACAATAGTCTATACTATCAACATAACACAATTAAGGCCAGGTAGAGATAAGACACCTTATGAACTTTGGTTTGGTAATATACCTACAGTAAATTACTTCAGAATCTTTGGCAACAAGTGCTACATCAAGAGAGATGATGGTGTTGGTAAGTTTGATGCTAGAAGCGATGAAGGTATTTTCCTTGGTTACTCTACTAAAAGCAAAGCTTACAGATGTTTTAATTTGAGATTAAAGAAGATAATTGAAAGTACTCATGTAAAGATTGATGAGAAGTTCATGGTTCAAGAGAGGTACTATGAATATGCACCTATGATTGAGGATGAACCCAGGCCTAGCAGGAAAGACACTATTATTGAAGAAATGTTTGATTGCATTGATGTATCATGTAATGAACCTAAATCAAGCATAGAAGTATCACAAATTACAGATGAGGATGTCACACCAAAAGTTCCAAAATTCACAACTAGATACCATTCAAAAGATGATATCATTGGAGATCAGAGCAATAGTATTTTAACTAGATCTAAAGCAAAAAGTTTAACAGTGGATGAAGAGGTATGTTTACTTTCACATATTGAACCTTTAAGTGTTGAAGATGCTTGCAAGGATTCTGATTGGCAGAAAGAAATGGAAGAAGAATTAGATCAAATAATCAAAAATGATACATGGGAATTGGTTTCTAGACCTAGTGACAAAAATGTGATTGGAACAAAATGGGTATTCAGGAATAAGATGAATGAAGATGGTACAGTGATCAGAAACAAAGCAAGACTTGTGTGTAAAGGATATGCACAGAGGGAAGGAATAGATTACACTGACACATTTGCCCCTATGAGCAGACTAGAAGTCATTAAGTTATTCTTGGCCTATGCAACATTCAAAGACTTTAAAGTATACCAAATGGATGTCAAATCAGCCTTTCTGAATGGTGACTTGAAGGAATAAGTCTACATAGAATAGCCTGAAGGATTTAATCTATCAGATAAACTAGATATGGTATGCAGACTGAAGAAAGCACTCTATGGACTTAAACATGCCCCAAGAGCTTGGTATGAGAGACTAGATGGTTATCTTACCAAGATTGGATTCAAGAAAGGAGCAGCAAATTGCAACTTATTCATAAGAGAGACACCTGATGGATTATTACTTGTTGCCATATTTGTTGATGACATTATCTTTGGAGGTAATGACAAGCTTAGTGTAGAATTTGGAAAAGAAATGCAGAATGAATTTGAAATGAGCATGATTGGTCCTATAAAATATTTTTTGGGATTGAATGTAAAGTAGACAGATAAAGGAATATTCATAAATCAGTCCAAATATGTGAAGGAAATATTGAAGACTTTCAGGATAGAAGACTGTAACCTAGTATGCACTCCTATGATAACATGAAGCAAGCTTTCTAAAGAGGATGATTCCACAACAGTTGACAAGACATTGTACAAGTCTATGATTGGAAAAATTATATATCTGACTCAATCTAGACCAGACATATCTAATGCAGTTGGCATTGTTGGTAGATTTGTAGCTGAATCCAAACAGAATCACCTAATGGAAATAAAGAGAATATTCAGATATCTAAAGGGAACTATAGACTATGGTTTATGGTATCCTAAATCAAATAATGTACAACTTCATGTATATACAGATGCAGATTGGGCAGGTTGTATTGATGACAGGAAGAGTACTTCAGGAGGAGCAGTATTTCTTAGAGATAGGTTGGTTTCTTGGATAAGCAAGAAGTAGAATTGTATCTCTCAGTCAACAATAGAAGTTGAATATGTGGCAGCAGCATTGAATTGTTCAACAATGGTTTGGATCAAGCAGATGGTTAAAGATTTTGGTATTCAGTTTGATTATCCAACTTTTATTCACTTTGATAACACTAGCACTATCAAGATGTGTAAGAACCCTGTGATGCACGCAAAGACAAAACACATTGAGATCAAATACTATTTTCTCAGAGAAAAAGTTTCAGACAAAGAAGTAAAATTGGACTATGTGAGCACTAAAGAACAGTTGGAAAATATTTTCACAAAGCCTTTATCAAAAGATACTTTTGAGTATCTCAGGGAGAAGTTGGGAGTAATTCCCTTTCCCGAGTCTGATAAAGTAAAGCAGCAAGTACATCAGTCCATGGTGACTGATGAATGGTTGACTACTCTATCTCTGGAGTAGTACATGTGCCTAATTGTTTATGACGCCCTTTGCCATTGATGTCAAAGGGGCAGTATGTAGTAAGGGGGAGCATATACCCTGGGGGAGTATATAGTCATGTAACTTAAAAACACAGACAGAGAAGCTGCAGCAGTGTAGAGGAATCTTTGATGAGGATATTGAGAAGATTGTAAAAAGAAAGAGGACACCATGTGTTGAAGATGTTTTTAATATCATATGTTGCCATCAATGTCAAAGGGGGATATTGTTGGAGATTTACTTTTGGCAGCTAGATGATTGTATGTTTTTCATTGATGACAACATATAATATACAACAATGTTCTATATGTACTTATCAGAATGATGATATTAACCCTTGTGTGGTTATATTCATGTTGTAGACATGTTGTTGATGCTTTGTTCATTCACGCAGGATCAGATTTGATGTTTCAGTTAAGTTGTGTTAATATGTATTGGCAGTTATAGTTTTTGGAGAGTATTTGTTTAGAGCTGATGTATTTACCGTGTTTCTTGAGTTGTGCCTATCTTCAGGATACTCGTGTGTATATTTGAACCGCCTCACAATAGGTGTGGAATAATCAAGCTCAAGGTCTTTCTTAGGAATAGTTTATTCAATCTAAGGACTACTTCTCCCACCATGAGGTGCATTTAACTTGTCAACCCAGGGACATATACTTGAAATGATCGGCACAGTATGTGCACTAGGTTCCTTAAAGAGTCATTATGCTTATGTTGCATGAAGGTAAAAAATGCATAAAAGAAACCTACACTAGTGCTGCAGGAAAATAGTACACTTATCTCCTTACTGAAATGAATGCTACAAATGGAAAACTCTACTTAAACCTATACTTTTAACCCAGAACATCCATTATAACTATTCTTGCTGATGTTGCAGGAACATTCACAAAGTACAATGCTGCAGGAAGAAACTGTAACTTCTATCTGAAATACTGAAAATGCTGGAAGTAAATCTACTCTACTCTAATCTATTCCACCTCCCAAGTGGGCTCCCTTGGTTGGTTTCTGCTAATCAACTAACACAGAATGTAAACCAAGAATCACTTCATTGTATTTCAAAAACTCATTACATCAGAACAATACATGAAACTTAAAATAACTTGCTGTAAGATATAACAGTTTTCTTCCAAAAAAAATTCTCTCTAACTCTCTCTCTCTCTTTTTTTCTTTAACTCTAAACTATCGATCTAATCCCTATAAATAGAGTATCGAACACTTATTACAAAACAGAAAAGAAACTATCTTGCTGAAAACTTGTCGGAGAAGAAGATGAAAACACAACAGCCCGCAGTGTGGGTAATAAAGTTTGGGAGACTAGTTCAACATAATAAAGTGCATAGGAAATATAGCATCACTACATCCCCGCATCCTAGAATAGTGGCTCCTCCATTGTAGCAGCCGTGTCTCCTGGTGCTATGATGATCACTCTGTCGTAGCTGGTCCTCAACAGTCTTCCTTGAATGCTGTCAACCTCTCCAGTGGCTTCCTTCCCTAACAAGTTAGTTGTGATGCAGAAATATTCATGCAACAAGCTTAATCAAATTAAATCCAGATATTAGAACATATATTCTGATGGTTATATGAAATACTGCACTATATGTATGATATTAGCAAAATATGTCACAAATATCTACCCATTGTTTATCAGTTCTAACTGGACTTTATCACAAGTTTTAACTGGCTAGGTTCACAAATGTCTTGATAGAATTTAGAACAGAGTATTTAAAATTATACAAAGTAAAGGCAATAATTTGGCCTCATCATCTGCCCCTTGGTTAATAAAATGCTTGTCCTCAAGCAATGCATCTTCTGACAATTGACCTAAAGTCACCAACTTCAGTTCTTCCTCGCCTCTGGCTCTTGAAGGAGTAGTAGAATCCTCTTGTTCTTTCCCAAACTTCCCTTCTGTGATCCTCCTACAGCCTGTCAAGCCTGACAGTGTTGATGTCATACAGGGGCCAAAGGAGAATGGGTGGCTGCATTGTGAGTGGACACCAGAGTTCCTCTCAGATTTTCCTACCCAGCCCCATGTATTTCGGTGCTCGGTGTATGGCCGCTTCAAGGTTAATGGAGCTGTGTGGATCTGACCTTTTGAATGCCTTTGATAATTTGCTCCACCTACTTATGGCACCGGTTAAGGCTCTTGAAGGAGTAGTAGAATAAGACATGTTGTCATATTCTTCATACACATTTGTTCTGAGCTTGAAAATTTTATCTCTTATTTCCTTTTTAACATTCCCATATGTCAGTTTGAACCAATCCCTCAGGAATTCTTCTAGTTGACTGCTTTTTGCTCTTAATGGCAGGGGTTCTGATTTCTCTAGTTCTCTGTAATTCTCCAGTTGTCTATCATAGTTGGCCTCATTGTGCATACAAGAAATTAGGGCCCTTAGGTGTATATCCCCTATGTAAAGTAGGGGGTTCCATTCAGTCTCTGTAAGGATGATGAAATTATGCACATACAACTCACAGAGTAAGTTTTGTTGCTATGATGGAAGGGTCTGGTATAAACCATAAAATTCCTAGGCTGATTTGAACTCTACGTTTACATCCTTGAGGGTCATCATCAACTAGAATAAGAGGAATTATTCTTTTAGACAGATGGTATAGATCCTAGGTGGCGGTCTACAAGAACTTATCTGGTCAGCCAGCTTAAGGGCATGTTCCATCCTTTGTTTCTGTCTTACCAATTGATCTTTTAATTATGCAATTTCCTCTCCTTGTTCTGCTATTACTTTTTGCAATTTCTTTTTCTCTTCTCCCCATAGAGTGGTTGTCAACACATGCTTATTATATAACTAGAAGAGAAGCATTTGCAGAGTAATCGGACCACTGTCTTCATCCTGGCTATTATTCCTCCTTTGTTCCCTCCATGACTGCTCTAAGAAATGTATTAACCAAGTTCGCTTATAGGAAACTAGGGCAATTTCTGTGCAAGCTAGCTGGTGAGTTATAGGGGTTTCTTCTTCATGGTTCGGAACATCTTGATGACTAGCTCCTGGGTCATTTTGACATACATTTGGCTCAGCTTCACACTTCTCATCCAGATTTTGAGAAATGTCTGGAATCTCAGACGGGCTAGGAGAATCATCCGGAACAATATGAATAGGAGTTTCCTCCTCAAATTGTTTGGGGGAAGCGGACTGGGTTTCGGTGGGTACTTTAGGAATCTGCCCTCTCATCCTAGGGCTTCTTCTTACAGGGGTTTCCTCAACCTCTATAACCTTTTTCTTACTAACCCTCTTTGGTTTCTTTGATGTAGGAGTAGTGGCTGCAGGAATAGTTACTACAGGAACTTACTTTATTTTCTTCCCTCTTGAGACTGTAGGGTTTCGTCGCTCAGCTGTAGGAACCAAAGTTTCTCCCTCTAACTTCTATTTTCCTTTTGTTTAGGCGGAAGTAGGTACATTTCTCATATGAGTGGTTAAAGGCATAGTTTCTTGTAAATTTTCAATTTCTGCCCCTTGGGTACCTTGCTCATCAGCTGGGTCAGTGGGGACTGCATTATCTTGGCTAATTTGCACATTAGGGGAAATCTGAGGTTGCAGGGTTTTATGGTGGACAAATTCTTCCCATGCCATAGGAGAGACGTCCCTAAGAGATTTCTCTATGAGCAATTTAATTAGGGCATGGTGAGTAATAGAATTGTCATTTCCTTTCTGGGTTTCCTCAGCACTAACGCATAGCATATTAAACAAGAAATTGGGGACATTCATTGGAAGATTATACCTTACATAACTAAGCAACTTAAAATGATGCACGTGCAAATTAGAAAATCTTCCTTCACAGGTAAAATACCTGATAATATGCATGGCCAACTCATAATATGGTAGAGGAATGGACATTCTTTTGCACCCCTGTTTAGTAATCTCCAGAGGAGGGTCACCTGGTAGGGTAAACTGGGCCCTAGCTGACCTAGCATCGTGCGCATTGGGGTAGTGTTCCCCTGCTGCTGGCAGCCCGGTTACTTCCACTATTCATTCCTCTGTGGCAACAACTGTCAATCCCCACACTGTTGCTTGGCCTTCATCAAATGTGTTTGCAAATTCTGTTGTTGCTTCTTCATCAAAATCTGTCAATTTCAAGAAATATCCCAGCCATCCACAAGCATTAAATCTTCTTACTGCCTCAACATCAGAAAGTAAAATACCATGAACTACTAGTTCATGCCGCTGTAATTGGCCCCCCATTTGTGCTTACAAAATTCAACCTCTGCTCTATTCTCGACAATTACCTTCTTCTCTTTTGAATTTCAGACTACCTCTTGTAAAACCATGAACCCTTTTTCACATTCTTCTGGTATTCTCGGTATGAACAAAATGAATTATAGATATTCATGTGAGAGTTATCTCATGATTTTAATTCTGGGTCACATCTAGTCTGACAATTAGTGGTTTATTTAGGAATAAAGGTACGACACTTGACACTTGTGTGATGCGGCAACTGGATTTTAATTAAGACAAGGCCAAAGTACAGATTTGAGGATCTTAATGAGTAAATAGAAATGACATTTAGGAATTAGTACACTTCCCTATCCCCTATGAACCATTGACAAGTGTCCTCACTTGTCAGACTTGCAGGAGGTACAGAACTTTCTTCAGGCCGCAACGATACATTTATTGCAGTATTAGATATAACCAACGAAATCTATGCGCTAAAAATGGAAATAAATTTGAAAAGCTCGTACCTGTTGTTGACGGGGTTTTGCTGACCGGGTCCGCCAACAGTCATAAATTGTCACTGGGTACCGAAGGTACCGGCCAACTCTGCCTGCAAAGGTTATCCGGGGAAGTTAGATTCCCCGGGCCTTCAAGCACCTGGGTGTCAGGTCACGACGGTGCAGGGCTCAGTTGGGAGAAGTGACTGTTTTCAAGGGGGATAGCTGGTTTCTTCAACTCGTTCTCTCTGGAGATTCAATAAGGTAAGGTTTCCCCTAGCATTTCACACGTAGAAAATAAAATGAAAAAGATCCCGCAGGGTTAGAAATACTTCATCTAACTATAGTCATGTTTAAACATTCAGAACATCAATAATACTCTGATATACTACACTAAATACCAAAGAAATACATAACCATCAGCTAGTACTTTATCAGTAGCGAGGGAAAAGAGATCGTTAATCTATTTAACATATCAGATTAGAAGACGTAAAGAACATGAAACATAAAATACCATTAACTCAAAAGCAAGAATGCCAATAACGTCATTGCAAAGAATTCTCCCTTCTTCATTAATGTCTCTTCTAGCAAGCACTAGTGCGTGATACAATGATGGCTCCAGGGGAGCGTCTAACTATGGAAAATAGAACAATGGAGCATTGAGCTCTGCAACTTAGAACGATAAATCACCTTTCTATTACTGTGGACAACAAAATCATCAATTTTGCTGACCCTTGGAAATGGGTCAGTCTGGCTATTTATATAATTCTCTTCTAACCCTAACCCTATTTTACATCATGCTTCAATAAAATACAATATCTGGGGGCCAGTATTACCTCTGCCACCCTACAAAGACCTTGAGACGGAATAGGCCTGCCCTGTCAGAAGAATGAGACAAGAATATATAGCAGAACAATCAGCCTCGAGAAGAGAGCCAGGAAGGAGAAGGAAGAAAGTAGGTCCCCCGGGGATCGAGGCTACATGCCTCGTAAATGGGAAATACGGCACCATATCTCCAATGCGCTAGGTGTACCTCTGAACGGTGCCTTGAGAAGACCATCCTATCAGAAAACCAACTGTAGAGTCGACACCCCCTTGATGTAGCCAACTACCTTCTGACAGCCTTTATTAACCGCTCCTGAAAGTGACTGGTCAGCCTCAGGGACCGGGACACGGATCACTTGAAAGAATACAAAATTCAGGATCCAAGACTCCGGGATCTGGGAACTTACGTTCCCAAAAGAATAAATAATACCCAATGTTTGAGTTTTCTCCAACCTCCGGAGAAAGCTCAAGGTTGTTTATTATCATTGAAAGCCTGGAGGAGGCGGGAGATGCCATCTTCATCGATATCCTTTAGGCTTTCCCTTCGGTGCCTAGCCACTTCAATTTGTTCCCCCAGGTCTAGAACATTCTCCTTAAAATCATCAGCCATTTTTGCCGCGTCGTGACCACTAAGCACCATACGAGTTAATTTTGTCATTTGGGCACCATCTATCCCCTCTGGGGATTGATACCGGGATTTTATCATTTCATCAAAACTCCCCAAAACTGAATCCTCTGGCTTGTATGTATCTGTACTGAGGGGGTCAGCCCCGGAAGTCTTTGCTACAAAAGACTAGTATAAATTGAAAGAATATTTTACTATATTGACTTTATCTTGTAGAGTCCCTACCAGTTGCTTGATTACCTCCAATGTGAGGTCAAGTCTGGAGTGCTGGGTCCTCACAAAATTAAATGAGTCATCCCCCAAAATTCTGGATTCAGAAATCGTTTCCTCTCCCAGGCCAAGGAGTTCTTCAAGCTCTACTTTCCACGCTTGATAATTTTCGATATCACCCTCCCATAGGTCAATAAGAGTCTCTGCCTGGTGTAAAACATGACAGGCCGCATATAAATCTGGGAGGGTGGATACCAGGAAACGCTGGGTGTTTCCTATTTGCAGGGCGACCCACTCGTCGACTGCCTGGGCCTTCTTCTTCATTGTTCGCAGGGAGTCTATGTCGCTCTGCGGTAAATCTTCAGAGGTGGATGCCTCTGGAGGAGCGGCATTGATAGGTCGAGCTAGCTTGGTAAGCAACCCCATAAGGTTTGCATTTTTTTCCTTTTCTGTTTTGAGCCTTTGGGCTTCCTTTCCGCAACGGGATTCCACTACCCTAGCTGCCTCCTTTAGCAAATCTACCTCGCCCTGTTTTCCCCTTTTTCCCAGCGATACCTCTGCAACGCTGTAATCTCCAGGCTCTGTAGTTGCTTCATCGGCGCCTGGGGGAAGTGTCACCACAATGGCAACTGTTTCTCTGCCCGGCCCGGTTTGGAGAGTATGAACCATCCAGGCTTTCTTGGCCTTCGGTGGGGCCTGGACCTGAGCCATCATTTTGGCCAGGGAGAGAGGAGTTCTGGGAGTGGACGGAGCTTTTCTTTTTCTTCTTTCTACTAACCACTGAGGTGGCAGGGGTGGCTTATCTGCCAGAGTCTGTTCTCTTGGTTCTTCCCTGGTGTCCTGCGGCTGTTGCCCCTCAGTGGTGTGGACCTCATCCGTCCCTTTCCATGTGTCTTCTTTATTAGTAACATCTTCCTCAACAACATCCATCTCCTCAGCCTTGTCCTCTGTATCTACTACTTTGTCTGGACTTCCGTAGGCTTCTTCAGGGATTTCCTCTTCGTGTTGCTCTTCTTGTTGCTCGACCTCTATCGTCGAGGCTTCTTCTTCTATCGGCACATCCTTTAGCAGTAGGGGAGGTACTGGGCCGAGATTCAAAGTTTGGGCCGCGGTAATTACCTGCCCAAAGGTCACTCCCGGGAGTGGCGCTTGGAACGTGGCGGCTGGGGTTATGGTTATTCTTGAAGGTCTGGTTCCCCCAGCAGATGTCATTTGTTCATCCTGCCTTTGTTGGTCCACCTCTGGACTCTGCATTTCCGGAGCCTCGGAGGTAGTCTCCGGCTCTGGCTCTCTTTCTTCTATCTATTTTTCCTGCTCCCGCGTAGGTTCTTGTTCCACAACTTCTTGTTCTGCAGCTTCTTGTTCTGCCCCTGGGACTTCTTTCCCTACTTGTCTAGTGTCCCCTTGTAGGTTTCCAAACCGGTCGGTTGCAAAGACATCAAATTCCTCCTGCGGAGGGGGACTGGCTGGGATTTTGGCAGGCTCTGTTTCCTTCTTTGGCTCCGGGGAACTGGAAGAGAGGATTTCTACTTGTGGGGTCTGGGAAGTACCCAACCCCGGCTCTGCCTTAGGATTTTGATTAAGCCTCTTCTTTCTTTGGGTAACCAAAGGTGGCCCCGCATCCTTTATTATTGCTACCTCTGTTGGATCCACCCCGGTTGCCTTCACCATTAAGGCTGCCAGCAACGGGGAGGAAGAGGGGTGAATTGGCCCGGCCATTAGTACCAGAGTGGCCAGCTGTGTGATTAATTTCTCCCTCATCTGTTGGGAGGCTGCCACTGATATTTTTATTTTTTCTTTTATGGGGACTTCTTGCGCGGGAGGGGTCGTGTCTATCTCTTTTCCTTTATCAACTCTCTGCAAAGAAGTCCCGGCCCCCGGAGTCAATTTTGGTGTTGGCTGGGCTGCTCGGTGGGTACTTTCGAGGCACACCTTCTTGAAGTAGGCATGACTTCGCTCGACCACCTCTCGATTGAAGTCCTCAATTGTAGGCCCTTCCTGGGCATCCTAATTTACTGGTGGAAGGGTCATTGTATCGATCCCCTTTGCCTTGTACTAGGGATCGATAGTGGGGGCGGCGTTTGAGAAGTCCTCTGGGAACCTCCAGAGCTTCAAACTTTGCATCATGCCTGTCGTCATCCTGACGTAGTGCCGCCTCCACACCTCCACATCATCTTGGCAATCTGCCCAGAAATCCTCCATATGGATGTGATGGGGCTCTAAAACCCGAGGAACTGCCGCCGCAATCTTACCGTACGGATCAAAAAAAAATCGTGCCAAGTAGAATTCTTGCAAGTTATAGCTTTTTAGCTCGTTATCCACCTCTTTTGTGGTGGCCAGGCTGCATGAGTAGTTCCCACAGATGATTGGGAACATAATATTGGGTATCTTCTTCAAGGAAAAGAGTGCATGCACCTCCATTATCTGCCTGTAATATTCTAAGAGCACGATCTTGTCCCCACAGTGTTTGGGCAACAAGTAGGGTTTCCCAGAGAAGCCGGTGACCCTAATGTAAGTGTGCTGTTGGAATTGGCTATAGTAATGTCCATAACTCTGGACCAAATGCATCGCCTCTGAGGTTAGGCGGTATCCTGTGTCCCAGGTGGGTGTGAGCAGGTGATAGTAAACGAACGCATCATTTATTCGGAAAAAATTGGGGAAGCTTGCCTCCCATTGAACCTACGGGAAATGGTCCCACGGTGCCTTTTGTCCCAGACCAATCCCGAGCACGCTGTCTGTAAGTAGCCCATGGGCATGGGGCCTCTGCTGCGCTAGGGCCCAGAAAACATAGGAAGTCATGTAAAATTTCTTCTTCCTAGCCAGTTGAAGGAACTGGGAGTCGACGTGGTTAGAAATTATGGCTGCTCAGTCGAAGTATCCTCCCTTGGTGGAGATGCCAAGGAGGAAGTAATACATCCATTTTGCAAATTCTTGGGCAGAGGGCTACCCAAAGACCCGGGCCAAGGCTATCATTCCCATCTGAATGCTCTCTTTGAATTTTGACCTGGGAATCTCTATTTTCATTCTCTTGGGGTCCCTCTTTGGAACCTTGAGCCAATGGGTGTTCATGTATACCCGGGCGACATCCTCTAACTATGTGAATTGGGCCAAGGTATCTGACCTTGTAACCACAGAAGCCTTGGTGAATTGAGGGATCCCCAGACCCGCCTGGAATGTATCAGGGTCGAGGGATACCAGAGGAGTAGGGTATCCGGTAGGTTCTGTGGCTGCGAGCATAACAGCCCAAACATAAGAGTTGTAGTTGGTGGCCAGCATCAAGATAAGCTCTAGAGATTGTACCGAGCATGGGAAACAAGCCGCCTTAAGGATCCCGGAATCCCCGACATTGATTGCCAGCTGATCTCCAGCCTGTCGCTGGATGTACATGATTTTCACCAAGGCCTGAATTTCTGGCCATGTCCCGACGCTGGTGTCGGTAATAAGCTTAACTTTGGACTCGATCTTTGAGCCCATAATAACACTATCTTACACAAACTTCATGGTTAGGGGCATTTTCTCCAGGGCCTTTTCCATTTTGGATTTTACCGCTGCCCTGGTAGCCGTTGCAGAAGGTAGCTCTGGACTTCCGGGTGGAGAGGATGCAGATGCCTCAGATATGTTTGGGAAGCGTACTCTGGAAACCTGTAAGGAAAATCAATCATCAGAATGTTTTAACAAATAAATACTCCAGGGTTTGGAGATCTTACCACCATGATGCTTGCTCTTCCTGAAAAGTTAGTTTCATTCACAAAAAATCCCGAAAAGCACACACATTACATAAACTTAAGAATTTGATTGAATATCTGGATCCGGGAATTTTATCACACTTGGTAAAGACATGGGATGGGTGATGGTACAGGACCCAGAGCCTGGAGAAGTAACCATTAGTGAGGATGTGTAAAAAAAGGCAAACCATCAAGCCCACGTGGGCGCCACGTGCACAGGTATTAAATAGGAGTTATGGGGATGACAGCGGAGCCAACTATCCGAACGTGTGAAAAGTGAAGGCCACTTAGATGAAATTAATTGTGCGCATGGGATATAAATGAGGGTCTGGCTAGTTTTACAGAGGAGAGAGAAAATTGCCTGTTTCAAACCAGTCGAGAGCTGAGTTTCAAACAGGTGGTTTTCTGCCCTGAAATGAACTCACGGGCAGAAAACTAGCAACACAGGAAACTCAACCACTTGGCTAAGCCACTTGAAAGGATATACATAAGATACATGAAGAGCCGAGGGATATATACATGGGAATGGAAGGATATACACCAAATATACACAAATGTACACATATATACACCGCGGAATGACATCCGTGGGAAACCAGGCAAGGCACAGAGTACATACAACTTTTTACATAATCTACAAACCAACCACTTCTGTGCAGAGGGCGGACAACCCCCTGGCAGAGCTGACCCACCAATGGGCGGCAAAACTAGAAAAAGGAAACAACAGAACTGAAAGACAACAAACGAAAACAAGACAGAGAAACACCAGACAAACGAAAAGAAAACGGCGGGAACAGAGACACCAACCTGAGAATGTCGAAAGGTGGAGGAAAGGAGGAAGTTATCACGAGAGCTCTGCAACAACTACAGCTACCAAATGATCACAACCCGCCACCATGAAGCGCTCACAATCACCTGAAAAGGATGGAAGTGTTAAGCACTGATTATCGCTAATTCTCTGCAAATCGCACTGTAATCACTCTGAAATCGCTCTGAGTGCTTGAGTGTTTTAATCGCGGTAAATGTGAAAGTGACAGAACTTCTATTTATACCCATGGTAAAAAGGCAATCCACCTCCTTCCGAAAATCTCTGGACAAGCAAACCTCCGGACCCCGGTCCCGGGATTCCTTGCAATGATCACCTTAAGAACATTGTGGCGAAGAATACCAGAGTCTGGAATCCGGCTCCCAACGAAGAACGACCTCCATGACCAGAGTCCTGGAGACAAGAAACCAACCAAACAAAACACAACAATGGGGAAGAAAACCCTAGAGAAAGGAAACAAAGGGAGAGACAAGGCAAGAGCCGCAAGCAAAAAATAACAAAACAACAAAAGAAGGCAAAAAAAAAGGCGGGGGGACCCAACATTTTGCACACAAAATGTAGGGATGGGGATGCAGGGCATAACAAATTGAGACTATCTGGGACAAATTCCTTAGCGCATTTGAGAACTACAGAATCTCTGGTTAGCAAAACTGGAACAAGCCATTGTCTGAGGCATCTGACAGGCAAAGAGAAACATATCTAAGAGAATCAAACCATACAAGAATTAGTCCGTAGCCCTTCATCAGTGGTGTCGTGTGTGCTTTGGAAGGAAATCAAGCCGATGACCTTTGGGAGGAGTAGAGAAGAGGCACTAATTACATCAAACCAGTCGTCAAATTTTCTTGTTTCTCCCAGAGACCGGAGTTTCATCCCGCTTTCTCTTCTTATTATTTTGTTTGCTTCTAGGTGGGAAGGCGGTACTTCTTTCACCATTAAACTTAAGCTTAGCTAATTTCAATGGCGGTACTTCTTTCACCTGTCCACCTATATTCAGATGTTAGAAGAGGGGATAAAACTCCAGACCCGAAAAGAATTCCTTAAATTTTCAGACCTGGGTCAACCAACCAGTACAACCAATCTACCCTCGGCGTGTCCGATTACTTGTTCCTTATATTACTTGTGTTTACTGATCGCCAGACTCCCGGAGACAACACCTGATGGAGATTTCTCAAAATGTGCCATATCCTGTGAAACAACCCCAGAGACTGGGCCGGCTCCAGTACGCTAAAGACAGATTCTAAAGTTCACCATGTCGCAGACATCATACCAGAGGCCAGATTTTATGCGAAGCATTCCAATTCCTACAAGACAGAACAAAACGCCGAGACCCCGGAAGAAAAAAAAAACACCAAAGGAGGACTACCCCGGAGGGCAGCCGACAAGGCTATTTACAAGACACGCTACCTCGCAGTGAGGCACCTGGAAGAAATATTTACAAGCGAAGAGCTTTACATAAAATATAATTTTGGACAAACTTACCCTATTCAAAGTAGTGCTTGAGAAACTGCCCATTAACAGGCAATGAGACAGGTTCACCAGTCAGGGTGTTAAGGTGGTAAGTATTTTCCCTGCAGATTTCAAAGATTAGGTATGATCCGAGCCAGAGCCGTTGAAACTTGGTATGTTTTCCTTTCTTCTCCCGGGCCTTGTCCCACAACAGGACCAGATCTGAAATCTGAAAATCTTTGTATTGGGCTCTTTTGTCAAACAATCATTTTACCACTACTTGATGACGCGCAAAATGTTCAAGGGCTGCGTCTCGCTGTTCTTCCATTCACACAAGATTTAAGAGCTGAACCTCCACAATGTTGTCCCTATTGCTAAATTCCTGCATAAACTGTAAAACTGGGATCTGTAAGTTAACTGGGAATACAGGAAACTGGCCGTAAACCAGATGGAACAGGGATGTTCCCAAGGCGGCCTTGACACAAATGCGATTCGCCCAGAGGGAGAATTTCAAATTTTGATGCCAATCCTAGGGAGTCTGCTCTAGCAGGTGTTTGATCACTTCAAGTAGATTTTTATTCATTGATTCAGCAACGTCGTTCCCCTGGGGATAATAGTTGCTGGAGAACTTCAGAGTGATCCTCCGATTGTAGGTCCATTCGAGCAACTATGCCGAAGAAAATGCCAGACCATTGTCACATACTAAAGCAAAGGGCATTCCAAACCTTGTGACGATGTTTTCTTCCAGGAATTTGATAACTACATCTACCGTGTTATTTTTGCATGGTATAGCCTCAGACCACCGAGTGCAGTAATCAGTAGCAGTGAGAATGTATCGGTGATTGGCAAACGAGTTGGGGTTGATTTTCCCGATGAAGTCAAATTCCCACTGGGTGAAATGCCTAGCCTCGAAGACTGGTTGTAAAGGCATAGCTGGGTTACGCTCATGATGCGTCGCGGTTTGGCAAGTGTGGCATTTTCTAACATGAGTGTAAACATCCTTAAATATACAGGGCCAATACTATCTGGCCTAAAGGATCTTATGGGCAGTGGTGTCAGCTGATCCATGCCTGGTTCCAAACTGCTTGTGAAATTCATTAATCACCTTTACAGCTTGGTCTCTGTCGATGCACCAGAGGTACACTCCCTCGTAGTTTCAGCGGTAGAGCACAGAGTTTTTTATCATGAAGTGGGCGCTCTTCATCCACAAGGTGCAGTGTTTATTGGGAGGTAATCCCTCTAGGCATCTATTGTTTAATAGAAAATATACCAAATCGGTATACCACAGGTCTCGGGTAATAGACTCCACTATGTAAGCTTGACATTCTATGCGGGGAGTCTCTTCTACCATCACCTGACTTAGTCCCTGGCCCCAGACTATATTCATGGGCTGTATTTCTAAGTCATATTCTTGGAGGATGGCCATCCATTTCCCCCACCTTTCGCCCAATTCACTCTGCATCAGCAGAGACTTGACGGCCTGGTCTGGAATGATCGCATGTACCTTGCTCCGGAGATTATAATGCCAGAATTTCTTCACGGCGCGAACTAGAGCGAAGGCCTATTTTTCTAGTGATGAATATCAGACTTCAGTGTTCTTGAAGGGGGAGCTCATGAAAGCTATTGGTCATTCTTCCCCTTCAACCTTTTGAGTCAACACTGCTGCGGAAGAATGCGGCGAAGCAAAGGAGTAAATGTAAAATGGAAGGGAATAGTCCAGGCTAGCCAGGACAGGTGCTTCCATTATTATTTGTTTGATCTAGGTGAATGCCCATTTTGCTTCAGAACTCCACTCAATCTTGGTATCCTTCTTCATCATCTCATTGGGTGGCTTGACTATTTCTGTGAATCCTGTGCTGAACCTGTTGGTTGTATTTCGTGTTTTTGCTTTTTTGCTCTGTTCCTTGCTCTCCTCTCTGAAAATTTGCGAGTTTTCATGCTAATTCCTTGTCAAAATCCTGATAAACCCTGAAAAAACCCTAAGGCCAAATGATAAACGATGCATTTTAAAACCCTTAGCCATGTCTTTCTATTTCTTCATTACCTTTTCCAGTCACTAAAGGCATGTGCTATATAACAAGTTAAGTCAGGTCGCTTGATCGCGTGAATCAGAACGAATATGCCAAAACATCTCCCGACTTTGCTTTTACCTTGTGTCGTGAAGTCTCGTGAAAAAATAGAATATTCTCTAAGTGTATCGAGACTTAGCGATTTTCCTTCAGTCGGGTTGTCGCTTGATCTTCGTGTTATGAGCTTTTAAGTGAATGGGACCCGCCTTCAGTCGGGTGATCGCGTGAAGAATCAACAGGTCAAAGAAATGTCTCCCAACCTTGCGCCTCCTTCATGTCGCGTGATCGCTGGATCAGGACATTCAAACAGTTAAGGTTTCTCTTCAGTCGCGTGGTCTTGTGATGGTTGGCGGTTAAGAGATAACAGTCACGACTCAGCGACTAACAGTTTCAGGTTATGTGATTTCCCTTAGTCGGGATGTCGCCAGAACAGAAGTAATGAGTCAGACTTCCAGAATGCATAAAGTGGACGAAGTACTAGATGACATCTGTCAGAATGCTATTGGTTGTCGTGTGATCGC
>MU224176.1:607093-633604 GCA_018584345.1 Thuja plicata
TGTTACCAAGAACACATAAGAAAAACTTGTTTAAAGGACCTCTGTCAGTAGGACATAGTCCATGTTATTGATTCCTTGAAGAGAGAATCACTTAGGTTGTCCCTCCTATCAAGAAAAGGAAGAAGGACTGAAATCCTTGTCTCACTGGTTTTCTGTCATATTTAAAGATTATGATGTGTATGGTTAAATCTTGTATATGATTATGCTTGGTCATTTACAAGGTATTTTATAAGCTTGTTCACTAGAGATACATGACAAATCAATGTCCACATTAACAAATACTGTGTTAACAGCCGTCATTAAAGGTAAAACCTGCCTGAGTAGTTGTGGAACTCAAAAATGAAGAAGGGCCCTATTCTAGTCCTTAGCAATTAGGCTTTTCTTGTCTCTGAATCAGGAGTAAAGGTTCAAGGTTCATATAGACATTTCAAGCATTGTGATTCATACAAGAAAAATCCCTAACAGAACCGCCGGATGAAGTTAATCTTTCCGAAGAAGGATCGCATCTCTTTCTTGCTGCCAAGCATTTGTAAGTTTAGCAATGCTTTGACTCTATCAGGTTCTATGGATATGCCCTTCTCGGAGATGATATGCCCGAGCAACTTCCCCTCAGCGACCCTGAATATGCACTTCTTGGGGTTGAGGGATATTCCATACCGGCGACATCTCTCGCAGATCTGAGCGAGATGGGCGAAATGGTCACGCCTGTCCCAGAAAAATATGGTCAAGTCATCCATGTAGATGATTATGGACTGATTCACAAGGCCCTCGAACACAATGTCCATGGCCTTTTGAAATGTAGCCCCTGCATTAATCAGACCAAAGGGCATCCTCCTGTATGCAAAAGTTCTCCACTTGGTGGTAAACGTTGTTTTCTCCCTATCTTCGTACTTAACCATGACCTGGTTATATCCAGAGTATCCATCCAAGAATGACATCATCTGGGATCTGTTCACTATCTGTAACACCTCATCCAACGAAGGGAGAGGGTGATTATATTTCTTGGAGGCCTTGTTCAAGTTTCAGAAATCTACGCAAAGGCAGATCTCACCGTTCTTCTTTCTCACAGGGACTGAATTGGCAACCCACATAGTGTGCCAGATTGGGAAGATTATCAGGGCTGACAGTAGTTTTTCTACCTCCTAATGAATCAGAGGCTCAATCAGGGGGTTGACCGGTCATTGCTTTTTCCAAAAGGGCTTAGCATCAGGTTTCAGGGGAATAGTGTGAGTCATGATGGATGTGTCATATGTTTTCAAGTCTTCATAACCCCATGCAATTACGTTGATGTATTCTCAAAGAACCGCGAGAATCTTCTCCTTCTCCTCAGGGGAACAGGAGGTACCAATGTGGATCATCTTTTCTTCACCGGGCTAGCCAATGTTTACCTTTTCAAACTTTCCTCCCTCGGAGGAGGATGACACCTTCTCCTGGGCCCGAGGGTCCGAGTTCAAGATTCGTTCTAGCGCAACCATCCCCTTCGGGATGGTGTTAGTAGGTAGGTCCATGATCCCATCATCTTCATCACCCTGCCCAGTATCGTCGTGGTCTCGTTCTTCCACTATCTGGTTTTCAAAGACGCCAACATTTTCCATGAAGGCCAGGATATGCTGATATCCTCAAAAACCTGAAAGTGGGTGACATTATCTAGAATGGACGGGGTAGGGACCATCTCAACTGAAAATCTCCAGAGTCACGAGCCGACCATTGGTCCAAGTGTGCTGGCAGAAACAACGAGGGCATCCGGGACATAGTTCCGTCGTCGGGGAATGAGGTCAATGCCAAAGGCATCAAAATCCTCAATAAGACTCCAAGCCCGATTGCGATATACGGCCAGCCTTTTGTCATGGCATGTGTATTGACTCCAGACTTGTTTGACAATCAACTCTGAATCACCCAGAGCCCGAAGGCGGGTGACACCTTTTCTTAACGCAAATAAGAGTCCAAGGACCAAAGCCTCGTACTCTGTAACATTGTTTGTACAGTTGAACTGTAGTTTGTAGGATGTGAGGAAGGACTTCCCTCGTGGGTTGATTAATTCTACCCCAGCCCCGCAGCCTTGTTTGGATCAAGACCCATCAAACTTGAGGGTCCATAAGTCATTGTTCATAATCTGGGGCTGGGGACAGAGAATGGCCTTTGGATTATTGTTGGGGGACTTAGGAGTAACTCCCTCCCGAACTACTGGCGTGGAGGTAGAGTTTACTTCCAGAGGCGTTTGGATTTGGGATTCCTAAGGAGAGAGTACCAAAGGAGCACATCCCGTAGGAACACTGGGCCCCGGGGAATCAGGTATATGTTCTTTATTCCGAAAGGTATCGAGGTGCCGGTTAGCAAATGAAAGGCATGGCCCACACTCGAGCTCTAAATGTTTATGATAGTGTATTCGGCACCAAGTGTCGGATAAGAGTGTAGCAAGGGTCACTGTGGCACCCTGAGAGTCAACCTCAACTCTCATCTTTTCTTCTAGGTCCTGTGCTCTCTGCAACACTGCGGGATCCTATCCGGGGGTGAAATCGAATGTTAAGATTTCAAAAGGTCGATACACCCCCGGGGAAGTCTCAGAGAAGAAGACCTCATTGACCCTACCAACCTTGGTAAGGGCCTATTTCATCCGAGGTTCACTTTCGACCTGGATCTTATTTGATTCTCCTTCCCAGGGGAGCCATAAATGGGTGAAGTCGGTTGAAAATTATCCATTCAAGGACTTAGACCAATTCTGACTTAATAACATCCCGTAAGTCTCTGGGATGTCCACCACTTGGATGTCAATTATGTTGGCTATCCTGAGGTCTTGGATAAGCTGTATCCGGACGTTCTTCAATTCCCCCACTATTTTTATGGTAGTCTTATCCAGTTGGATCACTTAACCACTAGATGGGGTGGGATGGAATCTGAGCTTCTGAAAAATAGACAAGGGCATGATGTTACCTGAAGCTCCGGAGTCTACTAAGCAATTGTGTATATTTTTGCCTTGGATATTCAGGCCTAGTAGGAAGGGAGGATCCTCATTATTCCCCTGGAAGATGGCCGCGTTAGCATCTTCAAACGAGACAGTCTTGGGCGGGTGGCTGACGGCTTTTGGGTTCCCCAAGAGCTTCAGAATAGACTTCTTCTGCTCGGGACAGTTCAGCAAAACCTCCATCAAGGTCATGGAGGTGGTGGTTTGTTCTAACGCCTTTGTAATGTCGAATCTTCCTCTCGGGAACTGGCAATTTCCCTCGGCTAGGTCTTTTGCTTGGCTAGAGCTGGGACCCTTTGGAGGAGCGGGTTGGTCAGTCATGTTATTACGGGGAGGAGGGGTGTCTTTGGTAGCAGGAGTGGGTGTGTAATTTGGTCCTTTACCGACTTGACTCTGAGTATTATATGGAGTCCGTGGGTTAGTAAAGGCGTTGGCCTCGAAGGGCGGGATAGATTCATCAAAGAATCCCCGCAATTTGGATTCCTCTTCATCCTCCTTGGAAGTTTCAAAGAAGATGGTGTCATAGGTGAAGGCACTGTGGGTTGGCTCTTGAACAAGAGGCTCTGGAGGGGTGGTATCATGCGACTGCTGTCTGTCTAGCTGGGAGATGATGATGACCTTTTCTAACGTGGAAAAATTTACCTTGTTGTGTGAACCTGTGTCGTGCAATCTAAACCAATTAGTCATGGGTTGGAAGTCTGCAACTGGTGTGAAATTTGATGGTCCAGCACCGTTTTGGTTGGCATTTTGGTTCAGAGGTGGGCCTCCAGTGTTCGCGTTATTATTCCATTGTTGTTGATTGGGCTTAGGCCCGTTGTTGAAGTTTCTTCCCCCGGCATTTTTTTTCGTTGGTCGGAGAAAATGTTTCCCCTCTGAGAATTTGAATTCTGGGGTGCATAGGACCCCGCCTTTAGTTGACCCATATCCACAGTCAAGGTAGACAACATTCGCCGGAGGGATTCAACCTCGGCGGTCAAGTGAGTGTTGGCATCACAATGTAACGGTTGTTATTGTTGGTTTCCAGGGAAGGCAGCAGTATTAGCCGGAGTTGAGGGCGGCAATCCTCCAGTCACGGACGACTGAAAGAAGGGCACTCCGGGCGGTTGCGTCTGAGATTGTTGTGCCTGCTGCGGCTGATTCCAAGGGAAAGTTTCCAGACCTGGTACCGCCTAGGTCTGCGTTGGGTAAACGTACCAGGCCTGCTGGTCTATCAGGGGTGGTGGAGGATTCACTTCCATCGAGGGAGCACCCATTGCTAGATTGGGGTTGTACCCCCCGGCATACGCGATTCCACCGGGGATCATGTTGAATGGCGTACTCTACCCAATCCCACCCGGGGATTTGTTGAGACCACAGGATAGTTCTAAAGCTAGGTTATAAACTTTTGCCAAAGTGTCCCGGTCGCCCGTGGCGATTGTTCTCCAAAGGAGAGTGGCGACGAAGGGGTCCATCGCGTTAAGGTAAGTCTGTATGGTTACTTCTGGGGATGGAATAAAGGGCCCGTGCACCGCTTCAAGGCGCGCTGGAACCGATGGTTGAATGCTGCAAGAGGTTCATTGGGTTCCTTCCTGATGGAGATGAACTAGCTATGGGACCAAGCTAGGTCCATGTGTACGCGAAAGGCGGCCAGGAAGGCATCCTCCATGTCCTGCCAACTATTTATGGAGTTGGCAGGAAGGTTAAGGTACCAGTTCAACTCACCTTGTCCTAAAGACAAGGGAAACATCTGAGTCACAACATCTTTATGCTGGATCCAATGGCAGTTCATGGCATCCTTATATGCCTGTAAATTCTCTTCCGCTGTCCGTGAGCCTAAGTGCTCATATCGTGGGCAGATCTTCTTTGGGTGGGAGGGTAACTCATTGATTGCACCCGAAAAAGTTCCCATTGGGGACCCGGTGTTTTCAAAATATACGGCCATTGGGGAAACTCGATTTTGGGTAGTTTGGGCACTGGTTCCCGAGATTGCCTGAGAAGTTTGAGTATTTTGAGGTATGCTAGACCCCCAGACAATAGTGGCTGGTGTGATTTTTGAGGTCCGTTTCTTTCGAGCAGGAGGCTCGAGTTCAACAAACCTTCCGGGATTCGGGGCAGACCTAAGGATTCTTTCAAATTTTGCTGGGGAGAAAGACCGTATCCCGCCGAAGGCTTGACTCTTAAAACTATAACTCGGGGAACCCTCAGGAGGTGTAAAATAAGAATCTCGGGAGGGGGATGAGTTCATGCCCTCCTTCTAGTGCTAGTTTCTGTTGACGGGGTTTTGCTGACCGGGTCCGCCAACAGTCATAAGTTGTCACCAGGTACCGGAGGTACCGGCAAACTCCGCCTGCAAAGGTTATCCAGGGAAGTTAGATTTCCTGGGCATTCAAGCACCTGGGTGTCGGGTCACGATGATGCAGGGCTCAGTTGGGAGAAGTGACTATTTTCAAGGGGGATAGCTGGTTTATTCAACTCGTTCTCTCTAGAGATTCAATAAGGTAAGGTTTCCCCTAGCATTTCACACTTAGCAAATAAAATGAAAAAGATCCCGCAGGGTTAGAAATACTTCATCTAACTATAGTCATGTTTAAACGTTCAAAACATCAATAATAATCTGATATACTACACTAAATACCAAAGAAATACATAACCATCAGCTAGTACTTTATCAATAGCGAGGGAAAAGAGGTCGTTAATCTATTTAACATACCAGAGTAGAAGACCTAAAGAATATGAAACATAAAATACCATTAACTCAGAAGCAAGAATGCCAACAACATCATTGCAAAGAATTCTCCCTTCTTCATTAATGTCTCTTCCAGCAAGCACTGGTGCGTGATACAATGATGGCTCCAGGGGAGCGTCTAACTATGGAAAATAGAACAATGGAGCATTGAGCTCTGCAACTTAGAACAAGAAATCACCTTTCTATTACTGTGGACAACAAAATCATCAATTTTGTTGACCCTTGGAAATGGGCCAGTCTGGCTCTTTATACAATTCTCTTCTAACCCTAACCCTATTTTACATCATGCTTCAATAAAATACAATATCTGGGGGCCGATACTACCTGCGCCACCCTACAAAAGACCTTGAGACAGGATAGGCCTGCCCTGTCAGAAGAATGAGACAAGAATATACAGCGGAAGAATCAGCCTTGAGAAGAGAGCCAGGAAGGAGAAGGAAGAAAGTAGGTCCCCCAGGGATCAAGGCTACATGCCTCATAAATGGGAAATGCGGCGCCCTGTCTCCAATGTGCTAGGTGTACCTCTGAACGGCGCCTCGAGAAGACCATCCTGTCAGAAAACCAACTATAGAGTCAACACCCCCTTGATGTAGCCAACTACCTTTTGACAGCGTTTATTAACCGCTCCTAAAAGTGACCGGTCAGCCTCGGGGACTGGGACATGGATCACTTGAAAGAATAAAAAATTCAGGATCCAAGACTTTGGGATCCGGGAACTTACGTTCCCAAAAGAATAAATAATACCCAATGTTTGAGTTTTCTCTGGCCTCCGGAGAAAGCTCAAGGTTTTTTATTATCATTGAAAGCATGGAGGAGGCAGGAGATGTCATCTTCGTCGATATCCTTTAGGCTTGCCCTTCGGTGCTTAGCCACTTCAATTTGTTCCCCCAAGTCTGGAACATTCTCCTTAAATTCATCGGCCATTTTTACCGCGTCGTGACCACTAAGCACCATACGAGTTAATTTTGTCATTTGGGCACCATCTATCCCCTCTGGGGATTGATACCGAGATTTCATCATTTCATCAAAACTCCCCAAAACTAAATCCTCTAGCGTGTATGTATCTGTACTGAGGGGGTCAGCCTCGGAAGTCTTTGCTATGAAAGACTTGTATAAATTGAAAGAATATTTTACTATATTGACTTTATCTTGTAGAGTCCCTACTAGTTGCTTGATTACCTCCAATGTGAGGTCAAGTCTGGAGTGTTGGGTCCTCACAAAATCAAATGATTCATCCCCTAGAATTTTGGATTCAGAAATCATTTCCTCTCCCAGGCCAAGGAGTTCTTCAAGCTCTACTTTCCATGCTTGATAATTTTCAATATCACCCTCCCATAGGTCAATAAGAGTCTCTGCCTGGTGTAAAGCATATCGGGCCGCATATAAATCTGGGAGGGTGGATACCAGGAAACGTTGGGTGTTTCCTATTTGCAGGGCGACCCACTCTTCGACTGCCTGGGCCTTCTTCTTCATTGTTCGCAGGGAGTCTATGTCACTCTGTGGTAAATCTTTAGAGGTGGAGGCCTCTGGAGGAGCGGCATTAATAGGTCGAGCTAGCTCGGTAAGCAACTCCATAAGGTTTGCATTTTTCACCTTTTCTATTTTGAGCCTTTGGGCTTCCTTTTTGTAACGGGCTTCCACTGCCCTAGCTGCCTCCTTTAGCAAATCTACCTCGCCCTATTTTCCCCTTTTTCCCAGCAATACCTCTGCAATGCTATAATCTCCGATCTCTGTAGTTGCTTCATCGGTGCCTGGGGGAGGTTTTTCCACAATGGCAACTGTTTCTCCGCCCGACCCAGTTCAAAGAGTATGAACCGTCCGGGCTTTCTTGGCCTTCGGTGGGGCCTGGACCTGAGCCATCATTTTGGCCAGGGAGAGAGGAGTTCTGGGAGTGGACGGAGCTTTTCTTTTTCTGATTTCTACTAACCACTGAGGCGGCAGGGGTGGCTTATCTACTAGAGTCTATTCTCTTGGTTCTTCCCTGGTGTCCTGTGGTCGTTGCCCCTCAGTGGTGTGGACCTCATCCATCCCTTTCCCTGTGTCTTCTTTATTAGTAACCTCTTCCTCAGCAACATCCATCTCCTCATCCTTATCCTTTGTATCTACTGCTTTGTCTGGACTTTTGTAGGCTTCTTCGGGGATTTCCTCTTCGTATTTCTCTTCTTGTTGCTCGACCTCTACCGTCGGGGCTTCTTCTTCTGCCGGCACATCCTTTGGCAGTAGGGGAGGTACTGGGCAGAGATTCAAAGTTTGGGCTACGGTAATTACCTGCCCAAAGGTCGCTCCCGGGAGTGGCGCTTGGAACGTGACGGCTGGGGTTACAGTTATTCCCGAAGGTCCGGTTCTACCAGCAGAAGCCATTTGTTCATCCTACCTTTGTTGGTCCACCCCAGGACTCTACATTTCTGGAGCCTCAGAGGCATTCTTCGGCCCTGACTCTCTTTCTTCTATCTATTTTTCCTGCTCCCGCGCAGGCTCTTGTTCCACAACTTCTTGTTTTGTAGCTTCTTGTTCTGCCCCTGGGACTTCTGTCCCTGCTTGTTTGGTGTCCCCCTACAAGTTTTTGAACTCATCGGTTGCAAAGACATCAAATTCCTCCTACGGAGGGGGACTGGTAGGATTTTGGCAGGCTCTGTTTCCTTCTTTGGCTCTGTGGAACTGGAAGAGAGGATTTCTACTAGTGGGGTCTGGGAAGTACCCAACCCTGGCTCTGCCTTAGGATTTTGATTAAGCCACTTCTTTTTTCGGGTAACCAAAGGTGGCCCCGCATCCTTTATTTCTGCTATCTCTGTTGGATCCACCCCGGTTGCCTTCACCATTAAGGCTGCCAGCGACGGGGAGGAAGAGGGGCAAATTGGCCCGGCCATTAGTACCAGAGTGGCCAACCGTGTGATTAATTTCTCCCTCATCTGTTGGGAGGCTGCCACTGATTGTTTTATTTGTTCTTTAATGGGGACTTCTTGCACAGGAGGGATCGTGTCTATCTCTTTTCCTTTATCAACTCTCTGCGAAGAAGTCCCGGCCCCCGGAGTCAATTTTGGTGTTGGCTGGGCTGCTCGACGGGTACTTCCGGGGCACACCTTCTTGAAGTATGAATGACTTCGCTCAACCACCTCTCGAGTGAAGTCCTCAATTGTAGGCCCTTCCTGGGCATCCCAATTTATCGGTGGAAGGGTCATTGTATCGATCTCCTTTGCCTTGTACTAGGGATCGATAGTGGGGGCGGCGTCTGAGAAGTCCTCCGGGAACCTCCGGAGCTTCAACCTTTGCATCATGCCTGTCATCATCTTGACATAGTGCCCCCTCCACACATCCACATCGTCTTGGCAATTTGCCCAGAAATCCTCCATATGGATGTGATGGGGCTCTAAAGCCCGAGGAAGTGCCGCCGCAATCTTACCGTGCGGATCAAAATTTTTCTGTGCCAAGTAGAATTCTTGCAAGTTATAGCTTTTTAGCTCGTTATAGTAAACGAACGCATCATTTACCCGGCAAAAATTGGGGAAGTTTGCCTCCCATTGAACCTGCGAGAAATGGTCCCACGGTGCCTTTTGTCTTGGACCAATCTCGAGCATGCCTTCTATAATTATCCCATGGGCGTGGGGCCTCTATTGTGCCAGGGCCCAGAAAACATAGGAAGTCATGTAAAATTTCTTCTTCCTACCCATTTGAAGGAACTGGGAGTCAACGTGGTTAGAAATTATGGCTGCCCAGTCGAAGTATCCTCCCTTGGTGGAGATGCCAAGGAGGAAGTAATACATCCATTTTGTGAATTCTTGGGCAGAGGGCTGCCCAAAGACTTGGGCCAACGCTATCGTTCCCATCTGAATGCTCTCTTTGAATTCTGATCTGGGAATCTCTATTTTCATTCTCTTGGGGTCCCTCTTTGGAACCTTGAGCCAATGGGTGTTCATCTATACCCGGGCGGCATCCTCTAACTGTGTGAATTGGGCCAAGGCATCTGACCTTGTAACCACAGAAGCCTTGGCGAATTGAGGGATCCCCAGACCCGCCTGAAATGTGTCAGGGTCGAGGGATACCAGAGTAGGGTATCCGGTAGGTTCTGCGGCTGCGAGCATAACAACCCAAACAGAAGAGTTGTAGTTGGTGGCCAGCGTAAAGATAAGCTCCGGAGATTATACCGAGCACACGAAACAAGCTGCCTTAAGGATCCCGAAATCCCCGACATTGATTGCCAGCTAATCTCCAGCCTGTCACTAGATGTACATGATTTTCACCAAGGCCTGCATTTCTGGCCATGTCCCGACGCTGGTGTCGGTAATAAGCTTAACTTTGGACTCGATCTTTGAGCCCATAATAACACTATCTTGAATGAACTTCATGGTTAGGGGCATTTTCTCCAGGGCCTTTTCCATTTTGGATTTTACCGCCGCCCTGGTAGCCGTCGTGAAAGGTAGCTCTAGACTTCCGGGTGGAGAGGATGCAGATGCGTCAGACATGTTTGGGAAGCATACTCTGAAAACCTGCAAGGCAAAGTGACCGTCAGAATGTTTTAACAAATAAATACTCTGGGGTTCGGAGATCTTACCACCGTGACGCCTGCTCTTCCTGAAAAGTTAGTTTCATTCACAAAAAATCCTGAAAAGCACACACATTACATAAACTTAAGAATTTGATTGAATAAAGACATGGGATGGGTGATGGTAGGGGACCCAGAGCCCAGAGAAGTAGCCGTTAGTGAGGATGTGTAAAAAAAGGCAAACCATCAGGCCCACGTGGGCACCACGTGCACAGGTATTAAATAGGAGTTATGGCGATGACGGCGGAGCCAACTGTCTAAACATGCGAAAAGTGAGGGCCACTTGGATGAAATTAATTGTGTGCATGGGATATAAATGAGGGTCTGGCTGGTTTTACAGAGGAGAGAGAAAACCACCTATTTGAAACCAGCCGAGAGCCGAGTTTCAAACAGGTGGTTTTCTGCCCCAAAATGAACTCACGGGCGGAAAACCAGCAACACAGGCAACTCGAGCGCCTGGCTAAGCCACCTGGAAGGATATACATAAGATACATGAAGAGATAAGGGATATATACATGGGAATGAAAGGATATACACCAAATATACATAAATATACACATATATACACCGCGGAATGACATCCGCGGGAAATCAGGCAAGGCACAGAGTATATACAACTTTCTACATAATCTACAAACCAACCACTTCTGTGTAGAGGGCGGACAACCCCCTGGCAGAGCTGACCCACCAACGGGCGGCAAAACCAGAAAAAGGAAACACCAGAACCGAAAGACAACAAACGAAACAAGACAGAGAAACACCAGACAAACGAAAAGAAAACAACGGGAACAGAGACAGCAACCTGAGAATGCCGAAAGGTGGAGGAAAGGAGGAAGTTACCATAGGAGCTCTGCAACAACTATAGCTGCCAAACGATCACAACCCGCCACCACGAAGCGCTCACAATCACCTGAAAAGGATGGAAGTGTTAAGCACTGATTATCGCTAATTCTCTGCAAATCGCTCTATAATCGCTCTGAAATCACTCTGAGTGCTTGAGTGTTTTAATCACGGTAAATGTGAAAGTGACAGAAGTTCTATTTATACCCGTGGTAAAAAGGCAATCCACCTCCTTCTGGCAATCTCGGGACAAGCGAACCTCTGGACCCCGGGCCTGGGATTCCTCGCGACGTTCACCTTAAGAACATCGTGGCGAAGAATCTCAAAGTCCAGAATCTGGCTCCCAACGAAGAATGACCTCTGGGACTGGAGTCCTGGAGACAAGAAACCAACCAAACAAAATACAACAACGGGGAAGAAAACCCCGGAGAAAGGAAACAAAGGGAGAGACAAGGCAAGAGCTGCAAGCAAGAAACAACAAAACAACAAAAGAAGGCAAAAAAAAAAGGGGGACCCAACATTTTGCACACAAAATGTAGGGACGGGGATGTAGGGCATAACACCTGTCAATTGATCATTGCTTGTGCCAGAAAAAGGTGGCGAGAGTGGAATGACAGCGGTGGCATGCGTCAGCGCACAATCTCTTTATTGAAAGTATAGAAAAATGATGACGTGGGAGGTGGGTGGATGGAAGATTAAGGAATGAAATGAGTTGAAAAAAGAAGAATGTAGAAAGTGAATGGAGAATTGAAATTTATGTAAACATAAATTTTTTATTATGGTCATGCTTCGAAGGAATTCTTATTGAAGAGCTACAGGAAGAAGGTCTACACCCTCTACTGCAAGAAGTGTTACCTGTTGATCCTTTAAAACTAGCTGGTTGAATTGTTGCAGGAAGTCTTCTTTCATCTGTGGCTGGTGATACAAATTTAGTCGATGTCCATTGACTAATAGCTTGAAGTGTACTGGGTCAATTTTGGTCAACTAGACTGCTCCATTTGTAAATACATGGCTTATTTCATATGGACCCAGCCATCGTGTCTGCAGCTTGCCTGGTATTTCTTGGAATCTGGAATCATACAACAATGCCCAATCTCCAACCTGGAACTGCTTACTCTTAATATGGGAGTCGTGCCACTGTTTCCTTTGCGTTTGGACAATTTTCGTGTGCTGCAGGATAAACTTGTGCATTTCATCCAAAGAATTGAGATGCAGCAAGCACTCTCTCTGTGTTGCAGGAAGATCAATATTTAACTCCAGCGTTGTTCTTAATGTCTTGTGTTCAAATTCAATGGGTAGCATTGCTGCTTTACCATATAATAGTTCAAATGGAGTGAACCCTATGGTGGTCTTCCATGTTGTTCTATACGCCCAAACAGCTTCTAATAGTTTGCTGCTCCAATCTCGGCGATGCAAATGAACTATCTTTGTTAAGATTGCTTCTATCTCCCGATTGGTAACTTATGCTTGTCCATTGGCTTGAGGGAGATAGGGGCTTGACTTCCAATGTCTGATATTATATTCCTTCATGAGCTCTATTATCAGATTGGAAGTGAATTGAGTACCTTGATCAGTAACAAGTTCTCTTGGCACGCCATATCTAGTAAAAATTTCTTCATATAGAAATTCAGCAACTTTATGATCCCTGGCATGCTTCATTGCTCTTACTTCAACCCATTTTGTTAGGTAATCAATGCACACTAGGATGTATGACTTTCCATTGGATGGAGGGTCTATTGGACCAATAAATTCCATGCCCCATTTATCAAATGGTGTTACCACCACCTGTGGGTTTAAGGGCATTTCATCTAATCTTGCCAGTCGGCCCATTCTTTGACATTTGTCACACTTCCTTGTATAACTGGCTGCATCTTTGTGAAGTGGAGGCCAGTAGTAGCCAGTTGTTAAAATCGTCAGTGTTGTCCTTTTGGCTGCAAAGTGTCCCCCACATGGTTCATTATGACATGCATGCAGAATGTCATATGTCTCATCTTCTCTCACACATCTCCTCATGACATGGCCAGGTCTAGTGTAAAATAATGTGTTATCAATCCAAGATAAATGGAAGCTTTTCTCTACAACCAGACTCTTATCCTTATAAGAGAAATGTGTGGGCATTTTTTTAGCTGCTAGGTAATTAGCTATATCAGCATACCATGGATTTTGGACAGCAATATGAAATAAATGCTCATTTGGAAATGTATCATCTATCAAAGTAGTAGCTTCTTCAGCATGGTGAATTCTGGATAGATTATCAGCTACCATGTTTGCTTTCCCTGGCTTGTCAATGATGGTTATATCAAATTCCTGCAAAAGAAGAAGCCATCTTGCTAACCTGCCTGTGATGACAGGTTTTTTCATGAGATACTTAATTGTTGCATGGTCAGTATGAACAAAGATGGGATAACCAGTTACATAATGGCAGAATTTGTTCAGAGCATAAACTACTGCTAGCAATTCTTTTTCAATCACCGTATATTTAACTCGGGTCCATGGAGACTCTTACTAATATAATAGATTGCATTTTCAAGGTTTCTAGACTTTTGTCCTAGCACAACACCTATGGCATAGTCTGAAGCATTTGTATGTATGTGAAATGGAAAAGTCCAGTCAGGACCCCTAAGTACTAGTGCAGTTGTCCAAAGTGACTTGAGCTGCAGGAAGGATTCATCACATTCTTTTGTCCAAGCAAATTCAGCTTCTTTGGTAAGTAAGGTGTACAGAGGACTAGCTATTTGACTAAAGTTCTAGATAAACCTCCTATAATAGCCAGCATGACATAGGAAAGATCTGACATCTTTTTGCTTAGTGGGAATAGGGAGTGTGAGAATTACCTCTATCTTCACAGGGTCTACCTGGATTCCAGCTTCGGAGATAAAATGTCCCAACACCACGCCTTCCTGCATCATCATAAAGCACTTTTCACTGTTGAGAGACAGGTTGTGTTCCTCACATATGATTAGTACTTTCTCCAAGTTCTTTAGGGCTTCCTCAAATGTGACACCGAATGAAGTGAAGTCGTCCATGTAGATTTCCATGCAATCATGTGATATATCAGCAAAGATGATGATCACAGCTCTCTAAAAGGTAGCAGGTGCATTGCATAAGCCAAATGGTAATACTTAATAAGCATATGTGCACCAAGGGCATGTGAATGTGGTCTTCTCCTGATCTTCGAGGACAATTCTTATCTGAATGTAACCACTGTATCCATCCAGAAAGGAGAAGTATTTCTTTCCAGCCAAATTATCCAAGACCTAGTCAATAAAAGGTAAAGGAAAGTGATCATTCTTTGTGGCATTATTTAATTCCCTGTAATCCACACATATTCACCACTTACCTCCTTTATTAGGTACAATGACCAATGGTGATACCCACTTGCTATCAGAGATTGGATAGATGAATCTAGCATCCAACAACTTATGCAACTCAGTTTTAACTATTTCTCTCAGTGCGGGATTTATTCTCCTCTGAGGTTGACGAAGTGGTAAGCTTCCATCATTGATGTAGATTCTATGGGTGCAGGGTTTAGGGTTTAGTCCTTCCATATCCCCATAATCCCATGCAAAGGCTTTTTCATGTTGACTGAGGAGCTTGGTTAACAATGCCAACTGTGATTGGGACAACTTTTTGTTTACATGGAGTTCATGACCAGGGGAAAGTTCCACTGTTGTTGTTAGCTCTACCATTAACACTTCAGGCACTGGACTTGTATCTATTTCACTTGTCAGTAATTGATCAATTATCTAAGGGGTTGCTAGAAACACACAGTCCTCACAGGTACATAGCTATAAAACAAAACTCTCTGAAACATTCACCTGGGGTATAGATCTCGGCTCTTGTATAGCAGATACATGAATAGCATAACTCAGTAGCAGAGTTCTCAACATTTTTCTTGTAACATCATCCTCTGTTATGATACCACCATCTCCTCTAATAGAATTAACAGTATCCTTAAGTCTTTTACTATATTGTATTATGTTCTCTCCTTCCTTCATCCTCATAGAGTCAAATTTTCCTCTCAAGATTTCTGCTTTAGCCTTCTGAACATGTTGATCTCAACCATAGGTCAAAACAATCTTATCCCACATTTTTTTCGTAGTAGTACAACCATCAAGCTCGTCATATTCATGGTCGGTAAGTGTAGAATCAATCTCAATCATGACTTATGTGTGTTTATATTTATGTCTTTTCTCATTGATAGTCAAAGGTGTAGTTTTTGATGCTACATATTCATTCTCAAGATAGTAAAGTGCATATTCTCCTACTCCATATACATGCAACCTCATTCTACTTTTCCATGAAGAGAAATGCTCCCTATTCAGCTTTGGTGCTTCCCTCTTATACATCTTTAGATCCTAACTCAAGTCATTTAAACTTATCACTTTAGAGTAACAAAACTCTAATATCAATTGTTGGTCCCACTGAGAGGCGGGTGAATTAGACAAATCAAAACTTAAACTCTTAAAATTGAACTCAATGATTCACTCGGTAAATACTGAATACAATAAATAACCAATTCACCAAATAACATTAGAAGCAATCAATCATTCAAACTTAGTAACATTTGATTAACTCATTAACACATGATATAACTTGGTTGACACCAGATTTAATGAGGAAACCCAATTTGGGAAAAAAAACCTCTGTGGTAATTGTAACCTGCAATAAAAATGTACCCTTCTGAAGTATGTTCGATTAATAACTTATCTTGTTAAAGATTAAAAACACATTTTCTAAATGTGACCCTATTAGGGGATTTACCTCAAATATGTTAAGATCTTAACCTTGTTAGGAGTGGCCTTGTTAGAGGTCTTCAAACACTCTTTTGGAATGTCACCTAAGTCTAGGTTTTACAAATAGGATGGTTAAATCCACTCGGTTAAGAGATTTCTCTGTTACAAATATTAGTAAGAACCAGTAAACTTTGATCTGTAACAATAGAAACTCACTATGCTTGTGTCAGATCCTTTATGTTGAATTGAATACTGGCATCACATACTCCATTGATCTCTTTCTTAGATTGTACATTCTTTAATTTGTCTTTCTCTGTTCTGCTCGATAAATGTTGTTCTTTAGCTTCTTTCCTTCTCTGTTCAATTAGCCAATAGCCCTACACTCTGTGTAATTCAAATTCCTTATATATACATGCTTTTTCCTCTTAATCTCCTTAATCTAATTTTATTTCCTTTGCGCTCAGTCGTTCAATCATCTTCTTCATATTTCCCAACTCGGTATACCAAATCACTTTTACCTCAGAACTTGTAACTTTTCTTGGAACTTTCATTTTTTTTTTATAACCTCTTGATCTTCGCCTTAGATCTTCTCATTGAATTTTCTTGTTCGTAGATCTTATAACAAAATTCATTTAATTCATTTCCTCATCCAACTCATCATCGCTTTGCATTAGATTCAATTTCATCATCATTTAATATCAGTATACTGTACTTGGTAAAACTTGCTTTGCAACTTCGTAACTGACTTCTTCGTTGCTCGGTGTCTAACTCATTCTCGGTGCTCAGTAAATGTAACCGACTCACATAACATTTTATCAGCTGACTCAATCTAGCTCGGTAAAGTATCTCTTTCAGTCATAACTTAATTCATTGCAGTTTCTGACTTCATCAATCAATTGTACCAATTTGATAACATCAAATATATAGTAGAAAACAACAATAACATCATTACTTCATCACTATCTGATCTGTATTTGTTACCCATTTAACTTCTCCTCTTAAGATATGGTAACACAATAAAAATCAATTAATCAATTTCTTGACATCAATGACAAAACAACAACTGATCTAACCATTTCTACAATCATGATACTTGGTATCACTCGGTCTTCATCATCTCCATCAGATATTCATTAGTTAATCAATACTAGACACATTTTGTTAGAGGTGTTTAATCCCCTAACATTCCATGAAAGGAGCATCATGGTACCTGGGGAAGGGGGATTCCCTTCCTTAATTATAGTAATGTAGTAATTTTGATTTGTCCAGTCGCTTCACCATCTTTAGATCTTAATTCTACCAATGATTTCCTCCCTGCCCCTTTCTTGTTAGAGCCCTTGCCACAATATGCCTTTAACTTATTAGGGAGGACTTTGTGGATGCCAAGTTTATCTGAAATCTCTACCATTTTTGCCTCTGCTGCCCCATTAGATGCTTCAATATGTTTCCTTTCTAGGGCATCCAACTCCAAGATCTTCTGTATTATCTCTAAATTTTCCTTCTTGGTCTCCTCATCTTCATATTCAGGAGGAGTAGATATCCCCAACAAATCATTTATTGTCATTATTTTAGCTATAGAATCCCTCCCTTCATAAATCTCTCCCTCTTTTTTCTCTTCTAAATAATCAATTACATCCTGCCTTTTTCCTCCAAATGAGGGTGGATGATATTAGACTTCAGACTAGCCTGGTCTGACTTCAGTTCCTACATAATTTAAGTTTTGTCTCCTAAGGCTAGCAGGGTGAACTAATAATGGATTTCTTTAAAAAAATACTTCTTTTTCTACTATTTTGGATATAGCTTCAAAGCTTCCAGACCTTCCATGAACTGTTTCCATGTTAGTCTTATTATTTTCCTTCTACAACACTATCTTATTTTGAGCAGGACAACGACTACCCTCATTTTCTAAAATTTCACCTTCTTCAATATCCTTAATCTGATTCTGGCTATGTCAAGGTGTTCCCACAAAATTCTGACCCACTTTTTCAACTTTGACACTGAAACAAACATTCTGAAAAGAAAAAAAGACAAAAAAAAACTTCACTTTCGGACACATATTGTTGCAAAACCATTAAGAATTTGAAGATGATGTAAACTAGTAACTATTAGCATTTTGTTTCTAGTTTCTAAATATATATTTTTTTTAAAATGGAATTGATTTGTATCCATTTTTTCTTCTTCTTGGAAAAGTGGGTTGTTTGAAAAATCAACATTTTTAAAGAGTGGAAGTCGCTCGGTTCGACATAACTTTTTTTTAAAATGATAACGACGTAATTCTTTTGAGGTTAGGTTTGCAACATCAATACCTAGAGGATCTAATTGGTTTCATTCTGTTTGGTTCAAAATTGTATAGTTTATTGAGCTATGAAGTGACATTAACTGTAATTTAGACATAGGTTCCTTCAGTTCGCTCTAACTTGATCTGTATATATCAAAATTCATTTTTTTCTTTTTTTGATAGAAAGCTAACATAAATACATATTTTCCATAAAAAAAATTTCCAATTTACTATTTTCCCCGAAGCATCAAAGAGAGAGATTGCTAAATTGCTAGACAACCTATGTTTAATTAAACTAAAAATAGAAAATCACAATAAACTCAATATATTTTAAAATTAGTCATTGTAAAGCTTGTTCAAAGTAGCATAATCTGGCATTTTTTATTTTAGAAGATTGTCTTATTTGGACCTTGGTAGGGTAGAATTTTGCAGAATTCAGTTGTCCTCAGACAAAAAATATATTTTTAGCACCTTCGCACGAACACCCCTTCGTGCGAAGGGGGTAAGGGGCCTTCGTGTGAAGGGCCCTTGGCGCAAACACCCCCTCGTTAAAGGCTGGTGGTAAACACATCACCAATTTTTTTTCCTAGGGGTGTTCGCCCGAAGTACGATCAGCCGAGTTTTTTTTTGTTGCATTTTTTCATTTGGGTATTCAACATATAGATGATAGACTACAAGATTTTGAACCGTTTTCAATAGTCTTAACATTTTTCGATTGTGATATAGGATTTTCTTCTTCACTATTTTGTTTAGAGACGTATATTTTTTGGCACTAACATGTTTTTTACATTTAACATTTTGGTGGTTTTCAAACCATTTTAATAAATTATCACCCTAAAAGATATACAAAAAAATCCTAAGCTTTTTGTTATATTACATTTTCCAAATATAATCAAGTGTACCTAAACAATCATTATATTGTTAAAAATCATAAATATAATTTATTTATTTCTATATTGTTGGCAATACAATTCTCACTCTTCCCTTTTTTTTAAACTTGTCGTCTTACCATTATAACACTTAGGAATAAAATCAAGCCTTTTATTCACAATTTAAAAATAAATAAAAATTAACCTTAATAAATTACTACACCCATATCAAATATAAAATTGTCATCAATAACTATTATATAAATTATTATACTCCTAGAATTTATACATGCAATAATAGAACTTACATGAGTACTTATTGAACCTGTATAAAAATTAAAATAAAATATATTAAAATTATAATGGCTATGGCCACTTTTACTAAATAATAATAATAATAATAATAAAACTTACATTTTATAAATTCACCTCATAAATTTCTCAAATTTTCTTTGTTCAAATAATTATAGACCTTTTTTAGTTAAACACTCACATATAAGTAATGACCTTTTTCTGCTTAAACACTCACATATAAGTAATGACCTTTCTCTGCTTACATGGTCACATTAAAGAATAACTATATCTGTTGCATTAGACTTTTTTTTACAAAACACACATTGCTAACTAAATTAAAAAATCTTTCAACTAAAGACCACTCAATTGAACTTGAAATAATGCACAAATCTATTACAATTTTTCTTTTAAAAAAAACTAAAAACAGTGGAACTCAATATACTATCAAAACTAGAAGAATCATGAAAAAAAGACAAATACAAATATGTTTTGATTTTTAAAGGAATGATCTACAAAATATATTTAGAAATTAGTATATTGTGATAGTAAATTAATATGTTAGGTTAGTTTATAAAAAAAAAAAAATGTTTACACAGCAGTCTACGAATGGATATATGTATCGTAGGGAGGTGTTATATTCATAAATTTGGGGTATATATTTCGTAGTAGCAGGAATCCTGCTTTATGTCTAATTTGTATGGAGGTTTTATCTTTGTAATGATTCGGGGTTTTTTTTTGTTTTTTTTTTATTAATGTTTGTTAAATAAATGAATATTATAAATGTTTTATGGAATGGTTTTAGATCAGTTGTTGGGAAGTTGTTGGGAAGTTTTTTATAAGAAAGTAATTGTTTTAGTTTGTGAAAAATTCAATATCTATATAAACTCATACATATAACCATTTCAAATACATATTAGTCATTAATCTATTCAATTTTGAGAGTAATCTTAGAAAGTCAATTGTCATAAGACCTCTCCAACTTCAGCTTTCTAAATTCAGCTTTGTTCTTGTTCATAATAGAATTGAGTGGTGCAAACTATGAGCTAAAGTCTTTTCATTTAGTACTTATTTCTTATTGTTAAAAATAAAAGAACAATATAGATCACACATAGGGGAAAAGACCCGGTAGCACCTAGAACTCCTATAAACCGTAAGTTGGATTTTGCTGATTTTTTCGGTGTACCTCCATAGGTGAGTGAAGTGCTTAAAGCTAAGGTTTCAGCTTTTGGGTATTCACACGGATCATCGAGCGAAAAGTGGTCCAAAAGTGTCGTTTCAAAACGCTCGCCCGATACCCACTATGTTCTTACACCAATAGTCGTTTTACTCAAAAATGTCAGTACTTGTGGCCAAATGTCTTAGTAGTCGTTACAAAATGTGCCAATAGTGGTGCACAAATGGGCCAATTACCAACCAAAAAAGGTAAAAAATGATGGGCTATTAGTACATGTGTGATGGACTACTGGTACATGTATTTTTCATTTTTGGAACTCTTTAGTATCAATAATTGGAGGGTATCTATGAAAAAAGCATAACAGTTATACCCCTATAGGTAATTGAGTCTTTTCCCTACCACCCTGAAAAAAAATTTAATATAATTCATATCTTTTGTTCTACTTGACTTAAAAAAAAATTGATTTTTTTTAAGTAGTATTTGCCAGTTATAATTTAGTGTTGGAAATTTGGATGTGAATATGGTTGAGCATTGGAATATTTAACAGACAAAAGCATTGAGACTAAGGAGGCGTAGGTCTATAAATTAGCATTTCTACGTATTCATGCAGTTATTGCTGCTTATTGAATGGTTTCAGAATAGCATAGGTGAGCAAGTTCTCCATCATTCAACACAAAGGCATTCACTAAATGGGCAAACATTCCTGTGCAGATTCATTGGGGTTAATGACAAGTGTCTTGTACATCTGTTTCATACACTAAATTGTTTGACATTATATTCCTTTGTTTCTCTCAAAGGAATTTGGAATGCATGCACCATAACACCAATCCTACCAAAATGCCTACCAAAAATATATGCTTTGAACAGTTGTTGCAACTCTATCATACATTTTTTTCCAATTTGAAAAGCTACAAAATATCAGCTTCTATTATTGAATGGGAAATCTCTATTTTTTAAATTTAAATATTTGTCCAAACTTTGATCATAATATATTTTTGGGTACGACGTGTTGTTTTTGGGGACATTTAGTTGGAATTTTGGTCTTTTCTCTAGGAAATCCAATAAAAGCCTAGGATTTGATGGTCATCTAACTGAATTAACCTTATAAGGAAAGCAAAGGAATTATAAACATTTACTATTAGCGATGGAAATTATTGTATGAAGTGACCCCTTATTATTATTATTCTTCTTCTTACAACGGCGATCAAGAAAGGGCAGCAGTTGCTTTTAAAATGTGGGCAAAGGAAAATAAAGTGACCAACGTTCTATTATTCCTTAGAGATTAGCAGTGATTATTATTATGAAGAGCAGCAACTTTAATATGCATTAATTAATATGCTGGGAGGCAGCGATTGCTTTAAAAAAAGAGTCATTTGTTTAAATTAATGATTATATTCATAGGGCAGTGATTAAGTTAATAGGGGGCGCTTCAATTATGAGGAGATATATACCTTGAAAGTGGTGACTCTTCACCCCTTCTTTAGGAATATATAAGGTGAATCACATCAATGGAAAGGATGAACAAACAAAGATCAGATCATACATATAGATTTGCAATCAGTATTCAGCTGACTGTCACATAGCCATTGTACAGAATAAAGTAATTGGTATGGAACCATCAAGGCAAATCAAGTTATCATCATCAAATCGAAGGAAAAACAACATTCAAAGCAAGAAAATAACTACCAGATCAAGCATAGAATGACAGCAGCCATCTAATCAATTTAGGATTATTATTACCAGCATCTAATAATCCTATTAATTGTTCTTGTAGTATAGATATTGCTTATACATTATTTGTTAGTAATTATTTTTAATATATACATATATATGATTAGACATAATATGCATATGTCTGTAATAAATCTGTTTGTAAATCCCCATCATGTATGGAAGGAAGGAGGTGTAAGGAAGAGTGGAATTATGAGGTTGCCATCTAAGTAGGCCTCCCCCAAGTGGATGCCCATGTTGCCTACCATTGGAGCGAAGAGGGCAAAGATCTACTCTTGGGCTTAGATTGGACAATCAGAAAGCCCCTATTACAATCTCCTCTCCAACTCTCCAACTCTACAATGATGGATATTAACCTTGAGGGGATGAGGCATAGATAGGAAAAGCAAATACAAGCACCCATCTAAGTAGTCCACCCTGAGTGGATGCCCATGTTGCCTACCCACTGGGACCAAGAGGGTGAGTGTTCACTCTTGGACTTAGTGCAGAATGGCTCGGGGTAGACCTATCTGCTTCTTCCCCCAAACCTTAATATGCTTCTTCAAGAGCCATATTCTTACATTCAAATTAAGATGAGGTACATTCTTTATGAAAATGCGAGTCTTCCTATCCCCTAATAAACATTGGTAAGGCTAGTAAAAACAAATCTAAGGATTGTTGGACAAACAATGCCACGCAAATCTATAAGGATATTCTGAAGGTGGGGACCCGGACGAGTACACATACTCTAACACCAAGAAGTGGAAGGGTGAGAACTCAACATGAGTATAGAAAGTTTGCCTATAAATTATCATAAAATGTGAAAGGAAATGTTTTGAGAGTAAATAACCATTGATACTTGTAAGAGATATTTTCTATAGCAAGTCAAATTGTTATAGTGCTATCAAGATTCAACACTTGCTGAAGGTTTTTCCAATGGGGTTACAAGCAAAGTGGACTTAACCTTGGAGGAAACTTTGTGGTTAAGCGCGCTTGAGATGGAGTAGTATCGGGATGGGTGACCTCCTGGGAAGTCCCGGTGCTTCACCTCTATGAGCATCATCTAGATGCAATGAGTGCTAAGTGTTCCATTCATTCTCATGAGAGATGGGTTCTTATGAGCCACTACTCATGAAACATGGGTCAATGAATTTGACTCAAACTACACAGTTGAATCTTGATAGCAATATAACATTAATAGCCATTTAAAATATGTTTATAATAGACAATAACAACAAACACTAAGTCATAGGACAATAGTTGTAAAATCATATAAGAGGAGTCTATAATAATAATTCCATCCTCTAAGGCACATTGATAACCTTTACACTAATAAGTCCATGGAACCAACAAGCACTCAAACCCCAATTTAGATATAAAATCCTTCATGACAAAATCTTGTAACAAAGACTTCTCTTGAAATATCAAGAGATCTGTATCATTCTTAAATTGCTACATGCTCCATTCTTAAAAATACACAATAAGATTAATATTAAATTTAAAATACTGGAAAATATCATCGTTTCTATTATGCTACTATCACAAGCCCTAGTAGTCTTCTTTGAAATCCACCTTATTGAATCTTTATTGCCCAAAGTTCAAATACATATCTTGAAAAACTTATTGTCATATAGATCATCATGCATACAAGGAAAATATTGGGCATTACTAAACTCTTGTAGCATGAGGTTCCTAGTGCAAGCTTGTCCTCTTCTTCATAGCAAGACAGTCTCCAAGTCAAATGGTAATCCAATCATATCTCAAATGTCAATGTAGCTAAACACTAGACTAGAAACTAGATGCACTCCCCCAATCATGAATATCAAACATTACTCTATCATGAAAATATACCAACTTGAAGAATCCTATGAACTCTCTGCAATAATTTAATCACTACTTGCAGTCAGTCATTCTGTGAAAGGGATGTATAATCATTAATCATTAATCATTTATTCTTTACACTACCGAAATGAATGATTTAATTTGTTTAGACCAGGACACCATTCTTTGGAGAGTGGTCATCACCTTTGTCAACAAAGCCCAAATAACAGCATGAATTAGAAGCACGAAAGGTCAAAACAACCACAAACTCTAAGAAAAATTTGAGTTCTCTTTTTAACCTGTCAAGAAGCCACATACAGTCTTCTGAGCTCAGACACTTGGATCTTGTGAATCCATAAAGCATTTGTGCTTGAAAACCAAATAAAATGAAGTAATCAAATATTCCACCAAACTAATAACGTAGGATATACTCAAACGCAAACTTTGGAATGTCCCCAAAAATTGTATCCAATATCCCAATTACAGACTGACATGTCCAAATGTTACATACTACACGCTCATTTTATCCAATCAATAAGGATTGATCTCAATAGTGAAGTTTGAAATATGTTAACTTAGAATCTCACACACTTGAAAGGAAATTTGAGTCTCAAATACAAATTCCAAATAACTCAAACTTATCTCATGTATAAATAAAATTATATAGTTTGTATAATGATATGACTAGGTCATGAACTTTTGGTTTTTAACTTGATGAGAAGTTTCAGTATTTGAGTCTAAAATACAAATTCCAAATCAACAACTCAGACTTGTCTGATGTATAAATAAAATTATATAATTTGTATAATAACTTCTGGTTTTTAACTTAATAAGAAGATGTATGCCTTCAAAGTGGTGACTCTGTCCCTTCTCGAGGAATAATATAAGGTGAATCACATACGTGGAAAGAATGAAAAAAAAAAATCAAATCAGACATACAGATTTGCCATTAGTAATCAGCAGATTGGCCACACAAACAATGTACAAAAAGTAATCGGTGTGGAACCATCAAGGCAAATCAAGTGATCATTATCGAATAGAAGGAAGAACAGCATTCAAAGCAAGAAGATAACTTCCAGATTGAGCATAGAATGACAGCAGACATCTGATCAATTCGGGATTATTATTACTAGCATCTAATAATTGCTTTTGTGGTATAAATATTGCTTTATATTATTTGTTTTATAAATGTGTAATAAATTTGTTTGTAAAATTCCATCAGTCATAGAAGAAGGATTGTAAAGGAGGAGGGATCAGGCATAGAAGAAGGAAGTGTAAAGGAAGAGGGAATTATGAGGTCACCATCTAAGTAGACTATTCCAAGTCGATGTCCATCTTGTCTACTACTAGAGTCAAGAGGGCATCATACATACATATATGTATGTAAGTGAGTGTGAGTGTCTGTGTGTTGCTTTGGTCATAGTTGCAAGATCTAAATCCAGAACTACATTGTTTCAAGGATATACTTTACTTGATAAAGATATAACCCTGACCTTAACTTGTTGCAAGTGTGATTCAAGGGAAAATTTGGGAGGGGATATTACATTCTTTAAAAGGTAGACATATTCATATTCTTGACAATCCAATGTTGGCTTGGGAAATGTTGACTTCCAAAGTTGTTAGGCTTATTCTAACTTGGGCAGTTTAGATGTTTTACAACTGTGGGACTAGGTGCACTTTGTGAAACAACCTCCAGGGTTTTAGAAGTCGACTCTTAATAGATGAGGGGAAGGAAACCAAAAGCAAACTACACTAAGGAAAATGTTAGAATACAAACCTTTTACAACACTTTAAATTTATTACCTTAATTAAGCATAGTTTGTTCATGATCCCTACTTAGCGAGAGATGAAAGAACCCATGGCATGATTGTATTCCACACAGATAAAATCATAAATAAAAAATAGTGTCATATTTGAATATTACAAAACATAAAAAGTGTACAGTAAAGGCCAACATGCATAGTTTCACTTATTTCTACTAGAAATGAAACATCATACAGAGGTTTTTGAGTTGAGCTACTACTCCTAATAGTTATAAAAATACACTTGCATGTAGGGTATGTGCAAGATCATGGGAGGCCAAAAAGTGGCGATGTGAAAAAAATCCACTTTTCACTCGTCCAAAAGCGCATGAAAGCGCTTGTTGACTTTTTAGTAGGCCTGGGTGTCAGTACACCTAGGCAAACCTGACACCAAAGCACAAGCCTAATCGGGTACCTGATATTTTTGGGTACCCGATTTATTTTTTCAAGTACCCAATTTTTATTTTTATTTTTTATTTTTTATTTTTATTTTTCAAATGAACTTTCATAAGACCCCTTCGGACACACTTGAGTGTTCCAATGTGTCCCCAGGGTCCTAGTACACATTCACACACGTTAGGACCCCTAGGAAGACCCCATGACCCCTTTTGAAACATTAGAACATTCAAGTGAATCCCAAGAGGTCGTAGGACCCCTTGGGACACACTTAAGTGTTCCAATGTGTCCTCGGGGGTAAAAGAGGGTCCTAAAGGGTCCTAGTACACCTTATCATGCGTTAGGACCCCTAGGAAGTCCTCAT
>MU224176.1:636581-646863 GCA_018584345.1 Thuja plicata
CAAGTGTGTCTTAAAGGGTCGTAGGACCCTTTAGGACACATTTGAACATTCAAATGGGTCAAAAGGGGTCGTGGGGTCTTTCTGGGGGTCCTAGTACGCCTTATCACGCATTAGGACCCCTAGAAAGACCCTATGACCCCTTTTGACCCATTTGAATGGTCAAGTGTGTCCTAAGGGGTCGTAGGACCCTTTAGGAAACATTTGAACATTCAAATGGGTCAAAAGGGGTCATGGGGTCTTCTTGGGGTCCTAGTATGCCTTATCATGCATTAATACCCCTAGGAAGACCCCACGACCCCTTTTGACCCATTTGAATGGTCAAGTGTGTCTTAAGGGGTCGTAGGACCCCTTAGGACACATTTGAACATTCAAATGGGTCAAAAGGGGTCATGAGGTCTTCCTAGGGTTTCTAGTATGCCTTATCACACATTAGGACCCCTGGGAAGACCCCACAACCCCTTTTGACCCATTTGTTTACCCGGTTGGGTAACCTAGTTAATCATAGACGTTACAGGAATGCAAGTATATAATAACAATGTCCTTTATTGATCATTCATAAGTGAAGTACAATTATCATTGCCCCCAGGTCATCATGCCTTTAATGAATAAGTAAAAAGGTTATATAGAACCCAAAGTAGTGCGACCAAACGTCGTCGATCGTTCCTAACTGATGGAAGCAGTTAATTGATGGTGGTAACTAAGTACCTTCGGCGCATATAATATACGGCTAACATCATCCCCCCGTAAAGAAAAGTCATCTCTAGACAACAATAAAATGTCCGGGACAGAACAACAAAATTAGGAATGATGAACTACCCAACCAAAACTAGGAACAAGAAGAAGAGGGGGGTAGAGGAAGCGTCCCTGATGAGGAAGCACGCTGATCTGTTGGAGGTACTGGTGGTGCGGTAGATGCCCCCAATCGAGCTCAGAGCTCATAAACCTTTGACGTCCTCGTGTGCAAGTGCTCTTTAGCCACCATCTGCAACTCCAAATCTGACTTGATCATCAAGGCGGCCTCCAAAAGTTCCTTCTCCTTGGCCTCATTCACGGCCTGTGCTGCTGCCAACCATTCCTCCCAAGCCACCGTCTCCCTAGCTAGACTCTCCTCCACAGCAACCCGTGCGGCCTGCTCGGCCACCAACTCCTAGGTACGGGTGAGTAAGTCCCGCTCTACTGCCTATAACTTGGTGCCTAGCTCCTCCCGAGTGCTCTACCCGGCCACCAATGCAGTCTCACGGTCCGAGGAGACATACTCAGCTCGCCACAACATATAGTACCCATCACGAACGGCCTGCTTGAGCTCCCGAACGAGGGTCTCCGCCTCACTCTCTAGCACCGAGGTAGGCACTACCCAGGTAGCCAACATCTCCGTCGTCTCCTCCGCAGGCCACAACCCTCTCTGAAAATAATCAGCAAATGCCGCACTGCACCCTACTCGGGCAAAGGCTAGGAGACGCCTCAACTCCTAGACCACAGCGACCCTAGTGCGTGACTCAGCGACAGCCACCACCTGACAACCCCGAATGACCATGTCGGCTAAGTAGGCCTCCACGTCCTCTCCCTCCAATAGCCCAGATCTGGTAAGGGTAGCCGGGCGGGATAACTCAAAGCCATAAGGGACCTCTGTCACTACATCGTCCTCCACCGTCGGCTCAATGACCAATGGAGCCATTGTCTCTACTGACAGAGATGGAATATCTGTAGCGACTCTCACATCGGTCGAGTCGATACTGATGATCTCTGGAGGGCCCTCTCGGCGGGGAGAAAGAACTGCCTGTAGTGGAGCATGAACCAACTAAAACTGTCTGTTGAGCCACGAGTGCATCACCCCAACCTTGGCAGGGTCAGTCGGGGGAGGTGGGTCCATCGGCGGGGAATCCTCCAAAATTTCCGCGACCACTATTACCACAGCATCCGATCCCACTACATCCATCCAAATTTGTCCTTCGCAACCATCCTAAGTGCCCCCGAGCACGGCCTCCATAAGGAACACTCCTACCAGTCCAGCCTCGTCCTCTATGATGGCCACAACTTCTTCCTCGGGTGGAAGCTCGACTATGGGAACTGTCTGACTTCCCACCCCTGATGAAGTGAAACGGGCAGAAGTAGACAACACTGGCATGGCAAACTGAACCAACAGAGCTGCGGTGGGTTCCACGGCCTCCATGTGTACCGTCTCTGTCACTCTATCACTATCATCCTCCAAGGTTGTCTCAGAAGGCTCCGGAGTGGCCTCGCGGCCACTATCAATATCGGGATCAGACTCCATAACTGTCTGTCAACATCGCTTCTATCCACTGGGTGTACCTCCCGTATCCAGATATGTCCAGTGAAACACTGCAGGAGCATTTGTTGTAGGTTTCCCAGAGGGCTTGAGCTCCAACTCCGCTACAGGTATATGCCGGAGTGCGGCCTCTAGAAACAACCCAATCACGTAATGAGGCATATAGAAGGTCCGGTGCTGCAAGGACATAAACTCCAACAGCCTATCCGACAGTACTGAAGCCCAATCATAGACTACCCCATTCCTCAGCCCCTGCATGTAGACAATCTGAGGTAGGGCAATGTCTGAGGCCTGACTCGAGCCTGTCAACCAACTCTTGATGACGTCAAGGATGCAACACCACACCCCTTCTGCCACAAACTCTTTCTGCAGACCTCTAGCTTTTGTTGCCTTTACCATGGAATCCAACTCCCTCGAAGTGAGAGGACGATAAACCTTCTTTATCCACACCTCCTTCCTCTCCCCTGGCATTTTCTGTGTTTTGGTTTCTACCTTTTGCCCATTGCGTTCGGGGATACCAAACACACGTGTGAAGTCCTCAGGGCCACACGAGACTATGATCTTGTGATTGTTGTACAAAAAAAAAAATTCCTTGTTTGCTTGTCAAAACCCTCGATCATGACCCTCATAATGGGTTCAAAACTGCGTACAAAAAATAAGGGCATTTGGATAGCCCAGTGCACACCAGCCAGCCGTAAAGATTTCTTCACTTTGTTATCCTCTGGGGTTTCATTCCACCATTTCTGGCACTCTAGGCTGTTGAGACCCTCAAATGCAACCGTTTGGTGAGAGACGGTGTCTCATCCTTCCTGTGAGGTTTTGAGTTTTTTCGTGGCACTTCCAGTTTCCTTATGCCCTGCAACTCTGACTCCCGAAGGTAGTGTAGTAGCCTTGCTATCCATGGCTGAACTCAAACTCCCTGCTTGTAACTGAGTTTTCCATTGACTCCTCTTGCCCACTGAATTCATACTTTTTGAAAAAAAATGGTTAGGGCTTCAATAAATTTCTCTTTCGGTGGTTTCCAAACAAAAGAACCGATCTTCTCCTACGTCTGTTTTCTTCTCCTCCGCGGCCGCTCTCTTGCTCCTTGCTGTTGTTCTTTACTTTCCGTCTGTAATCTTTTCTTTCCCTCTTGTTGTGTTGCTCCATGCTTTCCATCATTTTCTCCCTTGCTCTGGCTGTGTTTGTTCTCTCTCAACCCGCAACCTTTCTCCTTATATCTCCCCGCACTTTCTTTTCAACCGGTGACCTCCACCGTCCGGTGACTTCCACCGTCAGGTGGACAGCCACCGTCTGGTGACCTCCACCATCGGGTGGATAGTCACCGTCCTTTTTTTTTATAAAAAAATTTTAAATTATTTATTTATTTTTTTTTATTTTTTTTATTTTTTTATTTTTTTTTTAATAATTTATTTTTTCCTCTAACTCATGATCCTCTGATGACAGGCTTTGCGCTGGCTAGATTGGTTCTGCCTGTTGCTTTCATTCGTGATATACTTTTAATTTCAACCCGTTCATAGTGTCACTTATCTCTTGGCCATCTAGTGTCCACAATTTAATTGTGCCATTGTCCCCGACTTCGTGAACCTTGTAGGGTCCTAACCATTTAACTTTGAACTTGCCCGGTTTGATCTCATTCCGCCCATTGTATTTAAGCACCAATTGTCCGGGTGTGAACTGCGTCCGCTTCAGATGCTTGTCATGCCATACCTTCCTTCGCCCTTAGACTATCTCCGTGGCCCATTGTGCAAGTAATCATTTCTCATCAAGTTTATTGAGATGGTACAATTGCTCTCTCAAGCTTTCCATGTCTCCAAGTCTGTTTTTGATGGCTATCCTCAGACTAGGTACCATAAATCCCACGGGGACCACAGCCTCTTGTCCGTACATTAATTGGAATGGGGTTTTCCCAGTGGTGACTTTATATGTGGTACAATATGCCCATAGCACCGAGGGAAGTCTTTCTTCCCAATCGTCTCCTTCGACTCCACAAGATTTATAGATAATAGATACGAGTACTTTGCTAGTAGCTTCAGCTTGACCATTCCCCCGTGGGTAGTAGGAACTTGAAAATGAATGAAATATTTTAAACTCCGTGGTGAGAAGATGTATTAGGTGGTTGACGAAGTGTCCCCCTCGGTCACTTGTAATCTGGACAGGTATGTCGTACGTTGTGATGATTTGTTCATAAATAAACCGTGTTGTACTTACAGCCGAATTGTTTGGTAGGGCTCGTGCTTCCACCCACTTCGTGAGATATTCTATGGCTACCACGATGTACCTGCATCTTCATGCTTTGCTAACCTTGAGTGGTCCCACAAAATCAAGTCCCCACCGTTCAAATAGTTCTTGCGCGTGAGATGGGTTTAGTGGCATGAAATCCCTTTTTACTGGTTTTCCTGCCCTCTAGCAGGTATCGCAACTTGTCACCCATTCCCGCGCGTCATTGTGCAAAGTTTGCCACCAAAACCCAGCTATTAATACCTTACAGGAAGTTGTATCTGGACCCATGTGGCCTCCTGTCGGGCCTTCATGGGCTTCTCTAAGGACTCTTGACACTTCTTCCTCCATCACACATCACCGGAGGATTTGGTCGGGTGCCATTTTATACAAAAGCCCATTGATTAATTGAAATGTTTTTCTTTTCAAAACTATCTTCTTGTGTTCACTAGGTTGCATTGTGGGAGGAAACTGGCCTATAGATAGGTACTCCCCAATGTTCTTATACCAAGAGGGTACCACTGCTATTCAAAATAAGTGAGCATCTGGGAAATCATAATCCACCCCTTCGGGTAGTTCCCTTGATTTAATCTGGGATAGGTGGTCGGCACTCACATGACTCTTCCCAGGTTTAACTATAATTTTAAATGTGAACTCTTGTAACAATGGGAGCCACCTGCTTACCTGCCCTTGGATTATGGTTTTGTTGACAAGATACATCAAGGCCTGATGGTCGATGTAGACGCTGAACGGGGTTGCCAATAGATAGTGCCGAAACTTTTGTACTGCATAGACCATTCCCAATGTCTCCCGCTCAGTGGTACTATAATTTTTCTCCACCTTAGAGAGAAGTCTGCTTGCAAAATATATTGGATGATCCAACCCGTGGTCTCCTATTTGTTCCAATGTCGCCCCAATAGCAAAATTTGATGCGTCCACATGGACGTGAAATTCTTTATCCCAATTGGGATAATCCAAAATAGGTGCTGCCACCAGCCTTGCCTTCAATCCTTCAAAGGCCTCACCTTGTTCAGTTCTCCATATGTAAGGCTCTGTCTTTCGAGTGAGTTTGTCCATCGCGTAGCACACATGGGCATACCGTTTGATGAACCGGCGATAATACCTGATGTGCCCCAAGAACGTCTTTACCCCACTAACATCTGTAGGGGGTTCCATTTCTAAAATCACCCTTACTTTGTCTGGATCCATTTTTAGTCCTGCTTGGCACACAATGTGTCCAAGTAGTTTTCCCTGCGGTACCATAAAATGACACTTCTTGGGGTTCAAGGCCAACCGTTCTCTTTTGCATCTTTCCATGCATTCTCGAAGGGCTACTATGTGTTTGTCCTAGGTGTTGTAGATGGACCAATTGTCCAGAAATGCTTTGAAATTTCCCACGGACATTTGATAAAAAATGTGCAGAACTATCCTTTAAAAGGTAGCTGGGGCGTTACATAGTCTAAAGCGCATCCTGTTGTAGGCATATACCCCATCTTCTACTACAAAGGTTGTTTTTAGTTTATCCTCATCGGCTATGGATATCTGATTATATCTAGAAAATCTATCCATAAATGAATAAATCTCATGCCCGGCTACTTCCTCCGAGATGCTATCTGTAAATGGTATAGGGAATGGGTCCTTAACGGTTACAACGTTTAAGCATCGGAAATCCACACATATCCTGATCTGATTTGCTTCTTTCTTTAGGGATATAACTATGGGGGATACCCATTGGCTCGTTTGTACTTTAAATATAATTCCAGCTTCCAGCATTCGTTGGATCTCCTCGTCTACTCGTGCTGCATAATTTTTGTTCATTCGGTATAGACGCTTCCGTACGGGGACTGCTCCGTCAACTAACTTTATTCTATGGACGCACAGCTCTGGAGGTACTCCCTTCAAATCCTAATAGGTCCATGCAAACACGTCTTTATATTCCATAAAGATTTTGAAAGCTGCTAATTTGAGTACTGGATTCCAATTATCGCCAACAAGGATGTTCTTGGGGCTGGCCTCGTCTCCTAAGTTCACCACTTTTAATGAGGGCTCCTCATATCTGATTGGCTTATCTTTATCAAATTTGTATGCAGGATCCTCATTCAATCACGTGTCCCCTTCCTGATACTCGGTATGTTATGGTGGAAATATTTGTCCTTCCTCCCCTTCATATACTTGGAGCATGTGGCACTCGAATACCTCATAATCCTCCATCTGCCAATGGAAGATTCCAGTCAAGGAATCAAGGTCCTCGTCAGAGCACTGTTCAATCTCCAAGACACCTTCCTTGTTGGGCTCCATTCTTTGTCTTGCCTCATCTTCCCCTTCAGATTCTGAGGATGCCGCAAGATCCTTGCTCACTAGTTGTGTCCTTAGATCCACCCTGAATCTCCGACCATCTTTTTCTATGGAGAGAGAGTTTCTCTTCCAGTCATGTTTGGCTTTAGCTTCTCTTAGCCATCCTCTTCCCAGGATTGCGTCGTACCCTTTTCTCTCCAGAGGAATTACAACAAAGTCCAACACAAATGGTTGGGTGCCTACCATTACTTGTTGTGCCATTAATGTACCGACATGCTTAATCCTGTGCTGGTCTGCTCTGAGGAGTTGGAAGGTTGGTGGCCACAATGTAGGCTTCCCCAATCTTTTCTAGGTTTCCTCTGGTAACACATTGACTCTGGACCCTCTGTCTACTATAGTTTTTGTTAAGACTGCTCCAAGGATTCCCATCTCTACTACCGTCGGATGCTTTCCTGTGTTAAGTGCCAACACTATGGGGTCCTGAGAAGATCCGAGAGAGTCTTCCTTCCGGAAGGAGTGTTCCTTTCCGCTCCTTGTTTCAGACTCCTTCGTCATCATTGTACTTAGAAGGTTCGTGCTAAGGTGGGGCATGGCAACAAGGAGGTCTTTGAATTTTACTGGAATTTATGTGTGCAACATCTGCTGAATTATGCTTTGTTTCAGGTTATTTGAGGAGGTACTCACCTGCCCATGCACTTCCCTCCTTTCTTTGGCCAATTCCTTTTCTATGGCTTCTCTAGCCTCTTGTAGCCGCTCCTTCTTTGTCTCAGGATTGGGATATAGATTCTTCTTTGCTTGTCCACGGGTTAGCACCAATATTTCTTCTTCTACGATGCCTATGTAGTTTACTCCAGGTTTAGGGCACTTCATGTCGTCATGGTCTCCTGGGCCACACCATCTGTAGAGAGATTGAGATGCTTCCTTCGGGCATTCTCTTGCGAAGTGTCCCCACTAACTACATGCATGTCATTGTATCATAGGTCGGCCAGTGGTATCATACTGAAGGTGACCCCGGCCACCTCCATTATTATTGTTATTGTTGTTGTATCCATTACCTCTTCCTCCTCACTTGTTGTTCTGGAAGCCGCCAGACAATGCTGAGTTGTTGTTTTGATTATTTTTACCCGTCCCTGAGGCCGATGCCTCCTATGCTAATATCACCTGGTGCCTTTGAGATTTCATGTTGTAAGGACAATCTTTAGTGGAATGCCTTGTGATTTGGCAGATGTCACAAAACTATTTCCGTGGACATGCTCCCTTCATGTGACCCTCTTCCTGACAGTCGGTACACCATAGGTCAGCTTTGTCACTCTTACTTGTGCTTTCCTTCATGGTAGTTTTAAATTCTCTCATCATTCTCATCATATCCTTCTGAAGGGATTTTACTTTTTTCTTCCCTTCCTCATCACTGCCTCCGTCAAAGGAGTCCTTGTCATCTGAGGATCTAACCTTCTTCTTTTTGGAGGTCTTGTTCTCACTCTCCAAATCCAAGGCTCTATTGTAGGTGTCATCATAGGAGGCTGGTGGGACCACCTTCATCTTTCTTCAGAGGGTGGGTTTTAACCCTTCAATAAACCATCGTTTCTTGAGTCTGTCAGCAGGTTGGCTTTCCATTTTTCCTACCAACTCTTTTAGCCTCCGTCCGTAGCCTCGTACCATTTCCTCCTTTCCTTGCTTTGTTGTGTAAATCTCTACCACTATCTCATTATCATCTCTTAGTAATATGAATTCCGTCTGGAATTCCTTCTTCAAATTTGCCCACGTAGCAATCTTCGTCTGGTCCATGTCTGAAAACCAATCGATAGCCACTCCCCGCAACATTGTTGGGAACTGTTTTACCCATTCGTCGGCATCCTTCACCCCATTGGCCGCCCAAATTGTTTCATAGGTCCTACAATGTCGGGTTGGGTCTTCCTGACCGTCCTTAGTGAATTTAGGCAATTTCATCTTTTGTGCCATGTTCACTTTTACTGGTGGTGTTGGTGGTACAAGTTGTGCCACGGCCTGTGTTACTGTCAGTTTTGTCTGTGCCACTGGTTGTGTCAGTATTTGGGAGGTGTCTGATGCCTCGCCCTTTGATGTCCCCGAACTATTGGGAGTGTCAAAGCCTAGTAGGATACTACGATCCCCGTGCCCCTCTATCGCTCGGATACACTTGGCGGCAGCAATATCGTTAGCCTCCCTACACACAACTTCCTCTCTCTCCTTCCTTCGGGCTTCTTCCATCTGTGGGGTTAAAGTTAGATTTCCCAACAAACTTCTATTTTCTTCAAACAACTCTTTGTCACCGCCTTCCTCGCCACACCCGCCGCAGTCCTCGTGGCCAGATTCCCCCACACCCATGCCTTCACTTATTCCCTGTGGTAGTCCTTCGGTGCATCATCAGAATCTTTCCCTTCGCTTGACTTGTTATTGTGCGAGTATAGCTTTTCTAACACCTTGTTCCCCTTCAAGTTCCCTCTGTAAATTTCTATTTTTATTTAATTGATTTGGCATAAGAGCTCGCCCACTTATCCCAAAAGAAAATTAATCAACACATCATATGAAAAAAAAACACTTTTATTTATTCTTCCTTGGTTACATTCTATGCCACTGTATGGACATAGTCATGACACGCTGTGTTTTTATGTAACATCTTTTATTCATCCCTCTCAGTGACTATCGCCATCTTTACCCTCATTTTGTTGACGGTACTCCTCGAGGATCCTTTGTCGGCGCTGCTCCCCTTCGATGTCCTCCCGACTGCGCCTCTGTGCCGAGGATGCTTGAGCCAACAGCCAGGGTAGGTTATGCAATATTCTATTTTTCGCGGGGCTTACGTTTAGTGCATCCCACATGATACCCTGAGAGACTTGTTCCTGTGTTGCCTCCCTTCGTACAAAGGTCTCGATGGCAGCCTGGAATAGAATGCTAAAGTCTCTCGTTAGGGCGTGTTCTCCCTCAAACATTTCGGTAACTCCATTTTCATTGGTCGCTAGGTTTTCCTCAATAGGTATACCCATTATCCATGTACTCCATTTACCTCTTGTCACTATCCAGATTCAATTTGGCAGCGGCGCCAAATGTTTACCCGGTCGAGTAACCTAGTTAATCATAGACGTTACAGGAATGCAAGTATATAATAACAATGTCCTTTATTGATCATTCATAAGTGAAGTACAATTATCATTACCACAAGCTCCTCATGCCTTTAATGAATAAATACAAAGGTTATATAGAACCCAAAGCAGTGCGACCAAACATCGTCGACCGTTACTAACTGACGGAAGTAATTAACCGACAGTGGTAACTAAGTACCGTCAGCGCATCTGATATATGGCTAACACCATTTGAATGGTCAAGTCTGTCTTAAGGGGTCGTAGGACCCCTTAGGACACATTTGAACATTCAAATGGGTCAAAAGGGGTCATGGGGTCTTTCTAGGGGTTCTAGTATGCCTTATCACGCATTAGGACCCCTAGGGAGACCCCATGACCCCTT
>MU224176.1:658046-686582 GCA_018584345.1 Thuja plicata
AAAAATATTATCATTTGATTATGATTAAGGTGGTCAGACATACACCTACTTCTTATTTTTTTCCTAAAATTTTTGTACTGCTACATTGAAATCTATACTTTTCACCAATCATATTAACTTTTTTTCAAAAAAGGCCTAGTATTTTAGAAACTACATTCAATTTCCTACAGATTCTATTCTTACAACTTTTTGATATTATGTTGATAGCTAATTCAAATTTTCACGTCGAGTTGACTAACCCTGATTTTTCATTGCCACTTAAGGGCATAGTTTGGCCCCCCATGATCTTGCACATACCCTGTAATGTTGTAGTTCTAATACTTTTTTTGAAAAGATAGTCTTTTATGTGAAAGTTTGAGTACATCTAGAGATTGGACTTCCAAAACCTCTTGAATAGAACCCTGTTAAATTCCCTTCACATCCCTTAAGAAAGAAGAGTCTTCTCAACCGAAAAGATTCCCCCACTATCTCCACCTCTCCAAGTGAAATGATGATCATTGTCTAATGCAGCGTGTTAGGTTTTTATAATCATTACTTCATCAACACGTTCCCACTATGTCACTTGTTGATATTAAGGAACACTGAGAGGGGGGTGAATCAGTGTTCTGCATTTTTTTAACTTTGCTTTGGTGATTCTTTAACCATAAACCACATGCAATGAAAAGTAAAGTGTTGAAACACAAAACAAACATCCACAACACCATAACATCAATATTTTTATTGTGGAAATATGGTTAAGGGAAAAACCATGGTGGGGATGGAATCCACAAATAAAAATACTCAGTAGAAGTATTTAACTCTGTTAGAGGTTTACAAAAGGAATGCACATGCATTCATGCACACTACCTAAAGCTCACTGCTCAATTACAAAAGGGAAGGCATGGTGTCTTACTAATATATGGAATACAATCCACAAATAGATTGAACTGATACACAACATCTACATATGCCAAAATAGTTCCAATTAAGCTCAATAAACTGAGTCAATATACTCCATGCTATATATCTTAGCTGCTATCACTTGGACCTCAAATCAACATTCTTTGCACATCGACATTCACTATATATACCAAAATAATCGACCAAATTGATCATATATATCCGCTACCAATAATTCATCATCCACTGGGTCAGCCTCGAGAACATTTACCAAAATGATGAAACATGTATAAATGTCAACTAGATCTAATTGAAAAACATAATGTGGACCTCAATTAACTTACCACATGTTATCCAACATGTCTGCCAATCATCTTTGAACACAAAAATTAATCACAAAAATTGATCTTATAGATCTGCATAAGGATCTACATCACACTATTGTTGTTTTTCATTGTATACCCTAAAACTATCAAACAGATCCTCATATCTCAAGAAAAAAATAAAATCATCTATTGTGAATCTAGGATATGATAAAATATACCTTGATAATACTTCTCCTAGGTTTGCACCACATAATATGAAACTGGGTGTCAGTACCGAACCTTTTACTAAAAATTGTCAACTACACTATTAACTATTAGACTTAACCAATTCTACATTCTAACCTCTAGTTTGATCAAATAATAATATGTGAACATGTGTAATGTGGTTAGTTTCCATCAATGAAAACATGTAAATCATTCAGAGTAGTGTCTCTTGCCAAAAATATCCCCCTTTGACATTGAAGGCAAGACTACGTGAAAAATGACTAAGTGTCAAAATTAGTGTCAAGACACTATCTCCTCCAAAAATCAAAAACTCATATGCCCCCTCTGAGCTGAATATTCATTTTTCATTGTACATCTCTCCCCCTTTGACATTGATGGCAACATATGGTGTTAAAAATAATCAATGCACAAAGAAATCAAATCAACATTACTACCAAAAATGTCCAACATATCTTTTAGAGTCTCTCTACAATGTCTCTCATACTAAATCTCTCTCCCTTAGTTGAATCTCTTCTTATAGAAATTTTATCCCCCTTTGTTTTTCCTTTTTTTTCACATGACTATCTCTCCCCCTTTGACATCAATGGAAAAGGAACATATATGCACTTAACCATAGAAGCCAAAACAAATTACAAATCTAAACAAACATCTCACCAAGTTGACTACTCCTAAGTGGTAGCCACCAAACACCAATATAGATAATAAAATCTCTCTAAATAGAACCTCTTGAATATAACCTTGTTAAATTTCCTTCACATCCCTTAATAAAGAAGAGTCTTCTCAATCAAAAATATTCTCCCTCTCTCTCCACCCCTATAGGTGAAATGATGGTCATTATCAAGCACATCGTGGTAGTTTTTTATAATCATTACTTCATTAGCATGTGCCCACTATGCCACTTGCAAAAACATCATCCCTAAAGATCAATCCCAAATGTGATTGGATATTTCTTTTGATCAGGAGGAGGCGAATACGTGATGCATATAGAACAATTCATCTTTGTAAGGGGGCCACAACCTTTGAATGTGGGGGGAACACACGGTAGAAAATTGTAACAAGATCCAAACAATGGGGAGGAGAAAGTTGGCACAATGTTGAGTGAACCCATATATGTCAAACCGGAAAGGAGGAAAACCCAAAAAAGGGAAAGGGAATCATGCTAAGTGTAGAAGAGACACATGGCAATCTGAGAAAGCTTCCCCAAGAAGGATAGAGATGGGACCTATAGCAATGTTAGAAAATATTGAAATCTACCATGCATCAGCACAATGCACTACAAAGGAAAAACCACCTATGAGATCCAAGGGAGAAGTGCCAACATGACACATGGCAACTACGAGCTCCCAAACCCGATGGGTGAAAGATGTGCATAGAACAAAGAGGAAATTCGAAAGGTGGATGTGTTTCAGATTTGTTGAAGCCTTTAAAGGAATGGTCAAATGTCACACTAGCCTTAACTAAGTTAAATGACATATATAGTTGGTGACTCAAAGGGGACCTCCACCTACAGAGGAAGAACCTGAATCTCTAGTTCCACAAACCAATGAACTTGAAGTGCAAAATTAGGAAAGCAAGATGCCTAGCTTCACCCTATTGTAGGAGACCACAACAAAGTGCCCGAAAGACCAACTTGTGCCACCTACAAAAGAAAAGGATATGAATTACCAAGGGATATGTAAATTGATAAATATTCCACATATATGTCACCTTTTTCGCACATTAAAAATACTTTAGGTCCAAGCAAAGTGAAAATCAAAACCCAACAAAAGATATCTCCAAAAAGGACTAAGAAAAGAAAGGTTGAAACAGATTCCCAATATCTAACGTCAAAGAAAGGCAAGGCTTCTAAGGGAAATGCAACAATAAAAATTAGGGTACTCGTGGATGGACTTGGACTCTACTAAGTGAAATCTTAACAGCGACCTCAACTTCATCTAGTGCAAGCTACTAAGGAATACTCAAATGGTTTTCAAATCAATATCTCCTCTCCAATCTCATCAATGGATGCAAACTAAAGATTGAATATCAATTGAAATTAAGAGCAATCACTATCTTACCACACAAGACACCCTTACAATTAGCAAGAGGCTAGGGGCCTAGTTTTAATTGAGTCAAACAAGAAAACATCCACGACTCCTTTCATCCAACTAACTAATTCAACATGAAAAGAAATCTACTCCAAGTGAAAGATTGAGGAAACTATGCAACACTCCAAAGCAACATTATGTAATCCACCATAAGAAACCAACAATGAATCATCAATTACTTTGATAGCATCATAGGAACAATTTGATCAAGTCTCTCCCTTAGCTAGCCTACTCTAACGTCCTACTAGCTCTCTAGCTTCTCTCTCTCTCTCTCTCTCTCTCTCTCTCTCTCTCTCTCTCTCTCTAGCTAAAAAATAACCCCCTTTTACAAATGAGAAGGCCTTGGCCTTTTATAGATGTACAATTACAATGAAGGGCCAAGATTCAATTGAAATCAAGGGTCAGGATCATCCCTACAAACCCTAATTAGGGTTTCCAAATTCTTAACCAATTACATGAGGGAACCAAATCATGGGCCAATAATAAAATTACAATGATTTCTCAACCAATGAGAAAATATGACACTTGGCATGTTGTGATTGCTTGTGCTTTAAATCTAGAATTTTCTTATTGGAGAAGACAACTAGTTGCCACATCATCATCCTTATCATGTAGCTCTGATTGTGAAGAGAAAATATCTCTTGATACTCAACATTTCTAAATTTCCAACATGATGGCATATTCCCAAATTGCTTCATCTTCTCAACTCTTCCATCTTTGTCCTTGGAAGTCTTCTGATGGCATTATTTGGATTGGCATCCTTGAACTTGCACCCGATCTGATTTTAACTTGATTGCACTTGAAAATGCCTTTAAGTGATAGGAATTGTCCCTCTAATCTTGGTCTTTAATCCCAACTTGATCTCAATTTGAATAGCATTTATGTCTTGTCCTTTGGTAACTTGGTGTGAACTTCCATCCCACTTGAGTTCTTTGAACTTGAATTCTTAAGCCTCCACTTAGTTGGAGTTCTTGAGCTTGAAGTCTTTACTTGTTGGCATGATAATAGAGGATATGCATACCATCCTTGCTTTAGTCCTTCTAATTTGTTCCAACATTTGTTCTCCAAGTGAAATAACTTCTCATGATTTATTTTCCAAGAGTTCCAAGATTTTCCATTCAACCCTTTCTCCTTCAATTCATCTTGCAAAACAAGAGAGAGAAACACACATTAAGTTATTGAAGTAATGAAATGAAAGAAGTCTTTAAAATATCATGAAATGCAATTACATTAATCATCCAGCAAGAAAGGAAGTTCAAGTTCAATATCATATTTTGCATGAATTTATTCAAAATCTGAAAGTAAATAAGCTCCTTAATGGAGATGATGCCCATATTTCACTATTTTACCTCCCAAATCTGATTTATTAGCCATGATTACCGTTACTTCTCATATTATGACAAGATTTTAGAAGTTTGATTATGTTTTAAACTTAACATCCTTAGTGATTGAAAATTGAGCATTGGAAACCAAAGATGGTGGGGAAAGGATCTTGCTTGGAAAACACGTCTCATACCACTCCACAATTCCCCATCATCCCTATCATTTGGAAATAAAATTATTTCCAATCAAACCTATAGCTTTCAAAATTCTAAGATTCAAAATGAATTCAAGTTCCTCTCTCCATGAAATTATGTCAATTTGATCCTCCACTTGAAATACTAAGGAGATGGACTAAAAGAAACCCTTACTCATCCTTCCTTTCTTCCAAATCTGAATCTGATATAACACTTATATGAACTACTTGCTGGAGGAAATTTGCATGTAATTGGGTGTACAAATGAATCAAATCTCCCTCCTCTTATACCTTAGCACTCCTCCCACCTAGGAGGTTGACTTGCTATTGCTTTGGATTTTTTAAGTCATAGGGGAATACATATTGGATATGGGGTCGAATTGGTTAGTAATTGTTGCATCTAATTATCCTTCGAAATGGAAGGAAGTCAAGACCATCATGGCGGAATTGTCCCATAGACGGGACAATTCCGTCCATGTCTTTCATGCTCCTACTTGGTGGCCTAATCTCTAGTGCTCTTAAAATCTTCCTGAAATCTCATCACCCTATCCAAGGAGTCTTATTCAATTCATAAGGAGGGGGCTGAAATTAGGGGGTGATAGGACAAAATTTGTCCTATGACTAGTCAGAATCCAACCAGTCATGGGACAACCCTCAATACCATGTTCCAAAGTCACTAAAATTCAAAGTTTCTTATGTAAAGTCCTTCACCAATGTGTCAACTACCTCCTGGCCAAATTCTAATTCCTTCTTCATCATGAATGGATGTCTTCTAGTTGTTTGAAAGGAAGGAAGTGGGCGTTGGAGAATGCATGGTGGAATTGTCCCATAGACATGACAATTATAAGCAAGGTCAACATGCCAAAACCTGCCCTCCAAAGATCGGATGCCCTTAAAACCACTTCCAAACATCATTTCCTTGGTCATGGAATCCATCCTAAGTCGTTAGGGAGGGGTAGAATTTAGAGGCTTATAGGACAAAATATGTCCTATGATTGGTCAGAATCTGACTTGGCATGAGACAGAGCAGTTTTGTAGTTTTTTTCTTAGTCATTCTTCAGTTCAGGGGTGGGAGGATTTATATGTTGGGTATAATCACTAATTATTGTACTAAGAGGGGGGTGAATCAGTACAGTCACCAAGTCAACTTTTAAAACTAATTTTGAACACTGGTAATATACAGAACTGAAAAATGATTCAATATACATTAATGATATTTATTGTTGAACACAGTCATAACCATAAAATAGTAAATGAAACCAAAACATCAAAACCATAGAAACATGTGAAACAGTGATTTTGGTGTCGTGGAAACCCTTATAAGAGGGGAAAACCATGGTGAGGATGGTACCCACAAACTTCACTACTGCAGTATAGAAGGTGTCATGTGAAAGGCTTACATAAACTCTTTATGAGAGCTATACATCTTGTGAGATATGAATAGTACACTATTAGATGTACAATAAGACCTTTGAAATTCTACCTCATGTGAGGATTAAAATATACAATCTATAGATTCACCTTGTGAAAGGATTTAGAAACAAGGACCTATAAAAGTCTACCTTGTTAAAGGATTTAGCTTGCTACAATTTTCAGAGAGAAACAAGTGATTGATCTGTAGTATAACTCCTTGCTTGTAAGATCCTTTAGGTTCTGTAGCTTCTCAAACTTCTATTAAATCTGTGACTTAAACCTCTCCCTAAAATCTTTTCACACTCTCTTGTATCGGTCGCTGATTGATCTTGCAATAGTTCTTCCTTCACATTATTGTCTTTGCTCTTTCTCCAATCTCTCTTCATTCTATTTTTCTCTCTCTCTTTTTGTATCCATCTCACAGATAATCTTTTGTATGATTTCTTATTGTTTTTGTCGATTAATCAACACCATTGGTTTTTCCACTTAATCAACACCATCGATTTCAAACTTGCTTTTAGGTCACTTAACAATTTAGGTTCAACTTCTTGTAGAATATTCTAAATCATTGTTAACCTTGGGAAAAATCATCCATGAAATCAAATCAATATAATATTGTCAAATTAAATAACATTCTCAAAAAACTTCACCTCAAAATCTGTACCGATTTGTCATTTAGCGATCACAAAAATATTATTGCAAAGTTTATTCCAGAATATGGATAAACCATTCAAATGAGAATAAGACTTTACCATTTTAAGAATTGGTTGATCCATGCATCTCTAAAATATCATTATACAACATCTTGCAAAACCGCTCCTCATAATACTTCGATCTCAATATACATTCACCAAATTTCCATCATATTATTGTTGTGTACCTTAGTCGGTTAGGTGTTCCATTAGGTTCTTTATTACTGGTTGTGGTCAATTGTAGGAGTAGATTATTTAGTATGTTTGACCATCAATGACAACATTTGATCAGATAGGTATCAATCTTTATTATCTTTTCCATTTAGGTGATCAATGCCAGCAATCTCCCCCTTTGGCATTGATGGAAAACCTTGTCAAATCCAAATGTGTACAGAACAATGAAAAAGAAAAAGAAAACAACACATTGTTCAAAGTAACTCACAACAGGACTTTGCCAAAATATTTCCATTACATTAACTAATACGGTTCCATGTACAATATTGTTCCATTCCAGTGCTCCCCCTTTCATTGTACTCCATAAGTAAATACCAACAACAACAAAAATATACATTGCATTGTTATGTTACAACATATTCTCCCCCTTTTTTCATCAAGGAAAAAGGTGCATTCAGTCAAATAATCACTACAACTTGTCAAATATATATGTGTACGCTTTCTTTGTTGCACTCAAAGTATTATATCAAATTGTTCTCAAATGTACAAGTGCAATAGTATGACCTTTAAGTTTACCTTACAGCTCTTCTAATTCCTCCAGTGGAGTGTGCTCAGGTTTCCCAATCAATGAATCAGCATGCTTAACACTCATTAACATAAGATCAGAATTAGGGGCTAAAAATAAATTTAAATCAAGTAAATTATTCACCTTTTTGTGCATGCTCATCATGAACTTGTTTTAACTTGCCTCCCAACTCTCTAAATTTGGTTGTGTAGACTATAGCATTGCTAGAGGTTACATCATACTTATCAATTGTATTATTTAGTTCATTCTGAACTTCTTCTACCTTCTTATCTGTATCACTTGTGAACTCGAACAATTTTGACACTTTTGTCAATATGTCACCAATGGCTTTCAGATTACCTCTTGTATGTCTAGCTTCTTTCTGTAAATTTTCTTTGGTTGTTGCAATCTTGGCCTTTACCTTTTCCATTCTTTTCTCCTCATAGGCATCTACATCTATTGACATAAAAAATTTATCCAGTAAAGATATATCTTGCAGTATTACCTTCTCTAACTTATCCATTTGATCAATGACATTCTCTTGTTCATCTATCTTAGCATCAGATATTAAGGTGTGCAATATTTCCTTTGTTGTCTTAAGTACTCTTCCCTTCTTCTTCAGTCTTTCCTTGTTCTTTGCAGATTTTACTTTCAACTTGTATGGAAGTACCATCATCTCCTTAGGACTCAATAATTTGAAATCTACATTTTCTATATTCATCTCTTCAATAGCTTCTTCTTCCTCAGATACTTTTGGAATTTGAATACATACTCTTCTCTTCTTCTTTTCTGACTCACCAAGCTCCTACTTTATCTTTACCGGTTGCTCTTTTTTTGTGGATGTCTGAACATTGGTAGGAGTTACCAATTGCATAGTTGAATGTGTAGCAAGAGGGGTAAGTGTTACTCTCAGTGATCTCTTTACCTCCTCATAAGTTATTTCCTCAATCACTACCTCATCTTTCTTTCCTTCCTCAAGTTTTGTCTCTTCTTGCTTCTCTATGTCTTCCACTTGTTCAGTAATGGCCTTAAGAACTTCCTCAGTTACCTTTGGTGGTTCAATAATTTCTACCTCATCTTGGTTTGATTCCTCTTTTGCTTCCTCATCAAAATGCTCAAGTTCCTCACCTTCCACTTCTTCATCACTTTCCTTTTAAATGTAATTCTTCCAAATCTTAATTATCTATTCATGTAGACCCTGTGTTTCTGCCAACATAATTCTAGTAACTTTGTTATTGATAGGGAAATCATACTTGTGTAAATCAACAAAAGATTTAATCTCGTTGATATCTAATCCAATATTACATTCCATCAGTGTTTTCTCTCTTACTTCACTACGAATTCTTAAAGTTGTCTTCCATATCCCATTTATTATATCAAAGAGACTTTCAAAAATATGACCTCTAACTTCAGTGGGGATTCTATTAAACTTTTTCATGCTCTTTACATATTTTCAATTCTTCTCTTATTTTCATCACTATGACATAAGTCATACTTCCTAGAAACTCTACTTAATCCTCCAAGAGTCTCAATGTTATGTATAAATTCAGCAATGGAAATGGAAATGCCTTTAGAGGTTATACCTGCTTCCTTTACCTCTTTCACTTCCTTGTCTAAAGGGGTGTCCTCATCATCATCCTTTGCTACTTTTGCCTTTTGCTTGGAAGATGCAGATTTTCTGCCTTTAGCTGCTCTTGTTGGTGTTCTCCTTGTGGGCATCGGTGATGTGGTTTTTGTAGGAGTCTTCTTTGTTTGTTTCTTTCCCTTTCTTCTGTATGTTTTCTTATATTTTATTGTAGTTGCCTCTACCAGTTTTGCAGATGATATTGAGGGGTCTCTTATCCTGCTTGTGAAGTAGAGCTTTCTCCTCCAAACTTAGCCTCTAACTTTGTTAATATTCTTCTTGTCTTTCTTTCTATTATAGGATTTTTGAGTTCAAGCTTAATTCTAGAGATTGCTTCTACAAATATTCCAAACCTTTTCTCAGTGTTATCTATGGGTTTACTCAGCAAGACCTCTGCATATATGTCTATCTCGTCTTCATAGATATCATAACCTATTGCAGAAATCTAGAATGTTCTGGGTACAATAGGTTGAAGTATACAAGTGCTTCTGTCAACTAAGAAACATATATCATCCTTATACTTCTGAACTATTCCAGGTGGTATTCTCCATTTCTTATGCATAGCAGATTGAAAACTTTTGAGATTCCCACATATGGTTATCAAGTTGATCTCCCTATTCCTTAACATAATCATAGATCTGTGCTACCACAAGTCTATCTTCTTTCCATTCAACATTGCCTTTTCCAAGGAAATACTTTTACAAATAAAAGAAAATACAAACAAGTAATGACCCATACCTGAATGACTTCTTCTTCTCATTTGAAATCTTTTCCCTATTAAAAATCATTTGATCAACTAGAAAATCACATAGGTTGTAAGATACATTCTCACTCACCATCTTTGTATGTAGCATGGATTACTCCATGGGTAATGTTGTTGTGTCTTCTTGACTGATAAACCTTGTAGCTTACAATCATTGTTGCAAATCTCACAGCATCATTAGGTATATCCATCACAGTCATAGCTCTATGGTCTCTTTGTGATTTTGTCAATTCTGTAACCACATCTTCATAAATTTGTCTCAGGGTAGGTGACTCACCGATTGCACTAAAACCTGTAACTCTTCTAATTACTTTACCAATGATCTTATGGTTCTCATCCAACCATAGGAATCGATCATGAAATTTTCTTAGTACATATATTTTTCAGTCATCGTAGAAACATATAGGGAAATCAAGTGCATTCACAATATTGATATTCATTAGATGTGCATATTCATTCTTAAAAATTCCAACTTCACACCATTTCAAATATCCCGCAATGATATCGGCTTCTCCAAGTTATTCCATCTTATAATGAATAAAATAATGTATGTCCTCTATCAACAGAACTCGAGGTAGGATTGATGACAATGCTCCATCTTCATCAACCTCGACGGCCTTCATAAGATGTAACCTGAATTGCGGTTGTGGCTCCTCAACATGTGCAATTAGGGTATGAGTATCAATCGTTTGTGCCATGCTAAACTCTCCTTAACAACTGAAATCACAAACTCCGTCTCAATCGATTAAATTCTTCACTTCAAACACTTTCTCTATTCGTGTAGGGTTTGGCACTTTTTCACTCTTCAGATTCAACTGAACGGTTGCTCAAAATCAGTTCACACTTAGCTCATAAACAATTCTCGTAAAAGAAAAGTGTGCAAATGATCTTGTTACATGTATTTATAATTTCACTTGGGGTTTACCATTCATTCCAGTTACTGTTACCTTTTTGAGGAATTAACCATCTTACTGTTCATTCATTAAATGCATAAATTTACCACTACGTATGCTTCCAACAAAAATCTATTACAATGGTTGTAAATTTTTCACAATATCGTTAAAGATACATACAGTGACATCACCTCGCATCTTATTATGCAAATTTGGATTCTTTACAAATAATTTTGGGGGACCGGTTGACATGACATTTGTTTTCTTCCCCTTAAGTCAATTTCTTGACCTAGTTAGAAGGTGAACTCTCAACACTAGATGGTTGAGATCCCATTTTAGATGGACTTAATCCTCCTTTCTTAACCCAATTTTTCTTCATATCACTTCTTAGTTTTTCAACATCTGCAATCTTCTTTTCTTCATTTTGTGGTGACCGATTCACTGGACTATTTCGACAATCTCTAGCCAGATGACCGGATCTATTACATGCATAACAAATCATGTTAGTTGATCTCTAGGGTCCATGATGATTTCTCAAATTCATTCTTCTATAGTTTTCTGCTATATGTCCATGAATTGCACAATTTGCACAAATCACACTAGATTATTGTTTTCTTCCATAAGTGTTTGTCGGTGGCTTGCATGATCCAAAAATGTTCAATGTTGACCTACAATCTATGGATTTGTTTCCATACTTATTGCAATTGTAGCAATATCCCTCAAATATTGCTCCATATTTAGCATTAGTACCACATTCATTTTCTCTATATACAAATTGATTACAGTTATAACAATAATTATTAAAAGATTGAGTTTTAGGACTTACTAGTCGGTATCTACAAACATTTGATGTGTGGCCTGGCTTTCCATAGTTGTAGCATGTAGGCTTTGATACTTTCCTTTCTTAACTGTTGATAGGTGACTTGGGTTCATCTTTTTTCTCATTGGTCTTTGATGATTCTCTAGTTTCCTGTGTACTCCTTCCAATGTATCCTAATCCATATGTGTCTTTAGATCTCCTTTGCTGATTAAGTTGTTCAAGAATCTTTAGGGTGCTATCATGTCCTGTCTTAAGATGTTCATGTGCCTCTTTTTCTTTCATGATTTTTTCTTGTGCTTGCTTCAACTCATTCTTCAACATTTCATTTTCATCTCTCAGTTTTTTATTTACTTCTCTCATAGTTTCATTTTCGATAGTGATTTCTAGATTTTCTTCAAGTGCATCTTGCAATTGTTCATGCATTATAGTATTAGCTCTATTGGTGTGATACCATTCTTCTTCCTTTACTTTCATTGTTTCTTAAAGTTCTTTCTTTGAATCTTCTGCAGCTCTCTTATGCTCAAGATATTCACACATATCTACTGATTGTCCTTCAAATTCCTTTTTCACATTTGACAGTTCTTTTGTCAATTTTTCATTTTCCTTCATGCCTTCATGCAGGGCTTCTTTTGCTTCATCAAACATACTTACTTTTGACAGTTCATCACAATAGTCTTGTGTATCTTTTAACTTTTCAGCCAACTGCCTTCTTACAGCAAGAGATTTCCTTAATCTTTTGTCAAATCTCTAATTACTTGCTCAGGATCTTTTCCTCTTTCCATAGTGCTCAACTTAGGACCTTTTACTCAAGTTGTTAAACTTTCCTTCAAAGTACCAAAGATCTAATACCACTTTTTAGGTATAATCACTAAGTAATGTAGTGAGGGGGAGAGAGGGGGTGAATCAGTATAGTCACCAAGTCAACTTTTAAAACTAATTATGAACACCGGTAACAGACAGAACTGAAAAAATTGATTCAATATGCATTAACCAATATTGTTGAACACAGTCCTAACCATAAAATAGTAAATGAAACCAAAACATCACAGCCATAGACACATGTGACACAATGATTTTGGTATCGCGAAAACCCTTTTAAGAGAGAAAAACCACGGTGGGGATGGTACCCACAAACTTCACTACTGCAATATAGAAGGTGTCTTGTGAAAGGCTTAGAAATTTTTTTTTGAGAGTTATACATCTTGTTAGAGATGCCTAGTACAATATTAGATGTACAATAAGACCTTTGAAAGTCTACCTCATGTGAGGATTAAAATCTACAATCTAGAGATTCACCTTGTGAAAGGATTTAGAAACAAAGACCTGTAAAAGTCTACCTTGTTGCAATTTTCAAAGAACAAAAAGTGATTGATCTATAGTTAGCTTGTAAGATCCTTTAGGCTTTGTAGCTACTCAAACTTCCATTCAATTTGTGACTTAAACCTCTCCCTCAAATCTTTTCACTCTCTTGTACTGGTCGTTGATTGATCTTGCAATAGTTCTTCCTTCACATTACTGTCTCTATTCTTTCTCCAATCTCTGTTCTTTCTCTTTTTCTCTCTTCTTTTGTATCCATCTCACAGATAATATTTTGTATGATTGCTTACTACTTTTTCTTCTTAATCAACATGATTGGTTTTGCCGCTTAATCAACACCATTGGTTTTGACGATTAATAAACACCATCGATTTCAAACTTGCTTTTAGATCGCTTAACACTTTAGGTTCAACTTCTTGTAGAATATTCTAAATCATCATTAACCTTAGGCAAAATCATCCATCCAAATCAAACCAATAGAATCTTGTCAATTCGAATAACATTCTCAACAAACTTCACCTCAAAATTTGTACCGATTTGTCGTTTAGCGATCACAAAAATAGTATTGCAAATTTTATTCCAGAATACTGATAAACCATTCAAATTAGAATAAGAATTTACCATTTTAAGAATCGGTTGATCCAAGCATCTCTGAAATATCATTATACATCTTGCAAAACCACTCCTCATAATACTACGATCTCAATATACATTCACCAGATTTCCATCATATTGTTGTTGTGTACCTTAGTCGATTAGGTGTTCCATTAGATTCTTTATTACCAGTTGTAGTCAATTGTAGGAGTAGATTATTTAGTATGTTTGACCATTAATGATAAAATTTTATCAGACAAGTATCAAAGTTTATTGTCTTTTCCAGATAGGTTCCAGATTCATAGGAGTTAAGGTGTAGATTCTAGATTTTGGTGGATTTTCAAATATTTCAGTACTTAGCCAAATTTAAGGATTCAGCATGCCTTTAGCAGATCTACCGCCCATAATCTATCTCAGCTTTCTAAGGTCAAACTGAAGCTGGAACAAGGATTCTCAAAGGATTTTAACTCATTTTATCGCAAATCCTTTGGTTTCAATTCCACATTCTTGAAACATTTAGCACAACTCTCACCCGTGTTCCAGACAGACTTGACTACCTAGCAGGCCAAAATTGTCAAACCAACTCCCGAACCTAGAGACTTCAAAAATATTGTTTCCCAAAAGACTACCTAAGACCACTACTGATGACATGTAAGTGATTGAGTATTTGAAGATGTTAAATTGATCACCAAAGTGCAAAAAGATAATGCAAGACATTAAATCAGTTAATGGATTGTATTTTCATTGATGTCAACTTGATATTATCTAATTGGTTATAATCAAAGTGTCAAAGACTTCAGAGAATCAAAGAGATAAATATTATGGTTTCAGTAATGCATAAAAGAAAAGCATTCACTATGTGACTTCAAACACGATGGCTAGTGGAACCAGACCGACAGAGATCACCAAAAGTTAAGTTACAGTGATGCTCGAGAAAATAAACTGACGAGCATAACTGAAGAGTAGAATCACAAGCATTACCAACGGCCAGAATTACAATGTTAACTGATGAGCAGAACTTTGTAGTGAAGCCCGACGGACAGACAACCCCGACAAAGAACCTCGAGGAGAACCGAAGTGTTGACCGAAGCTATCAAAGAGTTAAAACACCAAATTTAACTGGAGTTCAGAAATGACAAAATATATAGCTGGCAGAGCTAAATATAGACTTAACTGGTAGTTTTCATTGTTTTCATCAACAAGATAAAGCCAGAGATAAGTAAATGATTTAAATTTGTTTTGTCCAGTTGGAAAGAATATCTCTGCGAGATAAAATAGGAGTTTTTCTTTAAATCAGATTGGCTAAGATTGCGGACCATGCCAAGATCAAGAAAATCAAGAACCTAGAAATGGTGATATCATGTCTATAAAGAGACAACTTAATTCATTATGAATTAAGGGGAGTGAATGAAAAAGAGGATGCTGGAGATAAACTAACGAAGAACAACTTCATACAATCCTGATCAATCAAGCTGAAGAAAGAGCTAAAGATTTCTGCGGACACCGAGCAACAGAGCATAGCATCACAAAACAGAACAAAAGTGGAGCAAAGGTATTGAAAAGATATATTGATCAGATTGATTTAATGAGCTTACAATAGATCTAAAAATCTGCAAGTATAAGTTGTATATGTGAACAGATCATATTGTTTCAGTTTAACCATTGATTCAGAAAGTCTCTTAACCAAGTAGGTTTTAAAGATCCTTTCTATATTGAGATACATCCCAAGGAGTATCAAAAAGTTTGATCATGAAGATATCATGAGATTCCAGACACCATTTAACAAACCAGAAGAGTTTGGACAAGGAAGGTAGCATAGAAATGCCCGATATCAAGTGACAAACTAATCTTTTAAATCCACTAACAATGTCACACCTAATAGTGTGTTTGTAACCTTCAACAGGGTTGTCTCTTCACCAAGCTCACTTCATAAGAGTGAAAATTTTGGGTTATTGGTCCCAAGTAGTTTTTCCCTTAATAGGGTTTCCACGTTAAAAATCCATGTGTCAATATGTTTATGAGTCATTACTTTAGTGTTTTGCATTACACATTGCTAATCTGGATTGATTGGTATACTCTAATTAATTTACTATTTTTGGTAAATTGATAGATTTCTATTCAATAAACATAAAAAATAAGGTTTAACAAAGCACTCCGAGCAGTAGTAATTTGATAAGTATATTTGAAGGCATTCATCTTATAGGACTGAAGATAACTAGAGGCTTAATATTGTGGTACTAATCTTTTGGGTTGATTAATTGGAATATTTTTTAGGCCACTTATTCACCCCCCCCCCCTCTCAATTATTACTAACAATTGATATCAGAGCTTGTGTGCTTAGAAAGGGATTTTAACAGCTCAAGTAAAAGATCACAAGATGAACAGACGAGATGTGCCCAAGTTGAATAAAGACAACTTTGCATCATGGCAAAGCAGAATAAGACTCCGCCTATCAGGTATTGGTAATGATGTTACTCAACACCTTGATACTGAATATGTGCTGCCTACAGGACCTCACACTCTTAAGCAATTAAGAAAAAAGCACGAGCATAATTGCATGATGATAGAACTTGAAATAATGCACAAATCTATTACATTTTTTCTTTTAAAAAAAAAACTAAAAATAGTGGAACTCAATATACTATCAGAACTATAAGAATCATGAAAAAAAGACAAATACAAATATGTTTTTATTTTTAAAGGAATGAATTACAAAATATGTTTAGAAATTAGTATATGGTGATAGTAAATTGGACTAAAAGAGGGGTAAAAATTTATTGAAAGCCAAAAATAACAATACAACAAAGAGCTCTAAAGAACCATATCCTGAACAACAAGTTAATTGAACTTCTGAGATAAATTAGGGGAAAGGAGCCTCTGGTCAACAATATTCCAGCCTTGCCCCTACTCAGAAGCCCATTTAGCTAGGCAGTCAGCAACACCATTCCACTCACGTGGGATATACGTAAAAGTGACAGAATCAAGAGACCTGCATAACTGAAGAATTTTCTTAATAACCAAAGTCAGCTGCCAACAGACATCGGAAAGCTCTTTCTAATTAAGTAAATTCACAATAATTTGTGAATTAGCTTCACAGATAATCCTACGCCAACCACACAAACAACAATGCTCCACAGTCACCAAGATGGCGAGGCCCTCCATGAGATTGTTGGTATGAAATCCTTTGTGAATAGAAAAAAGAAACTGGACATTCCCAAAACTATTGCGTCCAACTCCCCCAATGCCAACAGGACCAGGATTCCCCCGAGAGGAGCCATTAGTGTTGATTTCTCCAGGTAGAGGAGGAGTTCAATGCCCCTCGCGATTAATCCGCTGAGAGTGATGGCTGGCTCTACTACCATAGCGGTGGATAGAAAATAGAGGAGCCCCGCCATGTAGAGGAAAGGAGAGGCGAGCACAAATATCCACATCTCCAGGATCCAAACCACCCATCCCCTCAAACTTTTCCAGAACAGTCTCATGGAGGGAATGAGCAATTTTCCCCCACAGGTGGAGGACTCCAAACTTAACATCCTAAAATAATCTCTTGTTTCTTTCCAGCCACACATGACAAAGAATGAAGGAAGTGCCAATAGGCCAAGCACCCTGTAGAAGAGAGGAATTAGAAGGCGAATTCCCCAATCTATCCCAAAACTCAGATAGAGAAGAAACATGCTAGCACGGATGGCCCCACGCTAACCACCAAAAGTGCCAAATTTTCTTAACAAAGGAGCATTGAAAGAAGAGGTGTGAAACTGACTCCTCACCATCACAGCATAACACACAGATTGAGGGGCCATGGAAGCCATGCTTACAAAGATTATTCCAAGTGAGGCAGAGATTGTGAACCACCAACTAGAGGAAATATTGACACTTGGGCCAAGAGAGAGTGTTCCAAACTTGCTTCCACCAATGCACCTCAACATTGCCAAACAACATCCAAGAAAGCTTGAAGTACCCTGAAGAGATAGAATACTTACCAGAAGAAGGACCTCCCCAAGCCAAAACATCAGGTTCCTGCAAAGAGCTATAGTCCCTAGAGGCAAGAATCTAAAAAAGCTCCATCTGATCCCGCGCTGAGCCCCCTTGTGGCCAATCAGAAGAATTCTTCCATCTATAAACAATAGCGAGGCCCAGATTGTAGGCCTCCTTGTAATGAGCCACCTTATCCCAGCCAGCAAGAGGGAGAGAATCACAAAGATCTTGCAGGTGCGGATGAGATATCAGAAGAGGAGGGTTACCATTCCAAGAATCACTCCAGAATAGAGCCTCAGAGCCTCTATTACAAATCTAGAAAAGGCATCACTTCACTAAGTGGGAACCTTTCTTGAGGGTAGTCTGCACCATAGAACCGCAACCCTCCAAAGGAAATCTCAGGATATTTGAATGATCAACTCCAGGGAGGTACTTATGCGACAAGATGCGAGCCTAGAACTGAGACTGGCAAGAGAACCAATGCCAATAGAGTTTGGCAGCAAGAGCTTGGCCATTCAAGATAGAAAAACAAAGACCCAGGCCTCCCTCCTTCTTGGGCCTACAAATAGTATCCCAATTAATAAGGCTCCATTTAGAATTTTACAGGTTCCCGCTCCAAAGAAACTGTCGAGAGTGCATCAAATGCCTTAAAAAAGTAAACAAGGGCTGCCTGAACCATGCTTATATAGGTAGGAAGAGATAAAATCATAGATTGGAGGTGAGTCACCCATTTACCTGTAGAGAGCCATCTATGAGTCCAGTGATTAACCTTATGACGCAACTTATTAAGAAGTTTCTGCCAAAAGAGCCTGGGTTGTCTTCCCACCACAATAGGGATGCCCAGGTAAGTCCTAGGGAGAGAATGAATTTGAAATCAGAGGATAGAAAAAATCCTCTGTTGTATAGGCCCAGGAGTATTGAATAAATAAATGGAGGACTTATGGACGTTGATTTATTGACCGGAAGAAGCCAAGTAAGTATCCAAAGTGATCTTAAAAGCTTCAGCTTCCCGAATCTGAGCTCTACCTGCAAGAGCAGTATCATCCACAAACTAGATATGAGAAGGATTGGGCAAACCGTATCCCCATCACCAACCATGTATCACATTTTGGGAAACTTAAGATTTAATAAATCTTCCAAGGCCCTCTGCCATAATAATAAATAGGTGTGGAGAAAGAGGATCTCCTTGTCGAAGACCCTGAGAGGCCCCAAATAACTCAGAGGGTTCACCATTGAGAAGCGTAGAGAAGGAGGGAGAAGTAACACAGCTTAGAATCTAGTTCACCCATTCCAAATTGAAGCCAAAATCAAGAAGAGTTTTCTGTAAAAAATCTCATTTAACTCTATCATAGGCCTTAGCCATATCCAGCTTGATGAACATAGAGCGCTCTTTAGAGATAGACATAGAGTGGATGGCTTCAGAGGAAATAACCACTCCATCAAGGATTTGTTTCCTAGCAATGAAACCTCCTTGTTGCTCAGAGATAACCAAGGGAAGCCAAAATTTAAGTCTTTCAGCAATTAACTTAGTAATGACTTTATAGACCACATTACAAAGAGTGATAGGCCGGAAGAAATAAATTTGATTAGCCCCTTATTTTTTTGGAATAAGAACAAGGAAAGTAGCATTCAAAGATTTGAGCATCTGTTTGTTAGAAAAATATTCTTGAACCACAACTAAAAGGTCTTGATTAATAATATCCTAAAATTCCTAAAAAAAATCAACCGGGAACCCATCAGGCCCAGGAGCCTTTCCCTTTCTCATGCTGAAGACCACATCCTCCAATTCTGATAGGGAGATCGGCCTCATAAGAGACTCATTCATCTCAAGGGTCACAAAGAGAGGGAATACAAGACAAGATAGTATTCTCCTCAATATCAGCAGGAGGAGAGTCATCAGAGAAAAGAGAAGAGTAGAACCGAATAGCTTCCCTGGACACAGTGTGTGAGGAAGTGAAGTGTAAGCCATCAACATTGACAAGAGAAGAAATGTAACTCTATTTTTTGCACCTATGCACAAATTTATGAAATAAAGCAGTGTTCTTATCCCCTTCATGAAGCCAATCAATCTGAGCCTTCTGCTTCCAATAAATTTCCTCTCTGAGATCCCACTCAGCTAAGTCCCTGGAAGCCTGGGATTCCTCTCTATGAAGAGCTTCCGAGAAGCCAAGATCATGGATTTTTCTGGTAATGACTTCCAAATGATCTTGAGCCCTCTTCTTCATGGTGTGGAGATAACCAAAGTAAGTCATGTTCTAGTTTTTCAGCTTTCTTTTGACATACTAAAGTTTTTTAGAAAAAGAGAACATAGCAGTGCCATACACTGGGCCGCCATCTCTCCACCAGTGGACCATGAAATCATGAAGAGAAGAGTCCCGAAGCCACATTAATTGAAACTTAAAAGGGGGATTCTTGGGAATAGAAACACAACTAGCAAAGAGCTTGATAGGCCAGTGATCAGAACCCCTCCAATCCATAATTTCAGATGAGAGAGAGAGAATACCACTATTCCAATAGCAGGAAATCGGAAATCTATCCAGACGTTCCAAGATGGCATCATCCCCAACCCTTTTATTATTTCACGTAAAGAGCCCATTACATGGTTGGACATCAGAAAGATGTAAGAGACCCATATTCTCATGAAGAAGCTTAGAAGAGGGCCCTAAACGAGCAAGACCTCCTTGTTTCTCCTCAAGGCACACAACAGAATTGAAGTCCCCGCCTAAAATCCAAGGCAAGAAAGGATGACAACTTTGAACATACCGAATATGTGCCCAAAGCCTTATCTTTCCAGGGAGATCAAAAGGAGCATACACGTTAGGTTAGTTTATAAATAAAAATAAATGTTTACACAACAGTCTACGAATGGATATATGTATCATAGGGAGGTGTTAAATTGATAAATTTAGGGGCATATATTTTGATTGTAATTCGTAGTAGCAGGAATCCTGCTCTATGTGTAATTTGTATGAAGCTTTTATCTTTGTAATGATTTGGGGTAAAAAAAAAAATTTAAAAAGTTTGTTAAACAAATTAATATTATAAATGTTTTATGGCATGGTTTTAGATCAATTGTTGGGAAGTTTTTTATAAGAAAGTAATTGTTTTAGTTTGTGAAAAATTCAATATCTATATAAACCAATACATATTACCATTTAAAATACATATTAGTCATTAATCTATCCAATTTTGAGAGTAATCTTAGACTATCTCATTATTATATCAAAGTCAATTATCATAAGACCTCTCTAACTTTAGCTTTCTAAATTCAGCTTTGCTCTTGCTCATAATAGAATTGAGTGGTGCAAACTATGAGCAAAATTCTTTTCATTTAATACTTATTTTTTATTGTTAAAAATAAAAGAACAATATAGATCACACATAGGGGAAAAGACCCAGTAGCCGCCCAGGCTAACTTCGCGCACCTAGAACTCCTAAACCGTAAGTCATATTTTGCTGATTTTTTCGGTGTACCTCTGTAGGTGAGTGAAGTGCTTAAATCTAAGGTTTTGGATTTTGGGTATTCGCGGCTATCGTCGAGGGAAAAGTGGTCCAAAAGTTTCATTTCAAAACACTCGCCCGATACCCACTATGTTCTTACACCAATAGTCGTTTTACTCAGTGGCCAAATGTATTGGTAGTCGTTACAAAATGTGCCAATAGTGGTGCACAAATGGGCCAATTACCAACCAAAAAAGGTAAAAAATGATTGGCTATTAGTACATTTGTGATCGACTATTGGTACATGTGTTTTTCATTTTTGGAGCTCCTTTAGTATCAATAATTGGGGGTATCTATGACAAAAGCATAACGGTTATAGACCCCTGTGGGTAATTGAATATTTTCCCCTACAACCCTGAAAAAAATTAATATAATTCATATATTTTGTTCTACTTGACTATAAAAAAAATTAATTTTTTCTTTTTCAAATAGTATTTGCCAGTTATAATTTAATGTTGGAAATTTGGATGTGAATATGGTTGAGCATTGGAATATTTAACAGACAAAACCATTGAGACTAAGGAGGCATAGGTCTATAAATTAGCATTTCTACGTATTCATGCAGTTATTGTTGCATATTGAATGGTTTCAGAATAGCGTATGTGAGCAAGTTCTCCATCATTCAACACAAAGGCATTCACTAAATGGGCAAAAAATCCTGTGCAGATTCATTGGGGTTAATGACAAGTGTCTTGTACATCTGTTTCATACACAAATTGTTTGAGGGAAATTATATTCCTTTGTTTCTCTCAAAGGAATTTGGAATGCATGCACCATAACACCAATCCTACCAAAATGCCTACCAAAAATATGCTTTGAATAGTTGTTGCAAATTTCATACTTTTTTTTCCAATTTGAAAAGCTACAAAATATCAGCTTCTATAATTGAATGGGAAATCTCTATTTTTTAAATTTAAATATTTGTGCAAACTCTGATCATAATATATTTTTGGGTATGAGGTGTTGTTCTTGGGGACATTTAGTTGGAATTTTGCTCTTTTCTGTAGGAAATCCGATAAAAGCCTAGGATTTGATGGACTTCTAGTTGAATTAACCTTATAAGGAAAGCAAAGGAATTATAAACATTTACTATTAGCAATGGAAATTATTTTATGAAGTGACCCCTTATTATTATTCTTCTTACAACGACGATCAAGAAAGGGCAGCAGTTGCTATTAAATTGTGGGCAAAGGAAAATAAGGTTACCAACGTTCTATTATTCCTTAGAGATTAGCAGTGATTATTATTATGAAGATCAGCAATTATAATATGCAATAATTAATATGCTAGGAGGCAGCGATTGCTTTAAAACAATAGTCATTTGTTTAAAGCAATGATTATATTTGTAGGGCAGTGATTAAGTTAATAAGGAGCGCTTCAATTATGAGGAGATGTATACCTTGAAAGTGGTGACACTTCAAACGGACAGACAACCCCGACAGATAGACAACCCTGACAGAAAACCTCGAGAAGAACCGAAGTGTTGACCGAAGCTATCAAAGAGTTAAAACACCGAAGTTAACTGGAGTTCAGAAATGACAAAATATCTAGCTGGCAGAGCTAAATATAGACTTAACTGGTAGTTTTCATTGTTTTCATCGACAAGATAAAGCCAGAGATAAGTAAAGAATTTAAAGTTGTTTTGTCCAATTGGCAAGAAGACCTCTGCGAGATAAAACTGGATTTTTTCTTTAAATGAGATTGGCTAAGATTGTGGACCACGCCAAGATCAAGAAAATCAAGAACCTAGAAACGGTGATATCATGTCTATAAAGAGACAACTTAAATAATTATGAATTAAGGGGAGTGAATGAAAAAGAGGATGCTGGAGAGAAACTGATGAAGAACAACTTCATACAATCCTGATCAATCAAGCTAAGGAAAGAGCTAAATATTTCTGCGGACACCGAGAAATAGAGCATAGCATCACCGAGCAAAACAAAGGTGGAGCAAAGGTATTGAAAAGATATATTGATCATATTGATTTAATGAGCTTACAATAGATCTAAAAATTTGCAAGTATAAGTTGTATATGTGAACAGATCATACTGTTTCAGTTTAACCATTGATTCAAAAAGTCTCTTAACCGAGTAGGATTTAAAGATCCTTTCTATATTGAGATACATCCCAAGGAGTATCAAAAAGTTTGATCATAAAGATAGCATTAGATTCCAGATACCATTTGAAAAACCAAAAGATTTTGGATAAGGAAGGTAGCATAGAAATGTCCGATATCAAGTGACAAACTAATCTTTTAAATCCTCTAACAACGTCACACCTAACAGTGTGTTTGTAACCTTTAACAACGTCGGCTCTTCACCGAGCTCACTTCATAAGAGTGAAAATTTTGGGTTATTGGTCCCAAGTGGTTTTTCTCTTAATAGGGTTTCCACATTAAAAATCCATGTGTCAATGTGTTTATGAGTCATTACTTTAGTGTTTTGCATTACACATAGCAAATCTGGATTGATCGGTATACTCTGAGTAATTTACTATTTTTCGGTAAATTGACAGACTGCTATTCGATAAACATAAAAAAATAAGGTTTAACAAAGCACTCCGAGCAGTAGTAATTTGAAGGCATTCATCTTATAGGACTTAAGATAACTAGAGGCTTAAAAGTGTGGTACTAAGTTTTTGGGTTGATTAATTGGAATATTTTTTAGGCCACTGATTCACCCTCCCCCCCTCTCAGTTATTACTAGCAATTGGTATCAGAGCTTGTGTTCTTAGAAAGGGAGTTTAATAGCTCAAGTAAAATATCACTAGATGAACAGACGAGATGTGCCCAAGTTGAATAAAGACAACTTTGCATCATGGAAAAGTAAAATAAGACTCCACCTATCAGGTATTGGTAATGATGTTACTCAACACCTTGATATTGAATATGTGCTGCCTATAGGACCTCACACTCTTAAGCAATTAAGAAAAAAGCATGAGCATAATTGCATGATGATAGAACTTGCCTCGTCACTCTCTAATGTTGAGTTTGAAGATGTCAACACCTGATCCTCTACAAAGCAAATGTGGGATAAGTTGAAGCTAGTACATGGAGGAGATGCTAATGTACTAAGAGCCAAGGCAAAAAGACTAAGAGGGAGGTTTGATGACCTGAGGATGAAAGAAGCAGAAAATATCACTTAGTATAGCTACAGAATCAAAGAGGTAGTCAATGCTATCTGAGGAGTTGGAGGTGTACTTGAAGAGGAGACAGTGGTAAGTAAAATCTTAAGAACCTTACTGCATGTATATGTTATTAGAATTTCTGTTATTCAAGAAATGAGAGCAGTTGCAAACAATACAGTTACTCTAGATAGTCCGATTGGTAGACTGATTTCATTTGAGATGAATAACTTTGATAATAGTGTCTTACCATCTATATAATCTACATTCAAATCTTCTTTAAAGATAAGTAATTGAAGTCATAGACATGCTATTAGAAATGATAGTGAAAGCGATAATGAGGATCAAGGGCTTGATGATATTGAAGCACTAATGGCAAGAAGATTTCAGAGAGGCAAAGGTAGATACAAAGGTAAATTACCACTTGTATGTTTCAATTATAAAGAGGTTGGACACTTTGCTACAGGATGTCCAAACAGAAGAAAAGATAACAGAAGTAATGACAGATCATATGAGAAGAAGTTTGATAGAGGTGATAACAGAGATTACTGAAGCAACCGACAATCTGACAAAAAAGATACCCAAGACTACAAGGACAAAGTGAAGAAAGCTTGTTACCTAGCTGAGAACAAAGCTGATGACACTGACACCGAATCAAAAGAAGACATTGAGATGGTATTTGTAGCCATGAAGGATGATTCAGACGAAGAAGAAGAAAGGTATGTAGAAACTGCACTCATATCTGAGGTTATTAAGAATGATGTCTAGATCATAGATAGTGGTTGCACTCACCATATGACTGGTGATAAACAAATTTTTAAGACTTTTGAATACTATAATGGTGGTTCAGTAAAAATGGGAAATGACACACCTTGTCCAGTTGAAGGTAAAGGAACTATAATGTTGAATAACCTGATCAAATGTGAAAATGCTTATTGGGTAAAAGGACTAAATTATAATCTTTTAAGTGTTTCACAACTGAATAATACAGGTCACCGAGTGGCATTTGAGAATAAGAAGGCAAATATCTTCAATGAATCAGGAAGGTTGATCAGAACTGGTGAGCAGACAAAAGGTAACCTTTTCTATCTTGATTACATTAACACCACTTGTTTAATGGCTAGAAATGAAGACATATGGTTTTGGCACAAAAGGTTGTGTCATGTGAATTTTGATAACATGATAAAGATAAGAAACAAAAGGAATGTTAGAGGCTTACCAAGCATGACTATGCCCGAGCATATCATGTGCAAAAATTATCAAAAAGGTAAGATGACAAAGTCTAGTTTCAAGAGTAAAACCTATACATCTGATGCAATTCTAGAATTAGTCCATACTGATCTATGTGGACCCATGAGGATAAAGAGTTACTATGGAGATAGGTATTTTATTCTCTTTGTTGATGATTATTCTAGAATGATGACAGTTATGTTCTTAAAAGATAAATCAGAAGCATTCAAGAGGTTTAAATGGTATAAGGCTATGATAGAAAAACAAAGTGAAAAGAAATTGAAATGCTTAAGGTCAGATAGAGGAGGGGGATTTACTTTAGAAGAATTCACTAACTATTGCAATGAGCATGGAATTAAAAGATAGGTTTCTACACCAAGAACACCACAGCAAAATAGGATTGTTGATAGGAGAAATAGATCAATTGTTGACTATGCAAGAACATTGATGATTGAGAAGAGCGTCACTCAAACTTTATGGAGGGAAGCTGTCAGTACTGATGCCTACACATTGAACAGAGTACAATTGAAGAAGGACACAAAGAAGACACCCTATGAGCTTTGGTATGGTCATACACCCAATGTAAGTTACTTCAAAATCTTTGGTAGTCAATTTTATATTTTGAAGGATGATAGAAATGGAAAATTTGACTCCAAAAGTGGAGAAGGTATCTTTCTAGGCATTAATGTTTGTAACTTCAGTCGTATGATCATTAGAATACATATAATATATGTTGATTAATAATAATATATTATATATGTTATATTATTATTAATCATATGAAATTTAATATTCAATATTAAATTATTATATTATTGTTAATTAATAATTAATTGATGAAACATTATAAGATTGATTAAATTATAATTAATGGGAAGAGGTGTGTCCTTTATTATAAATAATAATGAATAGACATGTCTTGTGAAGGGACATGTCTCTCCTAGCCTCATTCCCAATATAAATGAAAGAGAGATTGTTGCATTTGGAAAACACATACAACATAGATTTATATTACATTTGCAGCTATCCTAAAAATTTAGCATGGTATTAGAGCCAGACTGCAAATGTAAGAGAGTAGTTTGTTGATGGTGAATGTGTGACTGTCTTAGAAAATATAGTCTCAGTAAAAGGACCATATCTCACAAAGACACCGTTGGATTTTGCTAAATTTTGGATATGCTGGTTAAAATCTAATTTTAGGGAATCACAGTGAAGCGATTGGCAATAAAGTGTACGGTTCAAAAGTTACGATGGAATGTGTACGGGTCTATGTGAAATTCCTGAAAGTGACTTCATTAAAGAGATATATTAATTTTTTATTATCGTGGTCAAGCATTAACAAAGAAGCATGAATTCAAGGAAGGGTGTCTCTTTTTATAAAGAAAGAATCAATTATAGAGTGTCACCTCTCTTGGATAAATCAAGTCATTTCATAAGAAGACATGAGAATTGTTCAACGATATAAGAGTGAGGATTGTACATTGTGGGGGGGGAATAATAACCAATTTTTCATTTACAATTGAACCATTCTTAGTGGGGAGATAATTCAAAGGGGAGATGTCTCTCAAATAATCTGAGAAGGTTTTTTTATGATTTGATGTATATGGACCTTCACTGAAGCAACTTGTGCCAAGGATGTTGATGTGCAGATAAGTATTTATTATCCTTGAATATTACATTTATCTACTCATTGTAGTATCTCTCTTATTTGCATTTCTATACGTACTATAAAAGCTATTTTCCTTGATCTTTTCTGAGGATGCTTTTGCAGGAAAAGGAGAATTGACGTCATATTCAAATGGATTATGATTCTCCATCAAAGGCATCATTGATGAGGAGATCAGATGATTGATGTTCAGAGGGAGTTTGAAAGTCCATATGTGTGACTATATGATTTGAATGGGCCTACCTCCTGTGTACATCATAAGAAAGTGATGACTTCCAAATGATTATCACTTGTATTTGTAGAAGTTATTGGAAGATGACGACCTTACAATAAATTAAATCATGATATACATTATTTATAATGTTGAAACAGATCATGATGAATTAAAGCAACAACTAAGTGTTAGATGTCATTAAATTGACGGTCTATGAGTTGTTTGCATAAATATATCTTGTAAAGCAACAACTAAGTGTTAGATGTCATTAAATTGACAATATATGAGTTGTTTGTATAGATACATCTTGTAAAGCAACAACTAAGTATTAGATATCATTAAATTGACGGTCTATAAGTGTTAGATATCATTAAATTGACGGTCTATAAGTGTTAGATATCAAGAACTAAGTGTTAGATGTCATTGACGGTCTATGAGTTGTTTGTATAGATATATGATAGGTATTTGGTGAATATCATGTGTTGATGTTCTTTAGGCCAATACCTTATTTAGTAATTGGTGAATATCATATGTTGATGTTTTGATAGGCCAATACTTATAGTATTTGGTGAATTTCATGTGTGGACATTCTGATAGGCCAATACTCAAGATATCAAATGTGATATCAAATGAAGGAAATCTTCTATTGTGATAGAAATCTTATGATGGCTGAAATAGATCATAATAGATAGAACTTGTGGATAGAATCGCCAATTGAGGCAATCCACATTAAAACTTGAGGAGCTTGAGGATAGAATCTCCGATGGAGGCAATCCACCTGAGAGCTTGTGGATAGAATAGTCGATGGAGGAAATCCACATCTTGAGACTATGTTTCTATTGATTACATCATGAGGATGATACTTTTATTGCTTACATCATATGATTGATGTTGTCAAGTGTCATATAAGTGTTGACATTGGATTGATTTATCCTCCCT
>MU224176.1:694397-779956 GCA_018584345.1 Thuja plicata
CATAATTGCTTCCTTGTTATTACTCATCATGATTTTATTATTGGCTACTTCAATTATGGAGCTTTGAATTTTATTTATTAGATTAGAAACTTCCATCTTAGAATCTTGAAAAATTTGTCTATTTCTCTCATTCCATATTTCCCAGAGCACTATTGAAGGTGCCAGAGGCCATAATAGATAGTAAATGGAGTCCTTATTAAGATGTGGCCAGGACACAAGAAAATCTGAAATAGAGTTAGGGAAGGCAGACTTCCAATTGAGTTTATTACAAAGCCAATCCCAAACTTGTTTGGAAAAGGGGCAGCCAAGAAGTAAATGATCCATCGATTCTTCCTGAGCTTCACACAGGGAGCATCGGCTTGGGCCATTATAGCCGATATGCTGGAATCTCTCAGCAGTCAAGATTCTCTTATTCCAGACTAACCGAGCGAAGAACCCTACTTTAGGCATTGAATTATTGCCCCATAATAAGTTATAGGGAGGGGGGTCACAATGGATAATAGTCTTGGACCTCAGAAGGTTATATCCATCTTTGATTTTGTATAGACCAGTCTTATTTCCATCCCATATAAGTCTATCCACTTATTTTTTAAAAATGATTTTCCTAGTTGTCAGAATTGATTTGAGTTTTTCTTCCTCCTCCATAGGTAAAAATAGGCCACGATAATCCTTCCATTTCCATCCATACTTAGAATTTTTATCAAAGGTAACATAATCCTTAACCTTAGTGCCCCAAGATGCTTCCATAATATCTCTTGATATGGGCCAATCTCCTAGATGAGAAATGGTAGGTTGTCCTTCCCATGAATCGGACCAAAACAAAGCATCATCCCCCTGACCGATGTTCCAGGAGAGCTTTTCTTGAATAATCAATTTACAGTCCAGCATAAAGTTCCATATCCTTGAACCTCTAGGGGGATTAGATTCTCTTAAAATATTAATAGGGTGTGGTTGGTTTAAGTATTTGTGTGATAAAATCTTTACCCATTTGAGGTTAAGTGAGTTGATCATTTTCCAAACAAGTTTAGCCCCAAAGGCTTTGCTCTAAAATTTTAGGTCTTTGATTCCCACCCCTCCTTCATGTTTAGGCCTACAAACCTTATCCCATGCAAGAAGGGCGATTTTCTATTTTTCCGTTGTCCCTTGCTAGAAGAAAGATCTCATTATTTTATTAAGTTCACTGTGCTACTTAGCCGGGAGATCAACACAAGATAGTTGGTACAGAGGAATAGCTGAGAGAACATATTGAATCATGATAGTTCTCATAGCCGAAGACAGCCATTTACCTTTCCACGATGACATTCTACCTTTTATTTTCTCTACTGTGAGATTCCATCCAGTAGATCTTGAATCTTGATCCAGATATAATCCTAGATATTTGCAATTAAGAGAACCTTTTTTAAAATTTAAAATTTTGCATATATCATTTGCATAAGAGGTTTTTATATTGAAAAAAATAGATCTCAGACTTTTCCTTATTAATTTCTTGTCGTGAAGTGGAAGAATACTTGTCTAAAATGAATTTAATTTCTCTGGTCTCTTGAGCAGAGCTCTCCCCATACAGCATTGTATCATCCACGAACTATTGATGGGTAATAGCATCAGTCCCACTAGTTATTTGGATGCCCTGAATATGTTTATCTTCTCTTGCTTTGTTAATACTTCGACCTAGGGCTTCTACCATAATTATAAAGAGGAAAGGAGAAATCGGATCCCCTTGACGAATCCCTCTAGAAATCCCTAAGGAGATCCATTGACCAAAATGGAAAATTTAGGGGTAGAGATACAAGTTTTAATTAAGGCTACCCACCTTTTGTCAAAACCAAAAGCTAACAGACAATTTGTTAAAAAAACCCAATCAACCTTGTCATATGCTTTTTTTATGTCTAGCTTAATGAGCATACTTGGTTTTTTGTTGTTTTTAATAGAATGCATTGCTTCTTGGGCGATTATAATACCATCATATATTGAACGACCCGAAACAAAACCGGACTGTTCCTCGCTTATGATATATGGGAGAAGTTTTTGGAGTCTACTCGCCATAGTTTTAGAAAAAAAATTATATAAGGTATTACAAAGTGCAATAGGTCGAAAATCATTGAATGTTTCCATGTTTTCTTTTTTAGGAATTAGAGTGATGAAGGTGTTATTAACCTCTTTAAGTAGGTTCCCCGAATTTCTGATACCATTTAGTGCAGCAGTAATCTCATCTCCCATAAAGTACCAACACTTCTGAAAAAAATAAGTTGGGAAGCCATCTGGCCCTGATGATTTATCCAAGTTCATTTTGTTCAAGATTGCTTCAACTTCCTCTTTCAAAAATCTAGCCATGAGAAGCTGGTTTTGATCTTTAGAAATAACCTTAGGGATGTTATCCAGAATACTAATATCTGCATTAGGCAACACTTCCTTAAGGTAAATCTCCTTAAAGTAATCCACAGCTTCTTTGGCTATATCTTTCGGATCCTCAACCCAATTATTCCATTTTCCTTTGATGGATGTAATCCTATTAATACATCTTCGTTGCTTTGTGCTATTGTGGAAGAATTTTGTGTTCTTGTCTCCTTCAGCTAACCATGTCTCCCTGGATTTTTGTCTCCAATAGATCTCTTCTTTAGCTAATACATCCTCATATTTATTTAACAGGAGTCTTTCTTCTTCATAAAGGGCAGAGTCCATACCCTTTATCATGACTTTTTCATTTAAGGATTTCATTTCAGTTTCAAGGGAGATTTTAGTCTCAAAAATATTGCCAAAACTTACTTTATTCCATGCTTTCAGTCTAAGTTTAATGATTTTGAGTTTGTTAACTATTTGATAGAGCTTAGATCCTGTGATTACAATTTCCTCCCACAGCCCTTAATCATTCGTAAAAAACCTTCATTTTTTAGCCACATTTGTTGAAATTTAAAAGGACAATTTTCTAGACTTTTCTCTGTTATGATTTTTAATTCTATTGGAAAATGGTCAAAGCCTGAAAATGGAAGAACCTTAGCTGATAAAGTAAATGGGAGCAAAGAAAAATCTCCTTTAACAAAGAAACGATCTAATTTTTCGGCTATAAAACTGAATCCTTTCCTTCGATTATTCCACGTGTAAAATTCATCAGTTGTGGCTATCTCACATAGTTGATTCTTGTTAATCCAATCATTGAATTTCAAGGCAGCTTTAGATAGAAGGACAGAGCCTCCTCTTTTTTCTGATAACTTAGTGATTGTATTGAAATCTCCTCCTATTATTACTATATCTTGACCAAATTCCCTAAATTTCATTTCAATTTCTTTCCACACTCTTTCCTTATCTATATTCAAAATAGGTCCATATATATTTATAACATAGAATTTAATGTTTGATCGATGGCTAGAAACCTTACCACAGCACCAATTAGGGTGTTCTTCTAAGCCAGAGAGAGTCACAAATCTAGGGTCCCAAATAAATCCTACTCCTCCTAAGGCTCTAGAAGTTGGAACACCCCATATTTCTCTCACACCCAGTTTTTTATTGTGTATTATATCCTGATTGGTCTAATTTGGTTTCTTCTAATAAAATAATATCTGGATTAAAGTTTGAAATACAACGCAAAAGAATGTGTTGTTTGTTAGGGGCATTCATGCACCTAACATTCCATGTAATGAGATTCCTAATGCCTTGGGAAGGAACTTCCCCTTCCCTGCATTAAAAATGTCAGTTATTTTAACTTGGCCAGTCGCTGCCCCTGCTTGAGATCATAACTCCTTAAAGGATTTCCTCCCTCTCTTACGTAGGATTTTGGCACAATTAGGAAATGCCTTGCTAGGCAAAGAAGAATCCAAACCTAGGCTTGAATTGATATCATCTTTAAGTTTTTCCTCCTCTTCCAAAAATAACTCTAACTCTTCTTTGGTAAGAGGGGAGTCAAGCGCCAGACATTCCCTAATCAGGAATTGTCTTTGCCTAACAACTTCCTCCTCATCACAAATTTCATCCAGAAATCTATCCATCAGTTTTTCTACAAGACTCTCACCTGCATATTCAAAGATAATCCTTACCTCTTCCACGACTTTGTTTGCATCCTCTGTCTCTTCAATGGAGGGGTTACCTAGGCTTTCTACATTTGGTGTTGGGGTCAATGAAACAGGGCGAAATGACGAAATGTTTGTTTCTCCTATTTCACTAAACTTCAAAGAAGCAGGATGTGAAGCATTTATTCCCTTCGATCCAGAATAAACATGGGAACCCACTTCATTCCAACTATTCGGACAATTATTCTTAAGGGGGGGTAAGAATAAAAAAGTGTCTAGCTTACCCTTCTGGCTGACTATGTTGAAACCCCCTATGTTGGGCATAAAATCTATACTGAATTCCTTTACCTCCTTGGGTTTATATTATTAACCTGGTTTATAAGATTTGAAGGTGGAGGGGCGTCCTGGGGTCGATTTGAATACTTCTCTATCTCACTAACTTTTAGAGGATACACCCCAGGGTTTCCAAAATCCCCATCAAAGATTTTGGGAAAGATAATGACCGAACCTGCATCACTGCATACTTCCAAAGGGGGGATTGGAGCATTAATATCCATACTAACAATGATGAATCTCTCTGCATGCGCATTGTCAAAATCAACGAAACCCACAAATTTCCCTAAACCATTACCTATTTCCCTTACCGAGTCATCATCTGATAGTTCAATAGGAAGATTTTTTAATTTAATCACTCTCTCTACCATAAAATTCTCTAATTTTAACGAATTAAGGAAAGGCGACCAGTCTAGGGATACAAACCCTATGTCCCTAAAATTGGGGAAACCCTTCGACAGAAGTTTCGCTTTGAGTGAGATACTCGAGCAATCTACATAAAGGAAATTTTCTTGAAGAATCGTAATGCGTACCTCATTATTGAGTTGATCCTTCATCCAATTCACTATCGTCCCTGTTGAAGCCCCAATGCCTTTCCATCTACAAAACAAACCATACTCCGCACACATCTGTTGTTGTCTACTAACCAAACCATGTTTAATCACTAGTTTCCTATGGTTCGGTTTAATACCTTCAGAAGATTTTGCTTCCTTCCCGACATCTACTTTTTTTTTCTACTATTCATTTTACCATTCTTATCAATAATTCTTCTATGCAATGGAGAATATAGCATACCTGAAGATGAAGCAGGGCAACGATTAACATAATCCTCAGATCTCTGATTGACCGTATCGCCGAGATGTTGGGAAGGAAAGAAACCCTCATGTCGTTTCTCTAGAATTATTTTTGAAAACCCTCCATGGATTGACCTAGGTTTCAGATTGCGTTGATGCGGATGTGAGTAAATTCCTAGTTTCTTCGTTCGGTTGTCATCATTAATCTGTGATGAAAACAGCCTCCCCCGTGGAGAAGCCCCAGAGAAGACCCTGGGGGAAGAGGCTAATGTATGAAATCTATTAGAAATTTGCATGGAGAAGGGAACAGCAGATACCCTCCTAGAGCTCCAGCAAGATTTAGAGAGAAATTGTCAACCTTGGAGCTTTTCCTCACACTGGACATCCTGGATCACTGGACATCCTGGATCACACATTCACTATCAGATTTGATCGCATATTTAGTATAAGAGAAGAATTTCGCTTGTTGATCCAGAGTATCCACGGAGAAAATCTTCGATCACGAAAAAGCAGAGCGAAAATGCAGAGCCATTTTTTGAATTATATTAAATAGCTTTCTTATATATAGAGTAGATTAGATATTTATTTTCTTTAAATAGTTTTCTTCTGATCTTGTTCTAAGTTTTTTTTTTATTTAGTTTTCCTTTTAGAATTAGATCGTTATAGAATATGGTTTAAATCATAGATTACTTTTAAGTAGATTAAATTTGATTTCATTAGGATATAGATTAGATTCTTTCTTTGTAGATTGGAATATAGATATGATTTTAATATTGTCTAGATTTGATTTATTTATTATTTAGATTTAATTTGTTAGTAGATTAGATTTGTTAAAAAGATTTATTCATTTATTAAATGGGATAATTTTGTAAGATTAGATTTTCTTGATTATTTTAGATTCAATTTATATCAAGTTAGATATTATTTTATGTAGCGATTAAGAGGTGGTTAATATTTTAACTTAAAGATAAGATCATAGTTGACAAACATTAGTTATTAATACTCTTTTTAAATGGTAGTTATTTTACTTGTTAGGATGTTAATCATATATATAGGAATATTGTTAATTAATATATTAATATAAGGTTTAAAAAATGTTGATTTTTTTAATTTAATTATTTATTTTTAGTTAAAAGTACATTGTCGAAATTATCGATAGGGGGAAAACTTAACAACCCCTTTTTCATCGCAATATACAACTTTAGAGGTACTGCCATTATCTTTGACCGATTTTGTGCACAGTTGACTTTTGGTCAACTATGATCAAACTTCCTCTGACCATCTCAATTTTCGTACCAAGTGTTCCTTGTACCTGTTGGAACCTAGGATTCTAGCTTTGCACCTTTCGGAGATGGTTGATGTTTTGGTCAACTCGGGTTGACTTTTGGTCAATTGTCTCAATTTGCATTTGTGTCTTCTTAAGGGCTTAGCAGGACCTAATAACTTATTTTCGCATTACTTAGAGTACAATTGACTTTTGGTCAACTATCTCAATTTGCGTGCCAATCAAAGCGTGTAACTTAAAGATCCCTATAAGATAGTTCAAAAAGTTAATCTACTTAGTTTGACCTTTCAAATTACTATTTTTCCTCTACACCATTTTGCGTGCACTTGTTACCTTTGAGGTAGTTTTGTTAACCTTTCAATGTCTTTTTAAAAAAATTGATTGTGTTACTTTTGGGCATGACAAGGCATTAATTCAATTTAGTTTTTCTGATGGTGGGGATGATATGGCAAGAAAAGAACCACAAGTGGGTGAGGATCAGACCTGCAAAAGGGGCAACTTTGCTGGCTCTCAACCTTTGAACCTTTTGAGAACATGCTTAAGCCATATTCTAAACTGTGTTCACAATGGTTCTTTGCTGTTAAAGACTGATGCTATGTTTCAGTTTTATCAAAGGAAATTAGAGACTTTTGCACAATGAAATCCCATCTTTGATTTCATCTCATTCAGCTTTTCTCATTCAATTTCTAGATGTTTAAGACTCATTTTCTTGAGATATTATTTTCACTAATTAATAGAATCCTTCTAAAATGTTCTCAAAAGATTTACTGTTAAAAATCTGTTTTGTTTCAGTTTTATCAAAAACAAATTGTGCTGATGAGGAAATTCCATCTTTGATTTTATCATCTCATTTGACAAGAAAAAACTCAAAATTTGGAAATTACAGCTTTTCTCATCCATTTCTGGCTTTGCACTCGTTCTAGCCTCGCGCACTCTAGTAATTAAGGAAATCCTTCACGGTGAACCATATCAGCCCCGTATAATAAAACATTAACATTCTGATCCTTGTTTTCATTTTGACCTGGTGGAACTCCAGGCTCAAACACACTTCTGATTAGCCAGGTCTGGGTTCATCAGTTATCCACAAAAAAAAATGTAAATGCGTTAGTTTGTACAGATCATGATGCCCACCAAACTCAAGTGCAGAGCTTAGGAGTTCTGCTCCTACCTTTAAAACACGGTACAGATCTGTTTTAGATATGTCCCGTTTCAGCCGAACGGTGCTTGGGCACCATTCAACAAAGCGCGGCCCAGTGATAATGCACAATATTGCTTCCACCATTCTTTAGCGGCAGGGTGGAATTCAACAACTGATGCACGAAGGGGCAATCTCTATGGGTTTGACTAATAATATACCCAATGAAACAGAAATTTCTTTTCTTACACCTCAGGCAGATCAACAGACCAATTTAAATAGCCACTCGGAGTCCGTGCAAACAAAAGCTCAAATTATTTTCAAATTATTTGCATAATCAAGATAGCTACTCAGACTGGGTGCAAACATTAGCTCAAATTATTTTCACATACTCAGTCCAAACAAGAGCTCACATTATTTTCACACGTATGCCCTTAAAAACTATTCACATACTCGGTGCAAACAAGAGCTCAAATTATTTTCACACTTAACCCCTTACCAAATTATTTTAACATATTTATGCCCTTACACAAGGTGAAAATTCTTTTCTACTTTTATCACTGTAAAAGGTTGCGTTGAATAATTAAGAGCTAACGTTGTTGATCATGATCAAAGTCAAACCTATAGAAATTTGCTATGCCGCTCATAAAATATCCAAACCATTTGATCTACAATGTCTTCAGATAAATTGGAATACCATATAAGGTTGGATCAAGAGCTAGTATGCACATTTTATAGGCAGATAGTTCATGTAAATAAATTTTCTTTTTATACGCAAATGTCAATTTAATATGACCATTGCTATGATATGTATTTATAAGGAGATATGTACAAGTCTTTAGCTGAAGATTTTACTGCTAAGACTTCTCTCACAATCTGATTTGCCGTGCAAGTAACAATTAACAGCGTCTGGACACCACCATAGTGACAAAATCTAAAACCTGGTGAAGAAAAAAGAAAAAAAGACTTTGGCTGAAGACACTATAGCCTTATACAAAGGATGAGTCTCAAAGTGGACAACATGCCCACTTGGCAAACCACATCATCAAAAGCTTCGCTACACAAGCTTTTGAATCAGTCTTTCATCCCTCAAACAACCCTAACGCATTAAAAGAGGCCCTCATATGAATACAGTCATGTACAAAGATTGTTAAGAACTCAAATCATTCTTAATATGTTGCCGGATTTGCCCCATAGATTAGTCAGCAGTCAGTGTAAAGATCAGCATGTTGAAGCAGATTATATTTAAGCCATTGCAGGAATCCTGCATCTTGTATCTCTATCCAAACAATCAAAGCCCTCAACCCGAACAGCAGGAATAGACCCATATGATGGCCTGACACAGGACTTGGGCTTTGAAAGAGGCGAGGGTGAGGTTGGTCCTCTCTGATGAATGAACTGCACATCATGTACAAGTGGATTCTCTACACGACTTGGAGGAGAACCACAGAAATATGGTGGTGAGCATCCCAGGTTTAACGGGTCACCACATCCACTCTGCAGACAAAAGTAAATGTCAACCTCTTTTACAAAAAGCTTGCAAGGGAAAAACTAAAAGAGAAATGGTTATGCTGTTCCTAGAAAAATATGAATGCACCCCATTTAATACCTTGCTAAGAACTATGTCCAAAATCTCTACTCCGGCATTGGTTTCACTGTGCTCCTGGTTATGGCTGTAAACATAATGAATACAGAACATCAGGACATCAAGAAATGCACTAGTGGTATATCAGTAGATTAAACAAAAGGCATTAGCAAACATTGAATGACAGTATACACAACATCAATCGTTAATCTTATATCATTTCAGAAAGTTCAGATAAAACAAATTCCATTGACAAGCTACATGGGCAGTATCACCAGTATTTAGAAAGAACTCAAGTGAGACAACTCCCTGAATATAAACTCTTGGAATTTTTTACCAGATCGAAACATCAAAATTGACAACATATTCTTAAAGAAACTCGTTAGCCAAAAAGATTAGACAAAAAGAGAAGGAACAATACAGCACACAAACGACAGGGACCATGCAGCTAAGAACTACCTATTCAAAAAGTTTGATATGCACCCAAAGTTTCAATACATATAAAGAAGACATTTTACCCAAGATGCAATACATATAAAGAAAACATTTTACCCAAGTTATAATACTGATAACAAATCCTTCTGTATCTGAATGTAAACTCACCTGCGATGCCATCTCAAGGGTTTTGGAAACTCCGGAGTTGGATGGTTTGTCAATCCAAATCTTCGTGGTTTTGGGCATATGACTGCTCCATCAGATTTTTCCCTCATTAATGCAGCTCTTAGCCTGCCCATTTCCTTCATTTCTGCTGAGCTTGTAAAGTTACTTTGGGCAGCACAGTGCAACATGATTCCTCAGTTATTTGAAAAGAACTGCAAATCTGAAGGCCAATGCCAAAATATTAGTTATTTGGAAGTAATATCGTACGGATTGATTTCTTGCATCTAGAATTTACTACACCTGTACCTTGAAGCCAACTAATACATCATCCAGTCATGGCATATACAATCGAACAAATCAATCAAGGATAACTAAGAAATTTGACAACAAAATTAGGAATGTATGCACTGTAGGCAGACCACAAATTCTAATAAATCTTATCATAAGTTTAGCTCAGGCAATCAACTTCTGTGGAATAATTGAAAATGTGTAAGTTACTTGAATATGGATTACAGATCATGTATTTGGCTCAGTGGTGAGGTTGGTAGACTTTCATAATTTCATAATGGACGAGGACTGCACTGGCAAAATGAAAATGTGCAGAAAATGAGATCAGGAGCAAGCCCCAGATAACTTTGGCAGAACAGACATCTATCCGACATGGCCTAATCCAGGATAACAAGAGGATTAACACGTTTAAAATTCAAAACAAAGAAGTAAATACACCTTACAACGATTCGGTTCAGATCTGAAAAGTTTCACCACCCACTTCAAAATTAGAGTAATTAGTTCCTAGGAAAGAACGGTGGATTTGTACATCCACCACCATAAATTCTGTTGCAGATAGCGCGACCCAAAAGGCGAATAGCGCCAAACCATTAGAACTTGCACAGAAGAGCTGTGAGCAGGGAGATCAGGAAACTGAGGAAGACGTGTCTGCGGCTAAAGATGACTACAAAATCTACGACAAAAGAAAGCCTTGTTGAAGGCAAGGCCAGGGACACCGCTTTTGACTTGAGACTTCCTACCCCTCCCAGAGTGATGCAAAACCAGAATCTGAGTTCAACTTCCCTGTAAAAAAACGCAATTGGAACCAAGAGGTCCGATTGCCGTTGGGCTTCAACCGACTTCTAGCCCAAACCCATTTTAAACAAAGTGGGTAAATGAAGTAATACAAAACAAAATTGGGTTAAAGATTAAACAACCTACTGATAGACTGTGTAAAAGAAGACCAAGATCTGGATAATAACAAGGTGAGAATTTTAAGGCCTAAAAATTGTTTCCCTTAACAGAAAACCCAATCTATTATTGCGGAAATCCAGAAAGGGTATTTCCTTTTTTTGTAAAGAGGAATGTTTGCAGTAGCTAGAAATGTTTACAACGGCAAGGGCTATTCTGAATCACCTCCTTCGACTAGAAGATTTCCATAACTAAAATACAAGACGTATAAAAGAAAGAGAATCATACTGAAAATCCATAAAGGGTAAGAGGACTTCAGATTTTTAAGGCCTAAAATTTGTTTCACTCTACAGAAAATCCAATCTATTATCGCGGAAATCCAGAAAGGGTATTTCCTTAATTTCCAAGGAAGAATGTTTACCAGAGGCCACAAATGTTTACAACGCCAAGGGCTGTTCTAAATAATCTCCTTTGACTGGAAGATTTCAGAACTAAAAATACAAGACGTATAAAAGAAAAGAGAATCAGACTGAGAATCCATAAGGGGTAAGAGGATTTCGGAACAAAAAGTACACCAGTTCAAGGACATGCAAAGAAGAAAAACTCGATTTTTTATTTCTGAAAACACAGTTGTCCCAGAATTCAAAAACCCTTGTCCTTCAAGAACCAACTATGAAGTCACAGGATGTTACGTTACCTCTCCAAATTTTGTACTTTCTGCAACTGATAATTTTGAGAGTTGGTAAACTGGGTGTGCAAAGATTTTGAAGATCTGTTTGAAACACCTGTACCCTCCTGCCTTAACAGACCTCAAATGCCCAAATAGTAATTTTCTGTGCAGATCTGGAAATCCCCTCTCACCCAGAAAATCAGAAATGCCCAGAACAAAACCCTTGTTCAAAGAACTGAACAAAAGTTAAGAAAGTTATCAGAACCCGTTGAATTCCCCACTTCCTCCTCCTGCTACTTATGGATTGTATATAATAGGCTGGTCGGTAACACAGGAGGAGGGAGGAGGAGGGAGGAGCGTTTAAAGCTCTTTATCAATCTAAATATAAGGCGAGGAGCTAGGAAGAGAAATACCCACCCACGGTTTGACCCAATATATCGACAAACAATTCCACATTACGATAATGATGACAAGCGTGGATGATGCTGGATCCCATCAAAAAATTAATACGGACAAGAGGAAGCGGTATACACAATTAATATATGCCCCATGGAGGCGGTATACACAATTAATATATGTTGCATGCACAAGATGCCTCAACCCCCTCTCTTTTCATGTTGTGGGGTTTGGCATTGATGATGAGGACATGAGGAAAACAACAATGAGGCAGTGGAAGCATCCTTGAACCTGCGGATCAGATGCTCTTTGCTTTTTTTATGCAATCAATATATCAATTGTTTCCAACTTGCACTTTTAAAATAGGATTATGTAGATATGTAGGAGGATGTGTTGGGGTGTGAACCAAGCAAAGGGAATCAACCGGCCCTTCCCTTCTAAGTAAGATATCTATCCAACAAATTTCATTCTCTTGCATGGATTTGCCACCCATATTTTCAATTTTGGGTCATATTTGATTGCCTTATGGTATATTTGATTGCCTCATGGTCTAAGCTGTAAATATTATTTTTCTAAATTATGTCAAATAAATAGTGAAATTTTAGGTAGGCTATCAAAATTTAGAGGATTCTACTTTATGAATTAGATGTATACTTATTTTTAGAATTATTTTTTTATAAATTGTGTCAAATAAATGGTGAAAATTGAGGTAGGCTATCAAAATTATAAAGTTTCTACTTTATGAAATTAGATGTATATTTATATTTAGAATTAAAAATAAATAAAATGATTAAAATAAATGTGTATCTTGATATCAAAGAGAAAGACATCTATTTGATTGTGTTAGAGATATCATCTAAGGTTAGATATGAAAATAAAGTATTGTGGCAAATGCACATTATGAAATCTTATAGTGTTAAATGGTATTTTATCCATGGTCATAAATATTGAAAATTTTAATTTTTTGGCATTCCCTAAGTCGATATGTATCATAGAGTCATAATTCAAAAGTTGTGTTAATATTCTATTGTATGTGACGTTTCTATATCATTGTCACTTGATCAAATTAAAAATATTAACGTGTGTGTTAATGAGCGTTGGTTCCAGATGTTCTCAATCGTTTTGAAGTGTCGAATTGCCTATCAAGTCAAAATCACTAACTATTGGTCATAGTTGCAAGTGAATTTTAATTAAGTTCAGGTGTTTGAAGGTGTTGAAAGATGGTCCAAATTGAGGTATGACTTCCCTGTAAACCTACTTTGTGAAGATGTATTATTTCTCATGATTGTATATATGTTCATGTTACCCTAACATGGTTGTTCTACAAGTATATATTTCTAATGCTAACATCTTTCAAGGTTTTATGACCTAATGTAAATTAGTTTTATAGGTTTTTAATCTAGGGGAAAATTTTGTCACTCAAAAAAAATTTTACATCATCTATAATATCATTTTTGGGTATATATACATTATTTAATTTGGTATTTCCTTTTCTATATTTTAGCATAATATACCACCTAAAGTCATCAAATACCCACTAAATTGGGTGAAAAATATAATGCACAAAAAATTGCATACTTATAATTTTATGTTATATTTTGAACATGCTTTGGCATTCATTCCTATTAGGAATAACAGTCCACCAACACAACTAGGAGGGGGGTGAATCAGTTGTGAGACAAATTATTAAATATTAAACTTTATAAACCAAAACTTTAATCCAAATGATAACACAGTAAATGCCAACACAATAACACAATCCTTTGTTGTCGAGGAAACCATGTCAAAGGTAAAACCCTGGTGGGAATTAGCACCCACAAATAATATATTGAGAGTATAGTATCCCTATTAAAATATTTTGCCTTGTTAGGGCTTATTACAGCATTACAGTACATAGTCCTTGTTAAAGGACAAACTCTGTTAGGAGTAAAGAATAATAGTGTGCTCACTGCCCAGGCACACTACCTAAAGAAGGTTAATGCCACCCTCAAGGACTTACAGTCTGAAACACAAGTGTATATAGAAAATATACAATCCAGTGAACTGCCTGATAGCAACTGTCTTTGCTTGGTCAGTTCCAATGAAGTACAATAATCATATCCTCTGCTCTACATCTAGCAGACAATCAAGCTCACAGCTTCCACACTTCTCGGTCTCTATCAATCACCTTCTCTTTGAATACATACATCTTTTCAAAATAAAATATCTCTCGTATATACCCTATTACAATAATTGATTAGGTCGGACAATTAAGCTTTCCCAATATACAAATAATTATTTAACCCCTTGCTAAGATACACATGGTACCTATAACAAGTATACATCAATTACAATACATCAGATATAATCCAAGATCTGTAATCCTCACTCGCAATCCACAATACACACTACATCTCAGAAGTCGTCCCCAAATAGTTCTCCTCCATAATACACGCCACAGCTGACATCATCAACAATCATACGACTCGTGACCCATAAAAAAATTCCTTAACATGTCTTTTGTCATCCCTTAATCTCGCATAACCTGAATCATCATTGCATGTATGATATACTCAAAACATAGAGACTCGCTCTGTCAATCATCACTATCACAGTCCAGTAACCAGTCTTCACCAAAACACTTGTAACTCATCCAATATGAAATATTAAGAAAAGTGGCCTTAGAAATAAGATCAACATACATCATTCTTGATAATCCTTAGAGGATCAGAAGTTGTCATTAGTATACAAGAAAATAGTTTTGGACCGTCGGTCATAGTGTACACCGAAAGACAGTTTACAGTGTAACCTGAGGAAGATAGTTAACAATCTAAACTGAGTACAGTCTTACAGAGACATCACCAAGCATAGTCTACAGAGTATACTAAGCACCAATCTACCGAGAGATAGTTTTATTCCTGATAAAAAGTGGATCTTATCTACACGTCGGCTAAAGCACTTTAGTCTTTAAATTAACTTTTTTCTTAGCTGGACAACTGTTTGTTGAGGATCAAGAAAAGCGTAATTGATGGATTTAATCAGTTTAACTAATTGTATACATACAAACTAGGAGATCAAGGTCAAGTTGTAAACCTTTGATCATTAGAGTTATCAAGAAAAGCGTGAAACCTAATTAGGTCATAATCTTGTATAAATAGATGTAGTAATCAATCAAGAAGATGGTGATTGTAGCCGCAGAGGACATCCAAGGATCAGACAAGGGTTTCATGCACAAGGACAGATAAAGAAGAATTCAGTTTATCAAGAACTACATACAAGGCTACCGAGCAGTAACAGAGGTCTTATCCATCACAATAAGGTGATATTGTTTTTGTGAACTTAATGGATCTATAATCAGCAATTCAAGATTGCAAGCTATCAGGTCATAAGTATTTTTGTCTACTCTCTAATAATTGTAGCAAATAGAAGAAATCCTTCAAGAAGGTGGACTTAACAGTCTTATTGTAAATCTCTTAACCGAGTGCACACATACATTGTGTTGCTGAAATCTCTTAACCGAGTAGACCTAACAAGTCTAACATGTTACTCCTAACAGGGTAAGATCATCAAAAGTGATCACAACTTGTAGCCTTAACTGACACATTTAATTCTGTAGATAGTAAAGCTTTGTGGGTTTCATCCCCACCGCATTTTTTACCTTCTAACATGGGTTTTTTGCGTTATCAATTATTGTGTCATGTGTAAATGAGTTTTATGAATGTTTCTATGTTTGTTTACATGCACTTACATTTATGTTATGATATTACATGCATGAAGTAGAAAAGCTACAATGGTCGGTCATGCAAGTAAAAATTACTAAGGTTAATTGGTAAAAGTTTTTAAGGGTGTTAGAATAACTGAGAGGGGGGGTGAATCGGTGGCCTCAAAATATTTCAATAATATTAACCCAAAAACTTAGTACCACAATATTAAGCCTCTAGTTATCTTCAGTCCTACAAGATGAATGCCTTCAAATAATCTTAACAAATAAATACTTCTCAGAGTTTTACTTGTTAAACCTTATTCTTGCTATTTACCGATTAGTAGTCTTTCATTTATCGAAATACAGTAAATTGCTTAGTATATACCAATCAATTCAGATTAGTTATGTGTAATGCAAAACACTAAAGTAATGACTCATAAACACATTGACACATGGATTTTTAACATGGAAACTCTGTTAAGGGAAAAAATACTTGGGATCGGTAACCCAAAATTTTCACTCTTCTAAAGTGAGCTCGGTGAAGAGCCAACCCTATTAAAGGTTACAAACACACTGTTAGGTGTGACCTTGTTAGAGGATTTAAATAGAATAGTTTGTCACTTGATATCTGGCATCTCTATGCTACCTTCTATGACCAAACCCAGTGTAGTTTGTCAATTGGTATCTGGCATCTCTACGCTATCTTCATGATCAAAAAATTTTATACTCCTTGGGATGTATCTCAATATAGAAAGGATTGTTAAGTCGTACTCGATTAAGAGACTTTCTGATCCAATGGTTAAATTGAAACAGTAAATGATTTGTTCACATATACAACTATAGACTTGCATATTTTAAGATCTATTGTAAGCTCATAATACATTTCTGATCAATGTATTGTTTCAATACCTTTTCCACTTCTTTCTGCTTGGTCATGTTATGCTTCTCTGTTGCTCGGTGTCCGCAAAAATATAGCTCTGTTCTTTAGCTTGATTGATCAGGACTGTATGAAGTTGTTCTTCATCAGTTTCTCTTCAGCATCCTCTTTCTCTATTCTCTCCCCTAATTCATAATAAATTAGATTGTCTCTTTATAGACATGATATCATCGTTTCTAAGTTCTTCACTTTCTTTTTCTTGGTGTGATCCGCAATCTTATCAAATCTTTCTTTAAAGCTTTACTTTAGTTTTATCCCGTAGATTTCTCTTTGACAATTGGAATAAAATAACTTTAAATCTTTCTCTTATCTTTGGCTTTAACTTTTCGATGAAAACAATATTAACAACCAGTTAACTCTATCTTTAGCTCTTGCCAGCTAAGTCTTTTGTCATTTCTAAACTTCAGTTCCTTTCGGTGTTTTAACTCTTTGTTAGCTTCGGTCAACACTTAAGTTCTCCTCGGGCATCTCCATCGGAGTTGTCTGTTTGTCGGGCATCACTGTGAAGTTCTACTCGTCGGTAATTCTTGTGATTCCGCTCGTCGGTAATGCTTGTCAGGTTTCTTGCTCGGGCATCACTGTGACTTTACTTTCGGGTTTCTCTATCCGTCGAGGTGTACTGCCCGTCATTGTTTGTAGTCACTTAGTGAATGCTGATCTATTATGCATTACTGATAGCATAATCTTTATCTTTCTGATTCTCTGAAGTCTTTGACACTTTGAATATAACCAATCAGATTATATCAAGTTGACATCAATGACAATACAGTCCATTAACTGATTTAATGTCTTGCATTATCTTTTTGTATTTTAGTGATCAACCTAACATCTTCAAACATTCAATTAGTTATGGTTCATCAATATCTCCCTTTGGAATTGATGGCAACACACTATATTATTTCTAATACAATATGAAATATATGAAGTTGTGTTTTATCAATCTCTCCCATATCTTTTGTCTATAACCAATACAAATCTCTGGCTCTCAGTGAGCTCATATAGCTTAGATTTATTTCTTTCATATTGCTTTCTTCAATTTTGAACCCCTTCACTGGATAGATGTAGCAGCTTTTGTCTTTGTTCCTGATATGTGCTCTCCCTTTACTGTTCCTCTCCTTGATCATCTCTTTTTCTTTTGATAGCAATCTCTCCCTTAGTATGTATTCTCTCCTTTTTGATATTCTGGATATTCTCTCCCTTTGGATAATGATAATCTCTCCCTTTTAATTCTTAGTAACTTCTCTCCCTTTGAATCTCTCTCCCTTTAACAACAATGCCAAAGTAAACTTTTATTATGCCAAAGTTATATCCTTTCACATTTTTATATTATACTCCTTGAATTTCCTTATTCATCAGTAATATAGCTCTGTATTAGCCAAAATTATCTCTGGTGTTCAATGTAGATGTGTACCTTGTTGTGTACAGATGTATCTTTGCAATCCATTTCTCTTGCTTGCATCAACATGAACGATCTTTTGATTTGTGTATAGGTTGATGCAATTCCCTAGTCAGCTTACTGACCGATAGACAAGGGTTGGACCCCTATTCTCTGTCTCAGGTACTCAAATGTATCTTTCGTTAATGTCTTGGTAAATATGTCAGCTAATTGTTCCTTGGATTGAACATATTCTGGTATCACTTCTTTTGCTTGCACTTGTTCTCTTAAGTAGTGATACTTGTTAGCAATATGCTTAGTCTTAGCATGCATGACTAGATTCTTAGAAATGTTAATTGCACTGGTATTATCACCGTAGCTAATCACTAGTTCAAGAATCTTCATATTCATACCTTCCAGTAATTGTTTGATCCATGCAATATTAGAGCAGTTTGCAGCAGCAACCACATATTTTTCTTCTGCAGTAGACTGTGAGATGTATCCTTGCTTCTTGTTGATCCATGTGACAAGTCTGTCACCCATGAAGAATGCTCTTCCTGTCATCTAGGTTTCCAGCCCAATCAGCATTTGTATAGACTTGAAGCTCAATTTTACCCTTTTTGTTATACCACAAGCCATAGTATTTGGTGTTCTTTAGATATCTCAGAATTCTCATGATAGTAGTCATATGTGATTCTTTGGGATTAGCAGAGAATCTTGCAACTATTCCAACTGCATATGTTATATCTGGTCTTGTATGAACTACATACATTAGTTTGTCGATTATTGATCTATATAGGGTCTGGTTTACCTCATTTGACTTATCTTCTTTTATTAGCTTACATCTGGTTGCCATAGGTGTTCCAACTGGCTTGGAATCTTCCATTTTGAATATCTTCAACACTTCCTTGATGTATTTGGACAGAGTGATATATATGTCTACATCTTGTTGAAGAATCTGTAGACCAAGAAAGAATTTGATCTCCCCAAACATAGGCATTTCAAACTCCTTTCTCATTCTATTAGCAAAGGATTTACATAACATTTCATTACCCCCAAATATGATATCATCAACAAATATTTCAGCAATCAGAATATTACCATCAGTATCTTCTTTTAAGTACAAATTTCTATTTTCACTTGTTCTTACAAATTCAATGCTTATAAGATAAGAGTGAATTCTTTCATACTAGGCTCTAGGTGCTTGTTTCAATCCATACAAGGCTTTATGTAGTCTACACACCATGTTTCTCTTGTCTAGATCAACAAACCCTTCTAGTTGTTCAATGTATACCTCTTCTTCCAGTATTCCATTTAGGAATGTAGGTTTTACATCAATCTGGTATACCTTGAATCCTTTGAATGTGGCATAAGCAAGTAAGATTCTTACTCCTAGTCTAGAAATGGGTGCAAAGGTTTCACCATAGTGAATACCTTCTTGTTGTGCATACCCCTTTCATACTAACCTTGCTTTGTTTCTTGTGACTTCTCCATTATCATTCAGCTTCTTTCTGAATATCCACTTGATACCGATGACATTCTTGTCATCTGGTCTCGGTACTAATGTCCATGTACTGTTCTTCTCAATTTTTTCTATCTATTTATTCATAGCATGACCCATTCTTCATTTTCAAGTGCAACATTAACATATTTAGGATCAAAATCATAGAGTAAACATCTAGTGTTTAGTGACTTACTTCTTGTTCTCATTCCAGCCTTCTTGCCTCCTATGATCTGATTCTGTGGATGATGTTTTCTGACATACTTGGCAAGTTTCAGTTCAGCTCTTTGTCCATCATTCTAATCATCATCTTGACCTTCATTCTGATCTCCATCGCTCGAAACATCATCTTGAGTATTTTCCTGATTTTCAGTAATTGCAGCCTGATGCTCAGGTATAATGTTCTGTTGCTCGGGAGTGATACACTATTTCTTGGGTAGAGTGTCATATTCTTTAGCATAAATAAAATTGTTGTAGTCTTCTAGTTCTTTTCTGCTTTCCTTATCATTCTTCTCTGTAAATTCATCTATTCTTACATTTTCACTTTCAATGATCTTGTTAGAGGACTTGTTAAGACATTTATAAGTCTTTAGAATTTTGGTGGAATACCCTAGAAAGATACCTTCTTCACTTTTGGAGTCAAGCTTTCCATTTCTATCGTCTTTCAAATTATAACAATGACTACCAAAGATTCTGAAGCAACTTACATTGGGTGTGCAACCATACCATAGCTCATAGGGTGTCTTCTTTGTGTCCTTCAATTGTACTATATTCAATGTGTAGACATCAGTACTGACAACTTCCCTCCAGAAAGTTTGAGTGATGTTTTTCTGAATTATTGGTGTTCTTGCACAATCAATAATGGATCTATTTCTTCTTTCAACAATTCCATTTTGTTGTGGTGTTCTTGGTGCCAAAACTTGTCTTTTAATTCCATGCTCGTTACAGAAGTTAGTGAATTCATCTGAAATAAATTCCCCTCCTCTATCTGATCTTAAAAATTTTAATTCCTTACCACTTTGTTTTTCTACCATAGCCTTATACCATTTAAACATCTTGAATGCTTCTAATTTATCTTTAAGAACATAACTGTCATCATTCTAGAATAATCATCTACAAAGAGAATGAAATACCTATCTCCATAGTAACTCTTTGTCCTCATGGGTCCACACAGATTAGTATGGACTAATTCTAGAATAGCATTAGATGTATGGGATTTACTCTTGAAACTAGACTTTGTCATTTTACCTTTTTGACAATTCTTGCACATGATATGTTTGGGCTTTGACATGCTCAGTAAGCCTCTTACTATTCTTTTATTTCTTATCTTTATCATGTTGTCAAAATTCACATGACATAATCTCTTAAGCCACAACCATATGTCTTCATTTCTAGCCATCAAACAATTGATGTTAATGTCATCAAGATAGAAAAGGTTACCTTTTGTTTGTTCACCAGTTCCAATCAACCTTCCTAATTTATTGAAGATCTTTGCCTTCTTATTTTCAAATGCTCCTCGGTGACTTGTGTTATTCAGCTGTGAAACACTCAATAGATTATAATTAAGTCCTTTTACCCAGTAAGCATTTTCACATTTGATCGGGTTATTCAACATTATGGTTCCTTTAACTTCAACTGGACAAGGTGTGTCATTACCTATTCTTATTGATCCACCATTATAGTATTCAAAAGTTTCAAACTTTTGTTTATCATTGGCCATGTGGTGAGTGCATCCACTATCTATAATCCAGACATCATTCTTACTAACCTTAGATATGAGTGTAGTCTCTACATACCTTTCTTCTTTGTCTGAATCATCCTTCATGACTACAAATACCATCTCAATGTCTTCATCAAATTCGGTGTCAGTATCATTAGCTCTATTCTCATCTAGGTAACAAGCTTTCTTTCCTTTGTCCTTGTAGTCTTAGGTATCTATTCTGTCAGATTCTTGGTTGCTTCAGTAATCTCTATTATCACCTCGGTCAAACTTCTTTTCATATTCTCTATCATCTTTTCTTCTGTTAGGACATCTTGCAGCAAAGTGTCCAACCTCTTTACAATTAAAACATACAAGTGGTAATTTACCTTTGTATCTACCTTTGCCTCTCTGCAATCTTCTTTCCATTAGTGCTTCAATCTCATCAAGTCCTTGGTCATCACTATCACTTTCACTATCATTCATTATAGTGTGTTTATGACTTGACTTACTTGTTTTCAAAGAAGATTTGAATGCAAACTCTATAAATGGTAAGACACTATTATCAAAGTTATTCATTTCAAATTAAATCAATCTACCAATCAGACTATCTAGAGTAACATTATTGTCTGCAACTACTCTCATTTCTTGTATAGCAGATACTCTAATAGAATATACAGGAAGTAAGGTTCTTAGGATTTTACTTACCATTGTCTCTTCTTCAAGTACACCTCCAACTCCTTGGATAGCATTAACTACCTCTTTGATTCTACAGCTATACTAAGTGATATTTTCTCCTTCTTTCATCCTTAGGTCATCAAACCTCCCTCTTAGGATTTCTGCCTTGGCTCTTAGTACATTAGCATCTCCTCCGTGTACCATCTTCAATTTATCCCACATTTTCTTTGCAGAGGTACAAGTTTTGACATCTTCAAACTCAGCATCGGGGAGAGAGGAAGCAAGCTCTATCATCATGAAATTATGCTCATGATTTTCTTTCAATTTCTCAAGTGTGTGAGGTCCTGTAGGCAACACATATTCAGTATCTAGGTGTTGAGTAACATCATTACCAATACCTGATAGGTGGAGTTTTATTCTGCTTTGCCATGATGCAAAGTTGTCTTTATTCAACTTGGGCACATCTCGTTTGTTCATCTTGTGATCTTTTGTTTGAGTTGTTAAACTCCCTTTCTAAGCACACAAGCTCTGATACCAATTGTTAGAATAATTGAGAGGGGGGTGAATTAGTGGCCTCAAAATATTCCAATAATATTAACCCAAAAACTTAGTACCACAATATTAAGCCTCTAGTTATCTTCAGTCCTACAAGATGAACGCCTTCAAATAATCTTAACAAATAACTACTTCTCGGAGTTCACTTGTTAAACCTTATTCTTATTGTTTACCAATTAGTAGTCTTTCATCTATCGAAATACAATAAATTGCTTAGTATATACCGATTAATCCATATTAGTTATGTGTAATACAAAACACTAAAGTAATGACTCATAAACACGTTGACACGTGGATTTTTAACGTGGAAACCTTGTTAAGGAAAATATTACTTGGGACCGGTAAGCCAAAATTTTCACTCTTCTAAAGTGAGATCGGTGAAGAGCCAACCCTGTTAAAAGTTACAAACACACTGTTAGGTGTGACCTTGTTAGAGGATTTAAATAGAATAGTTTGTCACTTGATATCTGGCATCTTTATGCTACCTTCTGTAACCAAAACCAGTGTAGTTTGTCAATTGGTATCTGGCATCTCTATGCTATCTTCATGATAAAAAAATTTGATACTCCTTGGGATGTATCTCAATATAGAAAGGATTGTTAATTCCTACTCAGTTAAGAGACTTTTTGATCCAATGATTAAATTGAAATAGTAAATGATTTGTTCACATATACAACTATAGACTTGCAGATTTTCAGATCTATTGTAAGCTCATAATACCTTTCTGATCAATGTATCTTTTCAATACCTTGCTCCACTTCTTTCTGCTCAGTGATGCTATGCTTCTCTGTTGCTTGGTATCCACAGAAATATAGCTCTGTTCTTTAGCTTGATTGATCAGGACTATATGAAGTTGTTCTTCATTAGTTTATCTTCAACATCCTCTTTCTCTATTCACTCCCCTAATTCATAATGAATTAGATTGTCTCTTTACAGACATGATATCATCATTTCTAAGTTCTTGACTTTCTTGTTCTTGGAGTGATCCGCAATCTTAGCCAATCTTGATTTAAAGCTTTACTTTAGTTTTATCCCGTAGATTTCTCTTTGACAACTGGAATAAAATAACCATAAATATTTCTCTTATCTCTAGCTTTAAATTGTCAATTAAAACAATATTAAAAACTAGTTAACTCTATCTTTAGCTCTTGCCAGCTAAGTCTTTTCTCATTTTTGAACTTCAATTCCTTTCGGTGTTTTAACTCTTTGTTAGCTTCGGTCAACACTTTAGTTCTCCTCGGGCATCTCCGTCGAGGTTGTCTATCTGTCGGGCATCACTGTGAAGTTTTTCTCATCGGTAATGCTTGTGATTCTACTCATCGGTAATACTTGTCAGGTTTCTTGCTTGGGCATCACCATTACTTTACTTTTGGATTTCTCTATCCGTCGAGGTGCATTGCCCATCGGTGTTTGTAGTCACTTAGTGAATGCTAATCTATTATGCATTACTAATAGCATAATATTTATCTTTCTGATTCTCTGAAGTCGTTGACACTTTGAATATAACCAATTAGATTATATCAATTTGACATCAATGACAATACAATCCATTAACTGATTTAATGTCTTGCCTTATCTTTCTATATTTCGGTGATCAACTTAACATCTTCAAACATTCAATCAGTTATGGTTCATCAAAGGGTATTGATTCGCCCCTCCCCTCTCAGTACACACCCTTCCATTATTCCAACAATTGGTATCAAAGCTAGATCTCTTATTTGGAAAAGTTTAATCACTTGAGAGAAAATATCATACAATGGAAAGATATAAGCTTGATAAAAATATTGAGAATCAAAAGTTGCAAATACAAATTTTCTTTTAGCAATACAAAGAGGCAAGAAACAAAATGAAATATTTATTGGTTGAAAGAAAATTCATGGCATCTCGCTACAATGAAACTGACTATCATGAAGAAGAGATACCTGACCTATTTGATTCATCTGGATCTGGATCTGGTAGTACATCTAACACATCTGAAGGAACCATTGCAGATCTGAATGAAATCAATCAACATCTAAATGAACAAGTAAAATTACTACAAATCGGTCAAGAGACACAAATGGTAAGAATGATTGAGGTTATGAATAATGCAAGACAAGCTGAACAATAAATAACTTTGGTTATTGATGACAGAAGAAAGATCACTAAAAAGTTGCAAGAGAAAGAATCTGAGATACAAAGACTTACTGAACATCACCATGAGATCACCAATCAAATAGTTCTTATGAGTCATGAGGCCAACCAAGTGAACATGGAACTTGATAGGAAATTGGAATATATTGGTGAACTAAGAGAAGAAAATGAGAAACTGAAGCATGAAGTAAGGATTCAGTAACAACATAATGATATGATCAAGAAAGTTGAAGACAATACAAAAAGAATGGATGGTTTTCTAAATGAACAAAGGAGACTCAACAAAAATATCAGTTTAGGGTATACCGAGCATGGAGAATCATCAAACCAAGCTGATCAAAGAGATGTCTACACAAATCCAAGAGAAAAGAAGCATTCATGTAATCACTGTGGAAAACCAGGCCACACATCAAATGTCTGTAAGAGCAAGGCTAAATGTATTCCTAAATCTACTTCTACATTCATAGGTAATTGTTATAATTGTAACAAGCATGGACACAAGCACATGAATGCAAATCTAAGGTGAACAAACCAAAGAAGGAATTCTACATGGAAAAATATTGTCCTACTTTCAAAATGCATGGCCACACATCTCATGAATGCAAGAAAAATAAAAAGCAAGTATGGAAACCTAAAGAGCAAGAAAATTCTTATAAACTGAGAAGAGTCGGTAACTCATATGTTTGGGATTACAACACTTGGGTAAATTGCACAACATGTGGTAGATATAGACATATAGTTGTTAATTATATGAGGAAATGGACAAGAAGATCTAGAAGCTAGACTTACCCCAGAATGGCATGCTTACACTATCATAAGCTTGGTCACTTAAGAAAAGATTGCAGAGATCGAGTGATAGAGTCAAGCACTTTTGCTAATGGAAATACTATTGAAGACATCAAGAAGATAAGAAAGAAAATGTGGATGAAAGCTTCAAGAAAAGATGTTGTTGGACCAAGCACCATACTAGGTGACACCTCATCCAATGGATCTGGTGATTTCACCACCCCCACCTAAGCAATACAAGTAAGTAGGGAACTGCACTCTACAAAGCTATATTTTATATCAATTCCTATATTCATTGAGAAAAGGATAAATTAGCATGAATGAAGATGCACTATGGTATTACTTGTTATGTTAATATGAATCTAGTCTGGTCGGTCAATATAAATCGAGCATACACTGCACGTCAGTGAACATATGATAGAATAACCCAGTTGACACTTTCTACCAAGCATTGTATACTCACCGAACTAAAGAATTTTGTGTGTTGACCGAGCATCGTTATTTTATCGACCGAGAAGTAGGTGAAGCATTTAATGCATCACTTAGGGCACATTGTCTATAAAAGAGCTGATGAAAGCTCATTTCATTTGCCCAATGATAAAGAGCGAGAGAAGAATAAAAAGAGCGACTAAGAAGCGACAAGATTGAAGAGCTACCAACAACAGATTAAAAGCCACTCTGACGAATTCCAAGCATCCACATAAAAGATCAAGTGAGTATCTAGACTCACCGGGCTAACTATTTATTTACAGAGAAGCCCTAATTTATTGAACAATGACACCCACATCCTGGGTCATGAAGATAAAGAACGCAAAGGACAAAAAGATAGCCTTGATAAAGAACTCAACATGCGAAGAACCAAACTACAAGTTCTGCCCTGAGGTTGCTGCTCAACCCGGCGACAAGGGAGTATTTTTAAGTATTCCTCCTAGGGTTTTGCTGGTTGAAGATATCTGTGCATACATTCATTGTAAGGTTGCAGAGATCGGAGACCTTGAGATTCAGGAAGCTTACCAGAAGCTATGTAGGGATGGAAACCTACAGGTTGAGTATAAGCACATAGAAGTGAAAGGGTTAACCAATGCCCTACTATTCTAAAAATAGTTCAAAACTGAGTGGATACAGATAGTACTCAGTCGAGTACATGATGGGAAAATGTGGCTAGATGAACCCAAACTGATCACAAAAGATGTGATTCATGCAATGATTGGTTATCCCATCACTGAGAAGGAAAAATCCCTAAAGCATCCTTCACGCCCCGACATTGAAAAGCTAACTAGAGCCAAATGGGACGGCATAGGGTTGAAACTCAATAAAATCACCAACCCCGAGATGAAATTTGGTGCATGTGTACTTGGGTACAAGATATTCCAAGCTAGTAGAATGAATAGCATAGCATGTGGAGCTGTTGACACTACATATAAAATTGTGAAGAAGGGACTGCAACTAGACATATCTGAGCTGCTACTGAAGCAACTGGAAGAGAACATGAGAACAATTAGACCAGCCAGATCTAACACATGTAATTTTGGTTCCCTCCTTATGTGCACATTCTTCTATTTGCATAACTTCTTTCCTTCAGTCGGTAATGTCACTTGGGACACAAATCGACCAATCAATGCACATATTAGTGATTTTATTAAGTCACTAGGAGATAAATTTACACCTATAATAGATGAATACTTCACAACATTCAAGGATAGGATGCAGAAGAGGATGAGAATCCCTACTCAACTAGTAGAAAAATACAAGGATGAGATATGCTTTGCAGTTGACACCGACTCAACACTCATCAAACCTGCACAACCAAGAACAACATGGTTACCACCACTAGAATATGAAATGATATTGATCAAGCTACAACAACTATTAAAACCATGCTGAATGAGCCATTGGATAAAACCTTGAAAAGATTTGGAACATATGAGGAAGCCAAGTCTAGAATCAAGAGATATCATCGAGGATCAGTCACCCATTGGTGAAGCTAAAGAAATAAGTGATTCATAGTCTACTGAATCAGATGCACCACCTGCCAAGAAATCAAAGGTTACTAATGTAACAACTACATCTAGGACCAGGAGAAAAATAGCTAAGGTAGACTCACCGCCACTGAAGAAAGGTACAATGAAAACTTATATGAAAAGAAAATCCTCAACCGATCCTACACAATGTAAAAGATATGTAAGAGGAAGAGAAGATAAGGATGATACTACAGAGGCAGAAAGATAACAGAGAATACAAGTAGAGAAGGCCAAAATATCGAAGACAATTGATGAAGTTGTAGAGTCAATCATCAACAAAGGCCACTCACAACATCATAAAATTAGACAATGGGTACATATGTCTACTGAGGATTAGAATAAGATAGAAGAGGCCATAATCAAAATGATGGTTGCATACAAGTATGTACCTCTACAATTTGGCAGTCATATTCCACAAGAACTAAATGATAAAATATCAGCTAGGTGGACATATGCATTGCACATGAAGAAACAGATGAGGGAGAGATCCCTAGTTACATTCATGCCCAAGTCCGCAGTTGAATAAATGGACTCAACTATGCAAGAGCACTCCAAGAAGTTTTTTGCAAAGACAATCTAGCATATAAAGTACTGCAAGACAGGTTAGAAGAGATAGATATAGAAAGCAAAAAGATTTGGACACAAATCTTTAACCCACCCGAGCAAATACTAACTCTAACTAAGATAGCTCACAATGAGGAGAAAGAGGCCACACCGAGCCCCGAGCACATATTCATCAATGACATCGAGGATGTCACTCCCATTGACTTAAACACTGAAGCAAGCAAAGTCATGGATGATATTCCTGAAATATTGCAATCATTAGGGAAAACACTAGACATAACAATACAAGATGTCACTGAAGGTGATCCTGTTGATGAAGCCAGAGAAGATGAAGAAGTGACTACTACCACTGATCCTACAAATGAAAAGGACACTATAGATGTTGCACATGCAATTATACCAGGTAAACTTCCCTACTTGATTGAAGCAATCAACGTGATTATTGTAACACAACAAACACCACTGGAGCTTGATGAAAACATACCAGGGGACAAAGGTGATGAACATGGAGAGCAGAAAGATACAAATGAGGAGCGGAAAGATACAACAAAGGAGAAGAAAGATACAAGTGGAGAGGACAAACCAAGTGATGCCACTTCCATGTACACCGAAGAGGCAAACAAGGTTCTAGATAAAGACAAGGTTGAAGTAGAGACATCTACAACCAACCAATAGGTTCATACCGAGAAGCATACCAAAGGCACCACACCTCCCAGGCAATCACCGAAATCAACAAAAGCAGAGAAGGATCTTGATATAATCCTTCATTCCCCTGCTTCCAACACCATTCCCAAGAAGAAAAAGAACAAGAAGAGCAAAGTACCAGTAACACTTGATGAGATCATTGACATACTCGATTGTCATCCAAGAACACTAGATCCCAAGTCACTAACAAAGTATGGAGAACTATGTAAAAGGAAGGAAATATATGACAAGCTCAAGAAGGAGCACAAAAATTCACAAGTCCTGGATACTACAAAGGAAATCCTATTGCAAATAGTTCCTGACACACAAATTGGTCAAAATGCATGAATCCTTGATCAACTAGCAGTTCTAACCAAGGTTATAACATCATAGAATGTAGAAGCTAGCAAGGTCATTGAAGAATGTGCAGAAGAGAAGTGTCACTACAAGCTAACCGAGAAAATTAGCTAGGAAGTGGCAGAGAACAAGGTAAAGCTTTCTGAGCTAGTAACTACACTAGAACCATTCATATCAGAAGTAGTTAACTTAGTTCAAAAGTTGTGCACACTAGAGCAATTCACTACCAAGCATAGTGAAAATGTTGCTAAAATAAATGAGGATCTGAAAGCTAGTGCTTAAAGTCTGTCAACCGAGTCAAATACATTCAAACTGAATTATGAGAAAATTGTAGAATCAAAATTAGAGATGAAGTAACCGAGCTCCAAGCTATGTTACTATCGAATCTCACATTGCTGCTACAACACATGGCTTCGGCAAAGTCTCTAATTTCCACCCCAGAGATGTTAGTCATAGAGAGTATCTATGACATGCATGCCAAAATAACTTTGGAGCACATGACCCTCGAATACCTCAAGGAGAAATGGGACAAGCTGATGGAATCCATACAGAAATCCCATCTACACATATTTGACAAGCTGTAAGTACTACATCTTTGTCATTAATTTCAAAAAAGGGGGAAAATGAATGTACCAAAAGGGGAAAATGTACCAAGGAAAACATGTACATACATTGTACCGAGGCATGCACATAGGGGGATTCATTGAAAATGTAATTACACTTGTTGTATACACTGTACATATCAATTTTTTATACTAATGCCAAAGGGGGAGATTGATAATCCTTAGAGGATCATAAGTTGTCATTAGTATACAAGGAAACAATTTTGGACCGTCGGTCACAGTGTACACCGACAGACAGTTTACAGTGTAACCTAAGGAAGATAGTTCATAGTGTAAACTGAGTAGAGTCTTACAAAGACATCACCGAGCACAGTCTACAGAGTATACCGAGCACCAGTCTACCAAGAGATATTTTTATTCCTGAGAAAAGTGGATCTTATCTACACGTAAGTTAAAGCACTTTAGTCTTTAAATTAGCTTTTTGCTTAGCTGGACAACCATTTCTTGAGGATCAAGAAAAGTGTAATTGATGGATTTAATCAGTTTAAATTATTGTATACATGCAAATTAGGAGATCAAGGTCAAGTTGTAAACCTTTGATCATTAGAGTTATCAAGAAAAGCGTGAAACCTAATTAGGTCATAATCTTGTATAAATAGATGTAGTAATCAATCAAGAAGATGATTATTGTAGCCGCAGAGGACATCTAAGGATCAGACAGAGGTTTTCATGCACAAGGACAGATAAAGAAGAATTTAGTTTATCAAGAAATACATACAAGGCTACTGAGCAGTATTAGAGGTATTATCCATCACAATAAGGTGATATTGTTTTTGTGAACTTAATGGATTTGTAATCAGAAATTCAAGATTGCAAGCTATCAGGTCATAAGTATTTTTGTTTTCTCTCTAACAATTGTAGCAAATAGAAGAAATCCTTCAAGAAGGTGGACTTAACAGTCTTATTGTAAAACTCTTAACCGAGTGCACACATACATTATGTTGCTGAAATCTCTTAACTGAGTAGACTAACAAGTCTAACATGTTACTCCTAATAGGGTAAGATCATCAGAAGTGACCACAACTTGTAGCCTTAACCGACACCTTCCATTCTGCAGATAGTGAAGCTTTGTGGGTTTCATCCCCACTGCAGTTTTTACCTTCTAACAGGGGTTTTTTTGCATTATCAATTCTTGTGTCATGTGTAAATGAGTTTCATGATTGTTTCTATGTTTTTTTACATGCACTTGCATTTATGTTATGATATTACATGCATGAAGTAGAAAATCTATGTAATGGTCGGTCATGCAAGTAAAAATTACAAAAAAAATTAAGGGTATTGATTCACCCCTCCCCTCTAAGTACGCACCCTTCCATTATTCTAAAAATTCTACATATCCCCATCTTCTCTCATTCTGATTCAATCGTACAATATCCGTACACTTCTATCAGTCATCATACAACAATAATAACTAGTCTGTTCTTCCTCCACAGAAACATATGTTGACATCAGTGAAAAAATATGAATGCCAACAACATCAGTAGTAGACAATTCCAACATCATCCAACAATATCCCCCTTTGGCATTGATGGCAACATATGGGAAAATCCATCAACCCAAAAGTAAAGTACTCTCTCTCAATACAATATCCTCAACATAATTCTCCCTAAAACAGTAGGGATTTTCTCATAGAATCTCTCCGCCTTTGACAACAATGGAAAAGGGCGCCATAATGGTTCTTCATTCTTCTGTAAGGTGTAGCTTTTTTAAATCTTCATGTCTGTAACAACCAGGTTCAAAATCATCCAAATATGTTCTGTAGTGTTCATGTGATCACTCCCCCTAAGGAGTATATCCATACATCAAGTCCATAAAATGATATAGCTCTCAAAGCCACTGGAATGATGCATTCCTGCATCAATTAATTACCACATGGAGGGGTTCTCACCCCAAGCATGCTTCTGAGATACTCAAAAGCATCTTTTGGAAAAGGTTTTGTAAATATATCTACTATTTGTTCCTTTGTGCTAACATACTCCAATATAATCTCCTTCTCTGCTACCTTGTCTCTCAAGAAATTATACTTAATATAAATATGCTTAGTCTTTGAATGCATTACAGGATTCTTCAACATATTCATTATGCTAGTGTTATCACAATGGATAACCACTGGCTCTTCAAAAATTATTCCAATGTCCTTCAACATTTGTTTCATCGAAACAATCTGTGTACAGTTTATAGCAGCAACAACATACTCAGATTCAGCAGTAGACTGAGCTATACAATCCTGCTTCTTACTTAACCATGAAACAACCTTTTTCCAAGGAAAAATGCTCCTCCACTTGTACTCTTTCTATCATCCACACTACCTGCCCAATCAAAATCATATACGCATGTAAAATAAAGTCATTAGATTTTTCATACCATAATCCATACTTTATTTTTCCTTTCAAGTATCTAAAAATTCTTTTCATAGCAACAAGGTGTGTCTCTTTAGGATTTTCTTGATATCTTTCCACAATTCCAACTACATTGGAAATATCTGGTCTGGTGTGAGTTAGATATTGTAGACCTCCAATCATTGACTTATACTTTGTCTAAAAAACACTCTAAGTTTCATCATTATTAGTAAGTTTATAACCAATCACCATGGGTGTCCCAACAGGTTTACAATCTTCCATTCTAAATTCCTTCAACATTTCCTTAAGATACTTGGTCTGAGATATAAAAATATCATTCTTATTCTAATTAATTTGCAATCCAAGGAAATTTTTTATCTCACCAATCATTGACATTTCAAATTCATTTTCCATCTCTTTAGAGAAATTTTACTCATTTCATTATTACCTCCAAAAATGATATCATCAACAAAAAATTCTATGATTAGAATTCCATCTTCACCAGTTCTTAAGTATAAATTACTATTTGCATTACCTTTTCTAAAACCAAGATGAAGTAGATACCTGTCTAGTCTTGCATACAATGCTCTCAGTTATTTTTTAAGTCCATACAATGATTTCTTCAACTTGCAAACTATGTCTCCATCTTCTGTTAAAGGAAATCCATCAGGTTTCTCTATGTATACCTCTTCCTCTAAATCTCCATTCAAAAATGCAGATTTCACATCCATCTGATATACCTTAAAGTATTTATGTGCAACATAAACAAGAAATAATCTCACTACTTCCAACCTAGCAACATGAGAAAATATCTCTTCAAATTCTATGCCTTCTTGTTTCAAGTAACCTTTACAAACCAGTCTAGTCTTATTTCTTACCCTTTTTCCTTCCGCATCCATTTTGTTTCTGAAAACCCACTTAGTTCCTATAAATTTCTTGTTTTTAGGCTTTGGAACCAATTCCCAAGTGTTGTTTTTATTTAGCTATTCTAGTTCTTCCTGCATATCTTTAGTCCAAGATTCATCTCTACATGCCTCATCAATAGATTTTGGTTCAACTTGAGAAATCAAACAAATTTCATCTCTTAATTTTGATCTTGTCATCATTCCTCTATTTGCATCACCAACGATTTGATCTTTAGGATGGTTCTTCTTAACATACCTCAGATTCTTAGGAGTTTCTGTAAGCTCATTTGATTCATCTTGACAAAATTTGATCTCATTATCAATCTCCAAAGGTTCTTCAGGATCAGCAGTGACCTCCTTAATCTCTGCAATCTGACCACAGTCATACATTTTCTCTTGAATCTGAAACCTTTCATCTATCCTCACATTAGCACTTTCAATCATCTTCCTCAATCTCAGATTTAAACATTTATAGGCTTTTCTCTTAGTAGAATAACCAAGGAAGATACCTTCATCACTTTTAGCATCAAACTTTCCTATCTCATCATCTCTTTTGATATAGTATTTCTTCCAAATATTCTAAAATATTTCGCAGTAGGAGTGTGATTAAACCATAATTCATAAGGAGTCTTACTTGTACCTTCTCTGATCTAAATTCTGTTCAAGGTGTACACAAAAGTACCAATAAATTCTCTCCAGTGAACATGTGATACATTTCCTTATAACAACATAGTTCTAGCAACATCTAATATTGTTTTGTTCCTTTGCTCTGCTATCCCATTTTGTTGTGGTGTTTTAGGAGCATATGTATGTTTGTATATTCCATGCTCTTCACAGTAGGTATTAAAAAATTCCGAAGTAAACTCACTACCTCTATCTATTCTCAAACATTTTATCTTCAAGCCTGATTCATTATCAACTTTTGCTTTGAATATCTTGAATTTGTCAAATGCCTCAGATTTCTCTCTCAAACATGTAACCCACATCATCCTAGAAAAGTCATCAACAAAAGGTATAAAATACCTTTCATCATAGTAAGATCTTGTTCTTGTAGGACCACATAGATCTGTATGTACCAGATCCAACTTCCCTTTCGTTGAGTAAGATTTTCTTTTAAAACTACTTCTAGTCAGCTTTCCCATAACACACTCTCTACACATAGTGTTAGATCGTTTCACAATCTTAGGTAGATATCTTACTGCATTAGTCATACTCGCCTTCACAATATTATCAAAGTTAACATGAAAAAATCTTCTATGCCATAACCAACTGTCATCAACCTTTGGAATAAAACAAGAAGCCTCGGATGTATTTAATTCAAATACATTACCTCTTGAATTAGTACCAAATGCGATCAAGTCTCCTAACTTACTTCTGATAGAACATTTCCCATCAATGAATTTCAATTGATAACCCTTGTCCACTAGCTGTCCAACACTCAACAAATTATGCTTAAGTTCATCAACAAGAAACACATTGTGAGTATTAGTTTTTCCATCCAGAGAAATAGATCCAACTCCAATGATAATCTTAGGAGTATTGTCACCAAATCTTACAACACCACCACCATATCTTTTCAAATTAACAAACTTATTTTTATCTCCAGTCATATGATGTGAACAACCACTGTCTATAACCCATTCAGATTTCTTTTCAACAGGAGATACTAAGGCTCTTTCTTCATGTATAGGTTCATCATCCTTAATAGAAATAAATCCAATCTCATCATAGTCAATAGCTTCATAATCAGAAACACCTTCCCTAGCATAATAACATTCCTTGTCTTTTGAATACTTAGATTTATAAAGCTTAGGTTTATGCTTTGGAACCCTTATAGGACATCGAGATGCAAAATGACCTATCTTGTTGTATGAAAAACATTTCAAAGGTAACTTTCCTTCAAATTTACCCTCACCTCTCTTTTCTTTTCTAGCGATCTGGGACACAACTTCATCTAGATTTATTTCTTCTTCCTATATCTTTTCCCATTCATCAACATATTCTCCAAGTTCTTCTCTCAAGTCACTATTGTTGGTGCTCATAATTCCTAATAAGGTCTTTTTGTTTCTATGCACAGTCGCCTTGAATACTGACTCAACTTTAGGTAGAGAATCTCCCCGTTTTGCGGCCTCAAAGGTAGTTAGTTTCCCAATCAACACTTCTATATTGAAGTTCATTATCAAAGGTATAATCTCTTCTATAGCTTATACTTTAGTTCTATATACAAGTGTCAGGGATCTAAGAATCCTCGTAATCACTTCTTCCTCACTGTAAGTACCTCCATAGTTCCTGATGCCAGTAACAACTTCAATAACTCTTTGTGAATATGCTCTAATGTTCTCTTCATCTCTCATTTTCAATGTTTCCATCTTTGCCTTCCAGTTCTGTAAATTTGCTTGCTTTGTAAATTTATATCTCCTTGATACAGTGATTCCAATCTTATCCTAATTTCATGTGCAAAATCTAAATCTTTTACCTATGTTAATTTGCCTTCAGAAAGTGCGCTAATCAATGCTTCCCTTGCAACCATGTTACATGAAAATAATTTATTTTCATCTTCATTATCTTTATCCAATTCATCCTTAGCTTTCATCTGTTCCTTTCTTTTAGTAATCATCCAGCAGTCGGTTCCCAAACATAGCAAATGTTTTCTCATCTTGTTCTTCCAACTATCAAAGTTTTCAGGATCAAGTTTCGGACTATCCTTACTATAGCAAGACATCTTTAGGATCACCTCAAGTTGTTAATCTTTCTCTCTAAGGACCAGTAGCTCAGATACCAATTGTTAGGAATAACAGTCCACAAACACAACTGAGAGGGGGGGGGGGGGGGAATTAGTTGTGNGAGGGGGGGGGGGGGTGAATTAGTTGTGAGATAGATTATTAAACATTAAAATTTATAAACCAAAACTTTAATCCAAATGATAACATAGTAAATGCCAACACAATAACACAATGCTTTGTTGTCGAGGAAACCTTGTTAAAGGTAAAACCCCAGTGGGAATTAGCACCCACAAATAATGTACTAAGAGTATAGTATCCTTGTTAAAAGATTTAGCCCTGTTAGGAGCTTATTACAACATTACAGTACATAGTCCTTGCTAAAAGACAAACCCTGTTAAGAGTCAAGAACGATAGTGGGCTCATTGCCTAGGCACACTGCCTAAAGAAGGTTAATACCACACTCAAGGACTTACAGTCTGAAACACGAGTGTATACAAAAAATATACAAACCAGTGAATTGTCTAATAGCAACTATCTTTGCTTGGTCAGTTCCAATGAAGTACAATAATCATATCCTCTGCTCTACATCCAGCAGACAATCAAGCTCATAGCTTCCACACTTCTCTATCTCTATCAATCATCTTCTCTTCATATATACATCTTTTCAAAAGAAAATATCTCTCATATATACCCTATTATAATGATTGATTAGGTCAGCCAATTAAGCTTTCCCAATATACAAATAATTATTTAACTCCTTGCTAAGATACACACGGTACCTATAACAAGTATACATCAATTACAATACATCAGATATAATCCAAGATCTGTAATCCTCATTCTCAATCCACAATACATGCTATATCTCTAAATGTGGCCCCAAATAGTTCTCCTCTAGAATACACGCCACAACTGAATTCATAAAAAATCATACGACTTGTGACCCATAAAAAAAATTCCTTAACATGTCTTCTATCATTCCTTAATCTCGCATAACCTAAATCATCATTGCCTATAAGATATACTCAAAACACAGAGACTCGATATGTCAATCATCATTGTCACAGTCCACTAACCAGTCTTAACCAAAACATCTGTAAAGAAGATTGATAGGAAGAAAGACAAGATGGTCAAGAACTTGAAGAAAAGACTATCGGTAACAGAAGAGGAAACTGAAAAGATAGAAGAAACCGAGGGACAGTCACCCATCGGTGAAGCTGAAAAGGAGAGTGACTTAGAGTCTACAGAGTCTGATACACCACTACCTCCACCAGAAAAGAAGCCAAGGACCACTGCTGCATCCAGAACTAGGAGTCAAACAACAAAGGATACAAGTCCTTCACCTATAAATAAAGGTCAAGTAAGAACCTATAAGAGGAAACCTCAAACATAGAAAAGAGGGCCAACTAAAAGAAGAAAGTTCCTGAGAACAAGGGAAGACATTGAGGACACCGAACATGATGAATCTGTCCAAAAGGAAAAGAATAAGATTCCTGAAATAGTTGATGAAGTGTGTGCCTCAATTATCAAATCAGGTACAGTCAATGATAGAAAGATCAAGAAATGGCTAACATTGGATCCAGTAGATCAAAATAAAATTGAAGAGGAAATTATCAAAATGATGTGCATATTCAAATATCTTCCAATACAATTGGCAGATAATATGCCAAAAGAACTTCAAGATAGATTATCGGCAAGATGGAAATTTGCCTTACACTTTGAGAAAGAAATTAGATAAAAAGCCCTAGTATCTGTCATGCCTCCCGAATAAAAAATGGAGGAAATTAAAGAGATGATGAAGAATCACTCCAAAAGGTTCTCATAGAAGTTGAGAGCCTACCAAGTGATTCAAGGACATCTACTGGAACTAGACAGGAAGAGTGAGGCTGAATGGAGAAAGATCTTGATATTCCTAAAAAGGATACAAGTCTTGAGCCACAAATAGCTCTTACCAAAAATCAACAGACCAACGATGATCAGGATAAATAGAGCCCCAAACCTATTACTATCACTGATGAAAATCTCACAACAGTAGAATTGGACAAAGAAGAATTAAACACAACAAGCAACAAAGATATGGATATTGCTGATGAAACATGGCCAGACAATACTGTGGATAATACTATTATTGACATCACTGATGATCCTTCAAATGAAATTCAGAAAGACGAAGATGTCACTGTTGTCAAGGACCAAACTGACGAACAGGACACTACAATTAATGTTGCACAAGTACACATACTAGGCAGATGCCATTATTGATTCAAGCAATCAATATAATCTCACAGAAGGAGAAGACCCCTGAGCCTGATATAATCATACTCGAGGATAAGGGCAATGATGAGAAAAAAGATACATCTGATGAAAAGAAGGATACAACCGTTGAATAGGTAGTCATTGGTACAAAACAAAAAGATGGTGATCAAAATGTTACAAATATAGATCACACACAACAAACAGATGGAGACCAAACAAAATAAGATGCACAAGTGAAATATGCAGATGAAGTGCAAAAGGAGAAAGACGAGCAAGGTAATATAGTTGATACCACACCAAAGGACACCAAAGGTGAAGTTGCAGAAACACCAAAGGTTGATAAGGAGACGTCCTCAGACAACTGACAGGCAAACATCGAGCAACAAGAAAAAGGTACAACTCCACAGAAGCCATCTAGTAGCACATCAGACCAAGCAGAAAATTTGGCTTTGGTTTTACATACAGGTGCATCATAGAAGAAAAAGAAGAAGACAAAGAAAAAAAGTTGGAATTTACACTTGATGAGATCACAGAAATACCGAAGTGTGACCCAACTACATTAGATTTTGAATCACTCCAAGAATATGGAGAAATCTGTCAGAGGAAAGCTTTTCAAGAAAAGATTAAGAATCAACACCGAGACTCCTTAGTATTAGAGAACACAAGGGATATCTTAAGCTAGATAGTTCCCGACATAGATGTTGATCACAATGCCCCCATTCTAGATCAACTTGCCATTCTCACTGACGCCATCACAACACAAAATGTAGGTGTAGAAAAGGCGATTGAGTAACGAGCAGAACATAAGTTTCAATACAAACTGACAGAAAAGATCAGCCAAGAAGTGGCAAAAAATAAGGTAAAGCTTTCAGAATTATCAAATGAATTAGATCCAATAATTATTGAAGTTGTTTCCTTAATACAAAAGCTATGCAGTCTAGAGAAATTTACTAAGGACAACAATGAGAAGATTGCAAAGATCGATTCTGATATGAATGCAAGTGCACAAAGTCTAACCACAGATGTAAATGCAATCAAATTGCATTATGAGAAGATAATAGAGATCAAGAGGTTAAGACAAGAACTTTGGGAAGAAAAGTCACAGTTCAGAGAGGAGGTTACCGAGATACATTCTCTACTATTACTGAACCTCACACTTCTTGCAAACACACCTAAGTTCAGCAAGGAAACTTATTGCCACCCCTGAGATGTCTGTAGCAGACAACATCTAAGACATGCATGTCGGGATTACATTAGAGCATATGGCTCTTGAACATTTAAAGGAGAAATGGGAGAAGATGATGGAGGAAAAGAAGACCTCTCACTCTCATATTTTTTATAAGCTATAGTTATACACCTTTTCCCTTACAATCAAAAAAGGGGGAAAAGGAAATAATATGTAAAAAAGGGGAAAAGGTAAATATAGCACAAAAGCAAAAGAAAAGGGAAAATAAAGAGATAGTATAAAGACAAGTGTATATAAACGTATACTATACTATACCAAGATGAGCATAGGGGGAGTCATGAAATGACTAAGGTAATATACATGGTGTACATACTATAAACTTTGTTAGTAATCTGCACATATTAGTTTTTGATACTAATGTCAAAGGGGAAGATTGATGACATAAAGTTTTGACATTAGTATGCAAAGAGAAAACAGTTGTAATAAACCATCAGTTACACTACACTAAAATTCAGGTTTTCAATTCAAACCAAAATTGCTAAGAAAGGAGAAACCCGACGACACAGTTTTGAAGTGTAAACCGAAAGTGCAACCCGATCATGATAAAGTGGAACCCGACAGGAGTAAACCAACAGTGGAACCTGATGAGAAAAATACAATGCAAACTAAGAGAACAGACAAGAGAGGAACCTGATAGACAGTTCAACCAAGGAACACCAAAAGACAGTCTAACTGATTTCAGAGCAAACCAAGCATCAGACACCGAAAGTCATTTATATCCCGAGAAAAGTGGATTTGACTTCCACGTCAGTTAAAACAACTATATTCTATTTATAGAGTTTTTATTTGTTTTAAATCCATTTCTTGAGGAGAAAGAAACCTTATTGTAATTTTTTTAATCAGTCTAACTGATTAAAAACATGCAGACTAGGAGTTCAAGGTCAAGTTGTAAACCTTTGATCATAGAGTTAAAGTTGTAATACATGAAACTTAATTAGGTCAATCTATGTTCTAAATAGATGTTGTAATCATTAATTTAACATGGATGAGAGGATGAATGTAGCCAACGAGTAAATCTATGGATCAGACTGAGAGTTTCAAGAAGCAGAATAGCAAAAGATGAATTTGGTTATCAAGAACCAGGAACACAGGCTACCGAGCAACAAAGGTATTAATCAATCACATTAGGTGATACATTTATATATGTGATTTGTAATGGATCTATAATCAACAATTGTTATATTGCATACACTCAGGTCAATAAGTATTTTTGTCTGCATTCTAACAAGTGTAGCAAATAGAAGAAATCATTTCAAGAAAGGTGGATTTAACAATCCTATTGTAAAATTCTTAACTGAGTGCACACTAAACAGTGTTGCTAAAGCTCTTAATAGAGTAGACCTTAACCAGTCTACACATAATATTGCTAACAAGGTAGATCATCAGAAGTGATCAAATTGTAAGCCTTAACCGGCCCCTTCCAATCTGCAGATAGTGAAGTTTTTTTTGGGTTCCATCCCCACTGCAATTTTTACCTTCTAACAGGGGTTTTCTGTGTTACCATATCTTGTGTTATGAATCAAATACTTTCATGAATGTTTATATGAATGTTTACATGTTTGTTAAAGCTTATGAATTGATATATCTTACACAAAGATAGTATAGAACAAATGGTTGGTTATACAATTGATTACATAATGGATAAAGGTTAAAAGAGATAAAAAAAAATTAGAGGTACTGATTCACCCCTCCCCTCTCAGTACACACTTCCCATTATTTCCAATAGATATTTCCTTCTTCAAGTGACTTGATAGAGAGGCTTAGAAATTTATACCAAATGGTTGACATAAGGCAGTTAAGAAGAAGAGTCAACCATACATATTTATTGGATATTATAAGGATGTGAAGGCTTATAATTTGTTTGATCCAACTACTAGAGATTTCTACTTTCATAGAGATGTTTTATTTGATGATTCTTCACACAAATGGATCCTTCATCTACTTATTCTTCCACTACATACTATACCTTATTCAGTTCACGAGGATAGATTTACATACGAATATACTTCAAATGATGATCATGTTCCACCACCAACACCACTTCCTCTACCCCCTACTAATTTTTTGACTAGATGAGCTTGTGCTATTATTCAAGAGGCTAGACATTTAGTTTATGATTTCATGATCTCTCACCATACTTGTTCACAAAATTCCAACAATTGTCTTTTAGTTCATGTTATATCTAGACTAATATTTAGATTTTTTCAGAGGCTTCTTATATTTCACAATACGATTGTACTACAGTAGGTAAGTATTCTTCTTGGATAAGGAATAATACAAGGGACTTGGTTTCTTTTACTAGGGGAAGAAATATGGTTTGGTGCAAGTGGGTGTACAACACCAAGCATGTAGCTAAGGGTTCTATTGAAAGGAATAAGACATATCTTTCAGTTAAGGGATTTTCATAGGTTGAGGGTATTAACTACTGTCAGAAATTTTTCTTTGTAGCTAAGATGAAATCTATTTACTTTGTACTCTCTATTGTTGCATGTAAAAGATGGTCAATTTTCTATATAGAAGTGAAGAGTGATTTAGTAGCATCTTGGATTTATGTAGAACCCTTCACTTGTTTGTAGACTTCGACATTCCTTATATAGTCTAGAACAAACCCCTTAGGCTTGATATGAGAAGATTCATGTTGTCTTACTTACATCTAGTTCTATTCATGCCACTTGGATCACATGTGTATGTAGATTTTTTTTTTCTTCTCACTAGTGTCTCCTTATCCTTGCTTTGTGATATTCAACACATTTTGATGGAGCACTTTGAAATGACTAATCTTGTTTTTTTTGCATTACTTTCTTGATCTCTAGGTTCTATGGTTTACTAATCTAGGATCTCCATATAAAAGAAAAATATTCTATTGACTTGCTCCATTAGTTTTCCATGGTTGATTGTAAACTCACTCCCCCATTTCACTCAAGTGTTTCTTTGACTACCACTTAAACAACATGTAGTGTTAACATTAATTTTTATAAATAGTTAGTTGGCAGTATTTTGTATTTAATACACTCTCATGTCTTAATACCACCTTTTTTGGTGGGATTGTATCTTGCTTCTCACATGATCCTAAAAAGAGTCTTTGGAAGGCAACCAAGAATATTTAAGGTATATCCAAAGCATCACATATTTTGGAATTAATTACAAAGTAGGAACTTCATAGATTAGAAGCTTCACCAACTTAGATTTGGCAAGTGATGCTGATTCAAAATACGTTCACATTCATTTTTTTTTACTTGGTTTAGTTGGCATGGTCTTTCAAGAAGCACACTTCTATTGTATTATCATCTATTGAGGGTTGAGTATTGAGGTGCAGCTCTTGCCAACTAGGAGGTTATAAGGATTTGACAACTTGTGACAAAGTTTAGTCTATCACCTAATTATCCTACTATTCTGTAGTGTGATAACTAAATTGACATCCACATTTATTGCAACCTAATGGGGCATCATAAGATGATGCAGATTGAGATACATATGAATCTAATTCGACTATATATCCATGATGATGTTCTCTCATTCGAGTATTTGTTTACTTAGGTGCAAGTCGTGAACATATTTACTAAACCTTTAGCATCACCTCACTATCTCGAGTTACAATGTATGCTTGTAGTGAAGGAAGTTGTCCTTAGTGGGTCTTGAGTCCTCATCCATTTGTATTTAGATCTCTTTTTTGGAGAAGAGTCATTTCCACAAAGTTTGCTCCTTTACTTTCTTTGTGAGAGAGTTTTATTTTGTTTATGAATACCTCATTAGATTGTGTTGTTGGGACTCAATTTTTAGTAATTTTATCTCCAGGTATAACTTAATGGGGATGTTATTATGGAAATGGCTATTACCTAACTTGTTTTGTTTACCTAGTTCCTTGTAGACCTATTCCCACTAGCTTAAGTTCACGTAGTGGTTTTGTTGTCTCACCTCATAGGTAAATATTGCATGCTCTCACACTTGTCCCAAGTGCTCTACACGTGTCACACTTCTTGGAGGGTTAGTCAGTATTTCACTTCCACATCCCTTCTTGCTTCTTATCCTACATGTAAAAGGAGTTCATTGTTTATTCTCATACATTTTTATGACCATGTTTTGGTATTATGCGTGCTTATTCATTGTGGAAGTATTTTAGATATTATATTTATTTTATTACTACTCTAGCAATAAGTTCCTAAAATATGAGACTAACTGGAGCTTCTTGATCTATCAATGTGCCTCATACTCAATAAAAGTTTCATCGCAATATTCACTAGAATAATACGAGAATATCATATTAGGAGGGACACAAAACAAAGAGGGGGGGGATCCATAAATAAGGAACTTCTTTTCACATGCAAGAAAAGATGAATTATTGAGACCATGTCTCCTCAGGTAAACTATTTAATAGGTTGCAAGCACTTTCTATACTCGTATATCTCATATAACAAGGTAGATGCAATAAAAAATGACTTATAGACTTTTTCTACTTGATTTTAAGAAATTTTTAACACTTCAACATGACTAAGACCTTTATGAATGAATTATAGAACTAGTATAACCATTTGTTGGACTCAAAAGTTCTTAAAAAATGCATGCTTCAAATCAAGGATAATACCAGGTAGAAGATAATGTTTACAATCTAAAATGTCGATGCCCCCAAAATTGATGGTACCCACATACAAAGTGAGACCAAAAAAGAAATGAACAGGAGAAACGAACGCAACATGCTTAACTATTTCCAACAAAATTATAAGCTACTGTAAAGGTTTCAATCTTTGGGAGGCAAATTAAAGGCCTATGCATTCTCAACACAAGGTATAATGCAAAATATAAATAATATAGAAACACAAGCATATTCATCCAAAAGCGAATACTAGAAACACATGACCACAATGAATACTGTGCAAATGAATATTTACCAGAAAAAGAAAAAAATTAATGCCTAAGATCTTTGGATGGACAATAATCTAAGATGATAACATATTATGACATATTTACTAAATTAACAAATTTATTATGACAAATAAATTTACATATTGATCATTTGACAATAAACCCATAAACTTAAAATGCTTGATTTCTAAATTACATTTTTTATTTTTATTTCTCTAAAAATTATCTTGTATATCATAAAAAGCATATGTCATATATAATACCATGTCATTTAGCCATGACTTCCATCTCATATATTATATAGTATATTCCATTGAAAGATGTAATATACTTGTGAATAATATGATCTTTGATATGAAATCACTAATCTTCCAAAGTATCCCATTGATCACATCGTCAAAAGCTCTAAATCCAAATGTTTAAGACAAAAATGATGAACATAAATTGAAAATGAAAAAAACAAAAACAAAAGAATAATGAATGAAAAAGTATGTATAGGGAGTTGGGAATGAGAATGAGAGGGTCCTTTCAACATGAGTTTGATGTGAAAGGATGGAAAATTGCACATTCATAAATGTGGGAGTATTTCTCGAAGTTGGTGATGAACACAGACAGCTTGCCATGTGATGACTCATCAGCCAGCTAAGGAATTGGTCGTTCTGTGTTCAGATCGGAGGCAACTAACTCAACCACGGTTAGTTTAATCTAACTCAACATTGACTATACCTACTCAAACTTTGCCTTGACTGCCGCTGTTTGTTGGGACGTTGATGACAACCAAATAATATCTGTTGGATTTGATAGTCTTTTTTCTTTTTATTACACAAATCATTTCCTTAAAAAGTAAAGATTTTGCATGGCAATTTCCGAGATTGAGTGAAGGAAAAATGGTACACTTCTACATTCTACGTTCTTGTCAAACATGCAATTCTCTTCCCTCCTCTCAACTTCTCTACAATATAAAATTCCCTTCTTTTTCAAAAATTTATCGAGGGTTGATAAAGATTGACTCAACTTCCTAGATAATTAGATAATCGAGTTGAGTCATAGATAAGTATTATCTTTCATTCAGTGGAGTAATAAAATATATATATTGATTTTTAATAAAAATAATATTGATTTTTAATAAATATATATATTGATTTTTAATAAATTGTCAAAGTAACTTTTTTGTTTGGTTTAATTTCATAACTACATCTCTAATACATGCATTTGTAGCTTTACACCTACTCCATGATCATGAATTTGGACATGTGATTTTGAACACATTCTTTTGTTTTAAAAAATAAATATAAGTTTACTATGATCAAGAGTAGGAAGCTGCTAAAAAGCAATGTTAGGGGGAACTTGACTAGCTTTCCATCTTGCATCCTAGTCAAGTCCCTTGATTAATTTGTCCGTTTGTTTAAGTTCGAGGACATGTCAAGCATAAGACAATGTTTGCATGTATCTTTATGAATGTAAATGTTGATATGATCCTCTCTATGATTAGATAATAACTTTTAAGCCCTATTTAGTGAGTATTATAGGATGATCCTTTTTCAAAGAGATAAACACTTTTGATTCGGGGTTGTAAGCCGGTGAGATCACCAACGAGGGGCCTCATCTTCATTTAAACATTCACCAATAGTACCCCAACAAGGCTTGAAGTTGATGGAAAGAACAACAACACTACAACTTAACTATCACACCATGTCAATATTGGTTGTTTTAGGGAATAAGGCCACACATTTTGTCTTGACCAAGTTTATTGTCACAAATATTGGATTGAAATATAGAAAAATATAAAGAATCTAAGTGTAAGGTCTAGATGCAAGGGGATGAGAAGATAGGTTTAGCTCAATTTAGAATCACATTGAATTCCACATAGAAATATTGGAATTGCATACTATGTCATTTGTAGCCTTTATATCTACTTTATGAATCAAATTTTGGACACGTGACTTTGAACCTATTATTTGGCTCTTTAAAAAATATATATGCCTACAAGAATTGGTGCTAAAAAGCAATGTTGAAACTTGCAATGTTAGAATAGAGAACTCAACAAACTTTCCAACTTGTGTCTCAATTGAGCCTCTATCGATTAATTTTTTTGTATATGTTCAAAGGCACGATAAAGACAATACAAATGCATATATATACCCTTATGAATGTAGATGTTGATGTTATCCTCACTATGATTAGGTAATTTTAACCCCTATTTAGTGAGTGTTATAACATGTGAAGTGTCATAAATTATACGCCTTTAATTAATGAGTCCAATTTCACACTCTCCCGACACTCCTTTTAGCTTTCATATCCTCTAAATACCTTTTGGGACTATGTTTATATTTAAATCAAAGATATGAGTCCTATTCTATTTTAAATCTCAACACACTCCTCGTTGGGCCCTTATTTTAAGTGAGCCCTTTATCTAAAATCACTTTGTGCTTATATGGGTCCAATCTCATTGTTAAGTTCAATCTAATAAAGGCCTTAGTTTAATTTTTCCCACACCAATATGGATTTTGGATCTAATAACTAGGCCATGATTTCTTTCTATTCCTGGACTTTGAGCCAACAAGTGCCAGACTAATTTGCTAACTATGAACTATGTGCGAAATACAAAAGCATCTTGTTTGGCTGATTTAAGGGTGGATAATGTGGAAGCCTTAAGATCTCCAAATCCATCCTTGTAATTGAAATATAACCATTGTAAGTAAGACTTACTGCAAAATTACCTTAAGGGCCATATATAAAGCATCCCCTCTAATTTATTCTATCACACATACACAACGCATCTATAAGTTCCTCTCGAGAGAAAGCATTTCTCAAGAGAAAATCTAATCCAAGGAACATGGAAGCTACATCAAGGCATCTTCAATTACGAGTTTATGGTGGATTTTGTGATGATTCATCATGTTATTGCATCAACATTTGGAGGACTTATCCTAAGAGTATTGCATCATCAATCAAGGGTATAATTATTTCAATTCAAGCATTTACTTCAAATCTGAGATTTCTTTTTCATGTCACCATTGTTGTTGGGTTGATTTTAGACCTGAGGCTCGACTAAGGAAAGATCCTATAGAACACTAAAACAAATTTCTCTACGCGTGCGTAGGTACGGGTCTAAAGACAAGTTGTAAGTCCAAATTTAAGGAATAAAAGAATAGAGAGGATAGAGACAAACATAATGTGGCACTTCTCATCAGTAGGACTAGGACTTCTAGCACCATAGTCCCAATAATTGTCCTTAAAAGTTGGATCAAAGACCGTTTGGAACCTCTTGAGACTAGTTTAACTATTGTTCTAAACTTGGGACACCTGAAGGACTATGGAACCCAGTGAATAAGTCCTACCATTTTGAGCTCATACTTTAGTTACAGGTTCTTCTCTACGTCCTATTTGTAGTTATATATATCATAGTTGGTTCTCAAATATGCATTTCTCAGTCTATGTTGATTATGATCATTTTTTACCTTTCATCCTAGTTCTTGCATTGTAACTCTCCAATCACATCCAAATCCAATCAAAATTACTAAGGAGAACACTCAAGCACATTATGCCCAACTCTCATCAATAGGTATAAAATTGGGCCTATTGGAAGCTCCTGAGACTAGTTTGACTATTATTCTGAACTTGAGACACCTGAAGGACTATGACATCTAGCGAATTAGTCCTACCATTTTAAGCTTAGGCTTCAATGAAAGGTTCATCTCTACATCCTCTTTCTATTTCTATATATATCATAGTTGGTTTTGTAATCTACATTTGTTAGTTTATGTTGATTATGACCAATTTTGCACATTTTAGCCTAATGCTTAGATTATCACTCTCTAATCACATCCAAATAAAATTAAAATCACTAAGGAGAATAATAAACCACGTCATGCCCAACTCTTTCTCAATAGGTCTAAAATTGGGCCCATTTCTTGTTCTCCATTGTAATTTATGGGATTTGGGGTTTAGTTCCTAGTTTAGGTTTGGATCTCATTTCCCTACATTATAGGATGGTCTTTTACTGTCTTATATGAATTAGGTATTTTCCCTTTCATACAAAAACCTAGCTACTATGTGTGTAGTAAAAATGTGTGATTAGAATCTGTAACCAAACACTTTAATAAACCATTACATCAAACGGGTTAGTATCAAAATCAAGATCAAACATAGCACAAAAACCCTTAAAATTGGCTTATTGCTTCCTAGTTGAAGGGAGTGTGATTCTCATGAGTTACCCATCAGATTGGACATAGAAAATCAGTGACTTGACTACTTCAAAATAGAAGATTCAACGCAAGAGGGAGAAAGATGCATAGACCTGCATACTTTTCTCTTGAAAGCTTTGAAAATAAGAATGCATGAACTAGCAAGCTAAATGCATAGCAACTATGAGGAATGAGACTAAAATGCAAGATTAAGCTATCAATGAGAAGAACAATGCATCTAGCATTAAGCTATGAAAGGAAAACTAACAATGCCATTAAACTAAGAGAATGAAGCTTAGAAATGTAAGAATGTAAGTAAGAACTATAAGTGCACAATGAAACTCTAGAATAAAAATAGCATTATAACTCTACTCCAAATCTTCTTGTTATTCTGAGCATGGGAGCTATCCCTTTTATAAGAGATTCCAAGAAATGAGTGATTGAGATTAAGATGCAAAAAGAGAATGATCAATAGTGGAGATGCAACTTCCCTCAATCCATGTGAGATGATAAAGTGATTTTGATTGGTCAACTTTGTGGAGAATAAGACAAAATTGGTATTTTCCCTTTTATTTGTTTTATTTGATTTTTGAGTGCACACCCATGTGTGAATGGCTTCACGTTTTGGTTTAAAAGGGACTTAGGACTTTTTGATTTATCCTAATGTTTTATGCATTTTAAGATTTAGACTTGGATGATTGATTATTTGATTCAACCAGTTAGGATTGGGATTATGTAAGAAAATTTGATTGAGTGCTCTCATAATCAGAGTCTAGCGACAATGTCTTAGATTTTAGAATTTATTAAGACCAATTAATCGGAAATAGGGGCTATAGGTTTGCTAGACCAATTTTAGGTGATTACATTTTCCCATCTTTGACTAATGTGTGATCGATCTAGGAACACATTGACTCAAAGAACATGTGAAGCTTGGTGGGATTAGGAAATAGCTTGATGTGAAGCGATGAAACTATTTCATAGATCAGAATTGATTCCGAACTTGATTGAACGAAGACCAATTGAATTTTAAAGATAGCAGCTTTGGACTTGATTGAGCGAACACTAATAGTACCGACTCCGAGCTTGATTGAACAAAGATCAATGAAGATTTTTAGATATCAACTCTATACTTAATTGAGCAAAGACTGGTAGAGAGATTCAAGGATGTCAGCTCCGGGCTTGATTGAGCAAAGACTGATAAAAGAGTTTAAGCATTCAGCTTGATGTGAAGTGATGAAACTAAATGTCTGTCCTTCAAGTAGATTTCCTGATTTTTGATTGAGTTTGAATGATGAATCAACTTGATGTGGCAGGATGAGGCTGATTACCATTTGATTGATTGCTTAGGATAATTGACTTGATATAGTTCTCGATGAAGACAATTACCAGATAGAGAGAGGTTATAAGATTGATATGGTGTGATGAACTTGATATGCCCCTAGAGATTTAGATTTTGATGTGCAATGATAAGAATCACTTGTTTGATTTTTGATTTAAGTCACGGCCTGATGCCCCTAGAGATTGAACTTGTTAATGTGAATCAAATTGTTGATATAATGGTACCACCCCCTCAGGAATGAAATCAAAAGGAGGGGAGGCACAAGCCCGATAGATCAAAAAAGTATTGAGAATTTTGAGATGCGAGCCTGTTTGAGGTCTGGTTGACCAAGAGTTGACCAAGGTTGACTTTTTTTTGGATTAAAGAGGGAAATGCGTGAGGAAATTGATGAAGAGGGATATCAAATTTGAATCTTGTGAGAGAGCGTCAACGACCAACCACATTTGTGAAAAAAATAGGTTAATTTGCATTTTTGAGTAGTAAAATATCTTCGAATTTCAATTTTGGTCTTGAAAATGGATTCAGAGCGGTCCGATTAGCTAGGGGTGCAATTTCCATGTCCATCAGGGAATTTTGAAAATTAGGTCAAAATCTCTATATAAGGCCAAGAGGGGTCATTTTCAACTCATTTTCACCGTCCACATTTGAGTTTTGAGAAGCTTCTCTAAGTGAAAATGGTGGTCCCTATAGAAAATCATTGATTTGAGCGCATGCGATGGTATGGACGACCACAAGATTACCTGCTTCTAGTGAGTAACTGATAAACTTTGATCTTCGCATTCAATTTTGCAACTTTTCCATAGATTTCCAATGTTTTTATGTGTTTTTGGCTCGTAGGTCTTGGTTGGTCGTACGATTCGGTGAGAGGGCTCGTGCAACAATTTAGAAAACTGCCTTTTGTCATTTCAAGCCATTTGTTTTGTTGTACTATGACCACCCACTTGTTATACAAGCACATTCATACAAGTCCACTTTATTGTTTGGCCTTATTAGAATTGTTGTTTCAGCATGATTTGTTGTATCACAAGCAATCTTGACTCATACGAGTCTTTGTGTTAGTGCCCATTTTCTGTACTTTTTTGTTTGGGAGTTAGTGGCACTTTTTTGGAGATATTTCTTTTCAGTTGTGTATTGTTCTGACTTTGTAGCATGTTTAGTAGCTTGCCTGATCGTTGCGTGTTGAATGTAGCTGATTTTAATGTTGTTACTGATCCTTTTAACTGTTTGTTATCTTTTAGGTGGATTTACCAGATTTTCAATTTCACTCCACTTGTCCTCCTACCATGCGCTTGGTGAGGAACCTATCTGATGATCAGAGAGGTCATCTAAGAGACTATGGTTTTGGATGGTTGACCCAGATGCCTGACATTTGGGTGAACTATGGACTTGTATCATCTTAAAATGGAAGCACTTCCATATTAAGAGTGTTTAGCCATCCATAGGAGACGTTTTTGACCTCCATCATATCATCCTCCCATTTTTGTATCATCTCCTGCTTTTGTGCCTATTCAGGACCCTGATTAGGCCTCTCCGGGCACCTCCTACCCCACCTGGCATATTTTCCAGGGGTTATGGCCCCTGGGTCAAGGTCGAACTCAACCTTGACCTAGGTTAGGGGTGACCTCGACCCTGACCAGGGTCCCCCTTTCAAAATAGGAAGCTTGTCGGCTGCCGGGGGTCATAAAAAATTTAGTTTTCCCCCTTCCGAGTCGGCTGTTTCGGGTTTCGAAGTGTTGATTCCTAAATTATATTTAATATAGGTAATTTTCTAGGGGACTGAGTCTAATTATAATTTAATTATCCTATGTCGGCCTCCTTAGAATATTGTGCCCTAATTTCATATAAAAGGAAGCCTCTTTCTCTCATTTCCTCTAAGTCTTCTAAGTGCAAAAAAAAAAAGCTCTAATCAAGATTTTGTCAAGAAGCAAAAATTTCAAGCATCCATTTCCAAGCTTTCAAGGTGTTCAAGTCTTCCTCTCAATCATTCAAGTTCTCCATTGAAGATTGAGGATTCAAGCTCTCAAGCCTTTGAAGGGATTAGGTGCAAACATTCAAGATTCATCATTCAAAACCCTAGATCTAGCCATCATGGTGGTGTGATCTTCCTTCAAGATCCTTTGTGCATCCTTAAGACTCTTTCATCATCTCTCCAAGGTGGATTTCAAGCATACAATCATGGAGGTTTATGGTTTCTATTGAGTTCATGCTTTCATACTTTCATATTGGCTTACTTTTGAATTACAATTATATATCTATTGAATATCATAGCTTCATTGTTAGATTCAATTCTACTACTTGCTAGAATTCTGTACTTTATGGATTTCAAGGGTAATTCCTAAATTTGGGTTTGACTAAGGCAAACCCCTCCCCCACAATAAACAATCCCCTTTTTCTTGCAGGTACAAGTACAGAACAACAGATTTGAGACTAGATCTGGATACCTTTTTCGGCTTTCTTTCAAACGGCGCAAACAGATTTTCTGTCGGACCTGTGCCGGTCAGGGTCAACATTATTGGGTCAAGGTTGACATTTGTGGGTCAAGGTTGACCTTTCATAAGATGACATCGGAACAGAAAAATATTTCTAGGTTTTGTTCGTCTCTATGTTCCGGTTTGGGATCAACTGTCAGTTTTTCCAGAAACAGTCTACAGACCTCAGAAAATAGCATTCTTTGATCTACAATATTTCAAGGTTAGTGCATTTCTCCTATTTCTTCAATTACTATCATATATCATATCTATACATATAATCAGCAGAATTTAAGATTCCCCTCTTGTTATTCTCCTTTCCAAATAGTTGATTCATTTGTGCATTAGCCCTTCCTTAGGGTTGATCAACTTGGATCTCCCATTTGTGCATTTGGGAATAAAAGAGAAACATCTTATCTTCTCCCTAATCACAATTGCAATACATAATCAATTAAATTCAAGTAAGTATAAAGTAGGTTTAAGGAATTCAATACACTTTAATCAAATCAAAATCAAATCACACCAACATATTGCATTCCAATCAAACACACCCCATTTCATATATTACATGACTGTTAACAACATTGGTGGAGAGATTCCATAGCAAGGATAATACTTTTCATTTACAGACCGGGGAGATGAATATCACTCCTGATGATATATATAGGATTCTTTGGATTCTATTCATAGGAGAGAAGATAGAGTACAATGCATCATCACAACTTGGGACACACACTGATCCAGGTGTTCCACGATCACACCATCCTAGACAAGGTCATATCCTGGGATGACTTGATGAGCCAGTATGGTACCAAATACCCACTTGAGTGTGTTATAGATGGGTTCATAGGTTGCTTTCTGATGGTAGACAAGAGCCATCAGGGATTCCATTGTGGATGGAGTAGGTATTAGAGGGATTAGTGACCTGTCCAGAGCGATTGGGATGGGGCCGGTGCCTACTCGCACATATGTATCATGAGATGCACGAGATCACCTACATGGGAGCTCAAGGTATGGCCGTAGGAGTACTTGTGTTTTAGATATGGGCTTGGGAGCACCTTCAGATGATCCATGATAGAGTGGACAACCTTATGTTTACAGGTATGTAGGTTTCTTGACATAGCCCCACCTGGGGAAGTCTGAGTATTGGAGGTGTCAGTTAGATGATCTTAGCCTAGTGGTCTAGAGGCCATACATAGGGACAGAGGCCTGGGCTTACTGGAGAGACAAGCAAAGAGATTTATTTATTTCATGTCCTTTGCTTGGGAGGACCTCTAGTGTTGTTGAGCGCTTTGTAGTAGGTAGAGTACTATGATAGTATGGACGTCCACAAAGCATACCATAGGAGTCCACATCCTATGATCATTTTTTTGATGAGGAGCATTGAGAGTGGTCTTAGAGATTATCTCCAACTCTCTATACACAGGAGCTAATAGGTTTACATTGGCCTACCTAGGATAATCTAAAGGATATTACAGATGCGGTGGTCACACCCCAATACAAAGATTATTTTTCTCGCAATCCATTTCCTAGATTCATGGATCTGACAGAGAGATCACCATGAATCAAGGAGGGAGATGCGCCTCAGAGAGAAACAGGTGGACATAAAGGCTTGGACAAAGTTCCACAAAGAGGTTTGGCTCCTTCTTGAGAAGTTGGTACTTTAGATGCCAGTTCCAGCAAGACACAGATAGTTGGCCAGCAACGACAATGGAGGGATGGGCATACCATTGGTTTAGTCAGAGTTGAGATACCTGCAACACAAGCCAATGAGGAGATGAGAGATCCATAGCCATATCTCAGTCTTGATGAGGTAGCTAGGCAAGTTCATCAACATAGGGCTGCATAGGCTGAGGAGGAGGAGGGAGTCCCCAGAGAGTAGACTCCTCAGGATGCAACTAGGATATTGAGGGGGCAAGTTTGAGCTATACAAAAACAACTTGCAGTAGTGTATTCCTAGACAACGGAGAGAGATTGAGTGATCATAGGTCATGATGAGAGAGTTTAGGCACTAACTCATGGGTTCGCACCTAAGTGCACTTCTCTTCAGAGAGAGGTCATTTATGAGACCAACATGGCAACTTATTATGTAGCGGTGTATAGAATTATAGTTCCTGTATCACAGTAGGTGCTACCATATTCACAATATCTGGCATGATCCGAGGGAGCAGGACCTCCACTTAGAGCAGATACTCCTCCACCACCACCCCCTGATGGTGGCAAGGGAGGAAGTGAGACCTGATTGTCCCCTTTGTTTTCTTATCCCTTTCTAATTTTTGGAGATCCATATGATTGTACTTGATTTATTTGCATCAAGGATGCACATTTTTGCTCGAGATTCTAGAGAAATTTTTTTTGTATACATCGAGATTTTGATATATATATATATATATATATATATATATATATGTGATGATCGCCTTTATGCTCCATGTGTTGCCTTTCAGTATTTTGTATGTTACTTATGAATCTGTTGCTCTTTAAAATTAATGGAACATGCATGTAGATAGTATATTTTCTTCATAGATGATATACTCTTGTCATGTTGTTCTGCTTATTGTGATGATTATATATCTTGTCCTGTTGTTACTGACCATTTGTGCGCAGATAGGTAACCTTAAGGAGATGAAATATAGTTGATCACTTGAACAAAGGATTCGAGGAAGCAATCGATTAAAGGAATAGCTTAGTTTTTGAATTTCTTTGTTGAGTGTTTTGTTATAATGCTATTATGCAGGCCTAGGAATGAAAATACAGCCTACGACACTAAGTAGTCAAGTCATTGATTCTGGTAGTCCTTAGTTTCATCATTGGGCATTTGGGACATGAGAGCCAATACAACCCTTACTAGTGCCACTACGACCATAAGAATATGAATATGGATTTCATTGAATAAAATATGGGAGACAAAATAAGCATGTAGATATAGGAATCAGGATGACTTGAACATTATCTCTAATTGATTTTTCAAAGATACACCAGTACCGAGCCATTCAGAGCCAAGATAACCATGAGTGTGTCTTTACGTGAAACATGCAGGAATAATAGACAAGGAGACGGTCCTAGCCTCACCTTAGCGCGCGAGTAAGTAGGATCGAGGGATGTGAGGCATATCCACCTGAATATGGAAGATCTTACCACATACACCCTAATTACTTGATGCAAGGATCATTGGGACCACACCAACAAGCATAAATCAAATAAAATAGTATAAAATCATTGATAATAGACAACATCCAAGAAAAAAGATCATCAGGCATTCAGTGTGTGTGTGGGTTGTTAACGTGGGTGTTGAGAAACACCGCTATGTTGGTTTTTTGTTATTGTGCAAAGTTTGTAAGTTTTTTTTTCTAATGTGTGTTGAAAAACACAAGTTTTTTTGAAAGAGAGTGTTGAGAAACACTGTTTGATTACCAATGTGTCAGTAGCAAATTGTCCAGGTGGCTAGAAGACCATAATAGAAAATGAGGAGTAGGACAACTAATAGGGTATGCAGATGTAGGAACCAGGATGGAGCTCTAGGACTCAAGAGGATGATCGGTTCCAAACTTAAGATGTCACCTTGACGATTGGCGTAAGTTCAAGATAGTCAAGCGACACATTGATAGATGGAGTGTGGATTAGGAGTGATGCATGTTTGCCAGGTTTTCACCACTCGACATAATTTCTCTTTTTTCTACCAAGGTGCCTATTTTGAGGTTTTCGCCACTCGGCATGATTTCTATTTTTACTACCAAGGTGCCTATTTTGAGGTTTTCACCAAGGCACTTCTCTTGTTTTTTCAATTTTTTTGTATTTTGATCTTTTTTATTTTTTCTTTTCTTTTTTTTTCTCTTTTTTGATTTTTTGATAAATGCATCAAGGTGTCTATTTCCAAGTTTTCACCAAGATGGTCATTTTTTTTCAGGAATTTTTCCAAATGTTTTTTACTTTTTCTACTTTTTGTTGTTTTTGATATTTTTTCAGGATCATATATGTATGTACATGTTGCTGGCCAACAAGAATTCCTCAAGTGTAGAACTTATTTAGGTGAAGAGCATTGATGGGTTCAATGAAAGTTTCCCCTTTCGGAGTTGACAGTTGATAGGCTCTAGACCCAAATGCTACAGTGATCACAAAGGGAGCCAACCAGTTGGGTTCAAACTTTCCCTTTTGTTCACGATGTTGCTGATTTTTTGAATTTTCTTTAAGTACAAGGTCACCAACTTGAAATTCTCTATGTCTCACCTTCTTGTTGTAGCTTCGACACATTCTTTTTTGATAGAAACTTAAATGGTCAAATGCTTCTCTTCTATGTTCATCAAGTAATTCAAGCTCGTGGATTCTCAAAATCTGATAGTCTTCATCAATGATGAGTCCATGCAAATTAACTCAGAGAGATGGTATTTCTACTTCAATAGGAAATACAACTTCTACGCTATATACCAAGGAAAATGGTGTTGCCCCTGTAGGTGTGTGGACACTGGTTCGATAGGTCCATAAGGCTGGATTGAGTTTAAGATGCCAGTCTTTTCCTAACTTATTGATTGTTCTATGCAGCATCTTCAATATATTCTTATTAGAGGCCTCAGCCTGTTCGTTCCCTTGAGGATAGTAAATAGAGGAACAATGCTGAGTAATTTTGAATTTTTCACATAAGTCATCCATATCCTTGTTTTTAAATTCTCCTCCATTATCTGTGATGATATAGGAGGGTATCCCATATTTGAAGATGATATAATTCAAGATGAACATGGATACTTTCTTTCCATTTGCTTTAATGAGAGGGACTGCCTCAACCCACTTTGTAAAGTATCAGGTGCAGTGATAATAAAACTCGTGTCCTCTAGAGGAAGAGGGATATATTTTCCCTATTATGTCAAAATCCCATTGTTGGAATGGTCAGTGGGTGATAAAAGATAACAACTCTCATGTGGGAGCATGAGTGAGGTTACCATGGGTCTGGCACTTTTTGCAAGTTTTAACAAACTGAATAGCATCCTTCTCCAGGGAAGGCCAGTAGTATCCTACTCACACTATTTTATTATCCAACAAAAGGCCATTTGAGTGAGACCCGTAGATACCTTCATGGACTTCCTTAAGTGCATGCTCAAACTCATCACTTTCTAGACACCCAAGGAGAGTATCGTCAATACCTCTTATATACAAGTCGTTAGCCATGATCAATTAACGTGATGCATTCCTTATAAGGTTTTTCTTTTCATTTTTAGATAAGTTAGGGGGATATTATGGTCACAGAGATAGGAGTAGATTTTACTATAGTGGGAAGGTTGAGTGCCCACAATTGAGAAAATGATCTAGGATTCAGGAGAGTCATATGCAGGGAAAGGGAGTTCTTCCACCAAGAATTTATAGCAGAACTTATGATCCTCCATTTGTAACATCAAGGCTAAAGTAGCCATAGCATTGACAACTCTATTTGTTTCCCTGGGAACTTGCTGGAAGGTGATGAACATTAAATATTTCTTAAGGCCATCAATCATCCTTTTGTATGGCATGAGATTCTCATCTTTCATCTGATATTGATCTTTGACCTGATTAATTACTAGCTGAGAGCCACCGTGGATATGCAATTCTGTAATCTTCCGTTCGATGACCATCTTTAGTCCATTTGCCAAAGCTTCATATTCAACAATATTATTGGTGCAAGGAAACATCATTTTGTATGCTTTAGGAATCTTGTATCCTTGAGGTGTAATGAAAAGTACTACAACACCAGACCCTTGTTGTGTGAAGGAACCATAAAAGAAATAGCTTCATTAAGAAATTCTATAGGTAGAGGCTGGTTATCTTTGAGAGTAGCATCTTCCAGGTAGTCAGCAATAACTTGTCCTTTAATGGCCTCCCTATCTGCATAATCGATATCAAAATCACTAAGAATTATGACCCATTTTTCCAATCGTCCAGTGAGAGTTGCTTTGCTCAATAAGTACTTCAGAGGATCAATTTTAGCAATTAGCTTGACAAAATCTGCTAGCATGTAGTGTATGAGTTTTTGAGAAGCAAAAACCATAACTAGACAAGCTTTTTCAACAACAATGTAGTTATGGTCATATGACACCATAGTCTTTCCAATGTAATATGTTTCTCTTTCTCTTCCTATTTCATCATGTTGTGCTGGTAAAGCTCCCAACGATGTTTTCGTAGATGAAATGTAGAGAAGGAGATGTTTTCCTGGTATTGGTGCCATTAATATGGGTGGATTATTGAGATACTCCTTGATTAGTTGGAAATGTTTCTCACACCCTTCATCCCATTTGAATGTAACTCCTTTATGTAGTGTCCTTGTGAAAGGTTGTGCCTTATCTGCAAGTTGGGAGATAAACTGCCAAATAGATTGGAGCCTACCCTGTAGAGTCCTAACTTGACTGATGTTGCGAGGAGGTTGCATTTCCATTATTGTTGTTACCTTTTCGGGGTCAGCCTCAATTCCTTTAGCTTAAATAATGTACTTGAGAATTTTACCAGAAGTCACACCAAAAGCACACTTTTTCAGGTTTAGCCTAAGCTTGAATTATTCCATTCGGTCCAAAATATTTTCTAAATCTGCTAGATGAGTAACTCTTCTTGTTGATTTCACCAAGGTGTCATCTACATAGTCCTCCATGTTATTGTGCATCATATCATGAAATATAGTAGTCATAGCTCTTTGGTGTGTTGCCTCCACGTTCTTGAGACCAAAAGACATGACATTCCAGTAGAAAGTGCCCCATGCGCATGTGAAATTAGTTTTCTCTTGGTCCTCAGGAGCTATCCTTATCTAGATGAAGCTAGAAAAACCATCCATTAGAGAATACATCTTGTAGCCACTTGTGAGATCCACAATCATGTCAATATCAAACAATGGAAAGTCATCCTTGGGACAAGCTTTGTTAAAATCTCTGAAGTTTGTGCAAACCCGAATGAACTTATCATGTTTAGTTATAGGAACAATGTTTGAAATCCAATCAACATATGTTATGGCGTGAATGAATTCAACTTTCAATAGTTTTTATAATTATACTTTGACTAGCAGTGCCAAATGAGGATGCATCTTTCAAAGCTTTTGCTTGACTGGTTTGACTCCTGGAGAAATTGACATGTGATGCATAATAAAATTTGTGTTGAGTCCTGACATGTCTGAATAGGACCAAGCAAAGTTGATTTTCTTTTTCATGAAGAACTGGATGAATTCTTTCTTTTCTTGTTCAGATAGAGATTGTGCCAAGTAGATCAACTGAGGTGCTTCTGTTGTTCCTAAATTAACCGATTGTGTCAGTTCTATCAACACTAAGGATCTTCCTTGCAAGTGACTAGGAAGGAGATCAGTTTTCTCATCCTCCAACGCCTCAGAGATGTTTTCACCATTGGATACACCTTTTGTTTTTACTATTTTTGGTTCTAATACTGCCACAAAGTAGTTTTCACTAGCAAACCTCTTTTTATTTTTATTTTTCCTTTTTAGGATGAGAAACTTGATGTCCCCCTTTCTCATGTTCACACTCATTGCACTGGTGGAAGAGGTGAAGGGCTCAATGGTGTTCAAGTAGCAAGCCAAGGTGTAGTCATTAGGTGCTGAAATTAGGTTCAAAGGTTAGTTTGGGTTCCATTCAATCAGATGAGGACGGATAAGAGACAAAGATTCAACAAGTTCCAAGGATAGCACCAAGTTATCAAGAACAAGGTTTCCAATAGGTAAGAGAAGATCTGTTACAACACTCTCTGAAGGACTGCCTAGACTGCAATTTTCCCTGACAATACTATGAGAATCATTATTGATATTGTGTGAGTTTGACCTGACTGACCTAGAATTAGCATTCTAAATTGCTTCGCGAGTAATCACCCATTCCAGAAAAGAACTCAATGGTATAACTTCAATTCTTGAAGATGGGATACGTAAATGAGGGATCATGCCAAGATCTGCAAGGCTCCAAGTTGTTCCATCTTCTTCCTCAAAGTTCTGAATTATTGAAGGAAAAGTATTTTTTCTATTATCTCCATAGTTCCAATTTATATTAGGAGGAAGGGGAGGTCTATTATCATCTTTAGAATCTAAGTCAGACTCTTCTTTAGAAACTTGAATGACATTATAACTTTCTCCTGGTCCAAATTGAGGAGCATATTTGTGGATGACATAAACTTCAATATCAATGGTAGCATTAGAGAATGAATCCCACTCATACTCATTAGAGTCAATTTCAACAAAGCGGGGTAATTCTAACACATGGATAGGAGCTACACTTTTCCCCCAGTTAGTATTCCTCTCTTCCAAAGCACTTCTTGCATTTTCCCCATAGTTGTATTGAATGTGACTATGGTCGAGCATTTCCAAGTATTGGGAGAGTGTTGCTAACACAATTGTATTATTGTTGGAGTCATTGACATTTTCATCTTGTTTAATCTCTCCATTTCATGTTGGGGTTGAAGCCTCCTGAACCGCCTCACAATAGGTGTGGAATAATCATGCTCAAGGCCTTTCTTAGGAATAGTTTATTCAATCTAAGGACTGCTTCTCCCACTACGAGGTGCATTTAACTTGTCAACCTAGGGATGTATACTTGAAATGGTCGGCACAATATGTGCACTAAGTTCCTTAAAGAGTCATTATGCTTATGATGCAGGAAGGTAAGAAATGCATAAAAGAAACCTACACTAGTGCTACAGGAAAATAATACACTTATCTCCTTACTAAAATGAACGCTAGAAATTGAAAAATCTACTTAAACCTATACTTTCAACCTAGAACATCCATTATAACTATTCTTGCATATGCTGTAGGAACATTCACAAAGTACAATGCTGCAGGAAGAAACTGTAACTTCTATCTGAAATACTAGAAATACTGGAAATAAATTTACTCTAGTCTAATCTATTCCACCTCCCAAGTGGGCCCCCTTGGTTGGTTTCTGCTAATCTACTAACACAGAATGTAAACTAAGAATCACTTCATTGTATTTCAAAAACACATTACATAAGAACAATACATGAAACTTAAAATAACTTGTTGTAAGATATAATAGTTTTCTTCCAAAAAAAATTTCTTTCTCTCTAACTCTTCTAACTACAAACCATCAGTCCAATCCCTATAAATAGAGGATCGAACACTTATTACAAAACAAAAAAGAAACTGTCTTGCTGAAAACATGCCGGAGAAGATGGAAATACAACAGCCCGCGGTGTGGGTAATAAAGTTTGGGTGACCAGTTCAACATAATAAAGTGCAGAGGGAATATAGCAGCACTACATCCCCGCATCCTGGCATAGTGGTTCCTCCATTGTAGTAGTCGTGTCTCCTGGTGCTGTGATGATCACTCCGACATAGCTAGTCCTCAACAGACTTCCTTGAATGTTGTCGACCACTCTCCAGCCGCTTCCTTTCCTGACAAGTTAGTTGTGATGTAGAAATATCCATGCAACAAGCTTAATCAAATTAAATCTAGATATTAGAACATATATTCTGATGGTTATATGAAATACTGCACTATATGTATAATATTGGCAAAATATGTCACAAATATCTACCCATGGTTTATCAGTTCTAACTGGACTTTATCACAAGTTTTAACTAGCTAGGTTCACAAATGTCTTGATAGAAATTAGAACAGAGTATTTGAAATTATACAAAATAAAGGCAATAATTTGGCCTCATCATCTGCCCCTTGGTTAATCAAATGCTTGTCCTCAAGCATTGTATCTTCTAGAAATTGACCTAAAGCCACCAACTTTAGTTCTTCCTTGCCTCTGGCTCTTGAAGGAATAGTAGAATCCTCTTGTTCTTTCCCAAAATTCCCTTCTGTGATCCTCCTGCAACCTCTCAAGTCTGGTATTGTTGATGTCATACAGGGGCCAAAGGAGCATGGGTGGCTGCATTATGAGCAGAAACCAGAGCTCCTACCTGATTTGCCTACCCAACCCCATGTATTTCGGTGCTCAGTGTATGGCTACTTCAAGGTTAATGGGGCTGTGTGGCTCTGACCTTTTGAATGCCTCTGATAATTTACTCCACCTACTTCTGGCACCGGTTAAGGCTCTTCGAAAGAAAAAATAAGACATGTTGTCATATTCTTCATACACATCTATTCTGAGCTTGAAAATTTTATCTCTTATTTCCTTTTTAACATTCCCATATGTCAGTTTGAACCAATCCCTCAAAAATTCTTCTGGTTGACTGCTTTCTACTCTTAATGGCAGGGATCCTGATTTCTCCAGTTCTCTGTAATTGTCCAGTTGTCTATCATAGTTGGCCTCATTGTGCATCCAAGACATTAGGGCCCTTAGGTGTATATCCCCTATGTAAAGTAGGGTGTTCCATTCATTCTCTGTAGGGATGATGAAATTATGCACATACAACTCACAGAGTAAGTTTTGTTGGCATGATGGAAGGGTCTGGTATAAACCATAAAATTCCTGGGCTGATTTGAACTGTGCATTTATATCCTTGAGGGTCATCATCAATTGGAATAAGAGGAATTGTTCTTTTAGATAGATGGTATAGACCCTAAGTGGCAGTCTACAAGCAATTATCTGGTCAGTCAGCTTAAGGGCATGTTCCATCCTTTGTTTCTATCTTGCCAATTGATCTTTTAATTATGCAATTTCCTTTCCTTGTTCTGCTATTACTTTCTACAATTTCTTTTTCTCTTCTCCCCATAGAGTGGTTGTCAACCCATGCTTATTATATAACTGGAAGAGAAGCATTTGCAGAGTAATCAAACCATTGTTTTCATCCTGGCTATTCTTCCTCCTTTGTTCCCTCCATGACTGCTCTAAGAAATTTATTAACCAATTTCGCTTATAGCAAACTAGCGCAGTTTCTATGCAAGCTAGTTGGTGAGTTATAGGGGTTTCTTCTTCATGGTTCAGAACATCCTGATGACTAGCTCCTGGGTCATTTTGACATACATTTGGCTTAGTTTCACACTTCTCATCCAGATTTTGAGAAATGTCTGGAATCTCAGACTGGCTGGGAGAATCATCCGGAACAATATGAATAAGAGTTTCTTCCTGAAATTGTTTGGGGGAAGCAGACTGGCTTTTGGTGGGTACTTTGGGAATCTTCCCTCTCATCCCAGAGCTTCTTCTTATAGGGGTTTCCTCAACCTCTATAGCCTTTTTCTTACTAACATTCTTTGGTTTCTCTGCTGCAGGAGTAGTGGCTGCAAGAGTAGTGGCTGCAGGAATAGTTACTACAGGAACTGACTTCATTTTCTTCCCTCTCGAGACTGTAGGGTTTTGTGGCTTAGCTGCAGTAATCAAACTTTCTCCCTCTAACTTGTGTTTTCCTTTTGTTTGGGCAGAAGTAGGTACATTGCTCATATGAGCGGGTAAAGGCATAATTTCTTATAGATTTATGGTTTCTGCCCCTTGGGTACCTTGCTCAACAGCTAGGTTAGTGGGGACTGCATTATCTTGGCTAATTTCCACATTAGGGGCAATCTGAGGCTACAGGGTTTTATGCTAGACAAATTCTGCCCATGTCATAGGAGAGACGTCCCTAAGAGATTTCTCTATGAGCAATTCAATTAGGGCATGGTGAGTAACATAATTGTCATTTCCTTTCTGGGTTTCCTCAGCACTAATGGATAGCATATTAAACAAGAAATTGGGGACATTCATTGGAATATTATGCCTTACATAACTAAGCAACTTAAAATGATGTGTGTGCAAATTAGAAAATCTTCCTTCACAGGTAAAATACCTGATAATATGCGTGGCCAACTCATAATATGGCGGAGGAAAGGACATTCTTTTGCACCCCTATTTAGTAATCTCCAGAGGAGGGTCACCTGGTAGGGTAAACTGTGCCCTAGCTGACCTGGCATCATGCACATTGGGGTAGTGTTCCCCTGCTGCTGGCAGCCCGGTTACTTCCGCTATTCGTTCCTCTGTGGCAATGACTGTCAACCCCCACACTGTTGCTTGGCCTTCATCAAATGTGTTTGCAAATTCTGTTGTTGCTTCTTCATCAAACTCTGTCAATTTTAAGAAATATCCCAGCCATCCACATGCATTAAATCTTCTTACTGCCTCAACATCAGAAAGTAAAATATCATGAACTACTGGTTCATGCCGGTGCAATTGGCCTTCCATTTATGCTTACCAAATTCAACCTCTGCTCTATTCTCAACAATTACCTTCTTCTCTTTTGAATTTTAGACTAACTCTTGTAAAACCACGGACCCTTTTTCACACTCTTCTGGTATTCTTGGTATGAACAAAATGAATTATAGATATTCATGCGAGAGTTATCTCATGATTTTAATTCTGGGTCACATATAGTCTGAGAATTAGGGGTTTATTTAGGAATAAAGGTACGACACTTGACACTTGTGTGATGCGGCAACTGGATTTTAATTAAGACAAGGCCAAAGTACAAATTTGAGGATCTTAACGAGTAAATAGAAATGACATTTAGGAATGAGTACACTTCTATGCCCCCTACAAAACATTGACAAGTGTCCTCACTTGTCAGACTTGGCAGGAGGTACAAAACTGGCTTCAGGCCGCAACGATACATTTATGGCAGTATTAGATATAACCAACAAAATATATGCGCTAAAAATGGAAATAAAATTAAAAATCTCGTACCTGTCAATTCATCGTTGCACATGCTAGAAAAAGTTGGCGAGAGTGGAATGGCGGCGGTGGCATGCGTCAACGCATGATCTCTTTATTCAAAGCATAGAAAAATGATGACGTGGAAGGTGGGTGGATAGAAGATTAAGGAATGAAATGAGTTGAAAAAGAAGAATGTAGAAAGTGAATGGAGAATTGAACTTTATGTAAACATAAAGTTCTTATTATGGTCATGCTTTGAAGGAATTCTTATTGAAGAGCTGCAAGAAGAAGGTTGGCACCCTCTGCTGCAGGAAGTGTTACTTGTTGATCCTTTAAAATTGGCTGGTTGAATTGCTGCAGGAAGTCTTCTTTTGTCTGTGGCTAGTGATACAACTTTAGTCAATGTCCATTGACTAATAGCTTGAAGTGTACTGGGTCAATTGTGGTCAACTGGACTGCTCCATTTGTAAATAGATCTCTTATTTCATATGGACCTAGCCATCGTGTCTGCAACTTGCCTGGTATTTCTTGGAATCTAGAATCATACAACAATGCCTAATCTCCAACCTGGAACTGCTTACTCTTAATATGGGAGTCATGCCACTGTTTCCTTTGCTTTTGGACAATTTCCATGTGCTGCAGGGCAGACTTGCACATTTCATCCAAAGAATTGAAATGCAGCAAGCGCTCTCTCTGTGCTGCAGGAAGATCAATATTTAACTCCAGCGTTATTCTTAATGTCTTGTGTTCAAATTCAATGGGTAGTATTGTTGTTTTACCATATAACAGTTCGAATGAAGTGAACCCTGTGGTGGTCTTCCATGTTTTACTATACACCTAGTTGGTTTCTGATAGTCTACTGCTCCAATCTCGGTGATGCAAATGAACTATCTTTGTTAAGATTGCTTCTATCTCCCGATTGGTAACTTCTACTTGTCCATTGGCTTGAGGGTGATAGGGGCTTGACTTCCGATGTCTGATATTATATTCCTTCATGAGCTCTCTTATCAGATTGGAAGTGAATTGAGTACCTTGATCGGTAACAAGTTCTCTTGGCACGCCATATCTAGTAAAAATTTCTTCATACAAAAATTCAACAACTTTATGATCCCTGGCATGCTTCATTGCTCTTACTTCGACCCATTTTGTTAGGTAATCAGTGCACACCAGGATGTATGACTTCCCATTGGATGGAGGGTCTATTGGACCAATAAAGTCCATGCCCCATTTATCAAATGGTGTTACCACCACCTATGGGTTTAAGGGCATTTCATCTGATTTTGTTGGTCGGTCCATTCTTTGACATTTGTCACACTTCCTTGTATAACTGGCTGCATCTTTGTGAAGTGTAGGCCAGTAGTAGCCAGTTGTTAAAATCTTTAGTGCTATCCTTTTGGCTATAAAGTGTCCCCCACATGGTTCATTATGACATGCATGTAGAATGTCATATGTCTCATCTTCTCTCACACATCTCCTCATGACTTGGTCAGGTCCAGTGTAAAATAATGTGTTATCCATCCAAGAGAAATGGAAGCTTTTCTCTACAAGAAACCTCTTATCCTTATAAGAGAAATGTGTGGGCATTTTGTTAGATGCAAGGTAATTAGCTATATCATCATACCATGGATTTTGGATAGCAATATGAAATAAATGCTCATCTAAAAATGCATCATCTATCAAAGTAGTATCTTCTTCAGCATGGTGAATTCTGGATAGATTATCAGCTACCACGTTTGCTTTCCCTGGCTTATCAATGATTGTTATATCAAATTCCTACAAAAGAAGAAGCCATCTTGCTAACCTTCCTATGATGGTAGGCTTGTTCATGAGATACTTAATTGTTGCATGGTTAGTATGAACAAAGATGGGATAACCAGTTACATAATGGCAAAATTTGTTCAGAGCATAAACTACTACTAGCAATTCTTTTTCAGTCACTGTATAGTTTAATTCTGGTCCATGGAGACTCTTACTGATATAATAGATTGCATTTTCAAGGTTTCTAGACTTTTTTCCTAGGAAAACACCTACGACATAGTCTGAAGCATCTGTATGTATGTGAAATAGCAAAGTCCAATCAGGACCCCTAAGTACTGTTGCAGTTGTTAAAAGTGATTTGAGCTACAAGAAGGATTCATCACATTCTTTTGTCCAAGAAAATTCAGCTTCTTTGGTAAGTAAGGTGTATAGAGGACTAGCTATTTGACTAAAGTTCTGGATAAACCTCCTCTAATAGCCAGCATGACCTAAGAAAGATCTGACATCTTTTTTCTTAGTGGGAATAGCGAGTGTGAGAATTACCTCTATCTGCGTAGGGTCTACCTAGATTCCAGCTTCGGAGATAAAATGTCCCAACACCACGCCTTCCTGCATCATCATAAAGCACTTTTCATTGTTGAGAGACAAGTTGTGTTCCTCGTATTTGATTAGTACTTTCTCCAATTTCTTCAGGGCTTCCTCAAATGTGACACCGAATGTAGTGAAGTCGTCCATGTAGATTTCCATGCAATCATGTGATATATCAACAAAGATGCTGATCACAGCTCTCTGAAAGGTAGCAGGTGCATTGCATAATCCAAATGGTAATACTAAATAAGAATATGTGCCCCAAGGGCATGTGAATGTGGTCTTCTCCTGATCTTTGGGGGCAATGCTTATCTGATTGTAACCACTGTATCCATCCAGAAAGGAGAAGTATTTCTTTCCAGCCAAATTATCCAAGACCTGGTCAATAAAAGGTAAAGGAAAGTGATCCTTCTTTGTGGCATTATTTAATTCCCTGTAATCCATACATATTCGCCACTTACCTCCTTTGTTAGGTACAATGACCAATGGTGATACCCACTTGCTATTAGAGATTGGATAGATGAATCCAGCATCTAACAAGTTCTGCAACTCAGTTTTGACTATTTCTCTCAGTGCAAGATTTATTCTCCTCTGACGTTAATGAAATGGCAAGCTTCCATCACTGATGTAGATTCTATGGGTGCAGATTTTAGGGTTTAGTCCTTCCATATCCCCATAATCCCATGCAAAGGATTTTTCATGTTGACTGACGAGCTTGGTTAACAATGCCAACTGTGATTGGGACAACTTGTTGTTTACATGGAGGTTATGCCTAGGGGAAAGTTCCACTGTTGTTGTTAGTTCTACCATTAACACTTTGGGCACTGGACTTGTAGCTATTTCACTTGTCAGTAATTGATCAATTATCTCAGGGGTTGCTGGAAACACACAGTCCTCATAGGTACATAGCTGTAAAACATAACTCTCTGAAACATCTTTAGCCACAATACATTCATTGGTAAGAATGCTCTGTATCACATCATCTTCCTATTGCATCTTTAGAAAATATTGCATGTGCAACATCATGAGCTGGGCTACTAAATTTAGCTCTTCCTCCTCATCCCCTAAGTCTGGCCAAATAGGTTCTCCCAAGTCTAGCTAGGGTTGGGAAGGAGGATATAGGGCTAGCTTCCTTATGGCTTGACCATTTTAAATTGTCATATTGCCTGATCTGCAATTAATTTTGGCATCAGTGGTGGCTAGCCAGGGTCTTCCCAAGATTAAAGGATAGCCATCAAAGTTTACTTTAGGTGATAGGATAAGAAAATCAGCAAGATACTCCCATGAATCTAAGGTAACTACCACATCCTCTATGAGACCATCTGGAGTAAAATTTGAACTATCAGCAAGTTGTAACACTGTGGGTGTTTTTCTTAAGCCTTCTATGCTTAGCCTATGAATTGTATCTTTAGTCATCACATTTATTGCTGCTCCCAAATCAACTAAAGCTTTTTTCACAGTCTGTCTATTTATTATCAGGTTGACTACTGGGCTGCTAGGATCTGAATACTTTGGTATTACCACCTTTCCTAACATGATATCCACTAATTTCCCTACAACATGGACTATTTGAGGGTCTTTCTTCTTCCGTCCTGGCTTCTTAAGGCATGCTTCCTTAATAGCCTTTCCATAAAGAGGTATATCTTTGATACCTTGGAATAGAGGGATTTGGATGTTCATATTTTTCAGCTTCTCAATAATATCAAATGTTTCTTCCTCTTGGGATATAGGTTTTTCCTTGTTTAGCCTATGTGGAAAGGGTGGATTTATTGAAGTGTGGACAGTAGTTCTGCTGGGTATATCAGTTGTTTGGCTGGTATTTGGCAGTGTGGCTTCTGGAAGTAGTGTTGTAGGAGTGTCTGCCACTTCCATGATAATAGGATATTCAGGTGTAGGCAGAGTGGTACCGGACCTCAAATAGGTATCAGCTATCTCTAGTGAATAAGTAGGGCACTGCTGAGTGTCAATAGTGTACGTTTGTTGTTGATGTTGTTTGTTGTTTGGATTTGGCTGAGGTTGAGCAGGCAATTGGGTTGGCTTTGGATTAGCATTAGTTGCTGCAGGAGATGGCATTATTGCAGGTGGTTGCACTGGAGGTGGTAATTATGGACAACTATAATTTTGGTTAGGCCATTGTGGAGGCCCCCTCCATTGATTAGTTTGCTGCCAATTTCCTTGCGGTGGTTGCCATTGATTTTGCTAATTAGGCCACTGGTTATTTTGCTAGTTAGGCCACTGGTTATTTTGCTGATTAGTCCATTGGTTATTTTGTTGGTTAGGCCACTGGTTATTTTGCTAGTTAGGCCACTGGGATTGAGAGTACTAAGAAGTGTTCTGATAACTTTGGTTTTGCCACTGATTATTGTTAGAATTTGAAAATTGTAGAGGATCTTGTGGCATACCTTGTCGTGAAGCCCATGGTCGACGTTGAGCAACGAAGAACACTTGATCATTGTCTCCATCTATCTTCATGTAGTCAGTTGGAAAATGTTGATTTTCCAGGTTTGCTACCAGCTTACATCCGCAGTCTTTCTTTTGTTTGCGGCAGTGTGGACAATATTCAGCCAATTGTGATTCAGCCTCTGCATTCTTCTTCTTGGCAATCATGGTGTCAAGATGTGTAGCTACATAATTTATTATGTCTTGCTTGAAATCTGTGAGCAAATTAGATATCTCCAGCTTTGAAATGCATGAACTAATCCCTTTTGTGACTGTGGGCCGGTATCCTCTGCCTTTCTTCACAGTTGACCTTGAGTATTTACGACAGATTTTCTTGAGGTCATCCCAAGAGGATTGGGATATGTCTCCACCAGCCATCAAGTCTAATGCTTCTAGACAATTGTCATTTACCCCTCTTAAGAAGACTAGTTTTTGTGAATCCTCTGCCAGTACATGCTGGGGGTTCTTCTGCATTGTGTATAAGAAACGTGAAACATAGTCCTCCAATATTTCATCCTCCTTTTGAGACATCCTAAAGATATCATCTCTGTTTGGGTCACTCCCCTTGCAATAATCTTTGTATTTCTGCAGAAACAATGTTTGCATCTCATCCTAGGTACCTGCTGCATTGGCTCCTAAGCCCATGAACCATCGTAAGGTTGACTCTTTCAGTGTTGCCGGAAACAACTTGAGCTTATGGGCATCAGTATTATAGTCAAAGCTTCAATAGAGTATGTCAAACTCAAACAAGAAAGTGTCAGGATCCTCCATTATAAGACCATAAAACTTCAGAAGAGTAGCTGTAGGTATATTTTTGAGATTAGCATTGTTTATAAGACTCAGGAGAGGAAATGGGAAAGTAGGTTGTGCCATTACTGGGGGTATTTGATTATGGGGTTGCTACTGGAAAGGAGCATTAGCTACGGGATTGTTAACAATAGGTGGATTTGGGCTGGAATTATCTAGAAAGCTGGCCAAGACTTCAGCAAAAGGCCGAAGACCGCTTATATCAAATGGTTCTACTCTAGAGGAAGATGTTGTAGGAAATTCGGGACTTGCGCCTTCAAAGGGTAACTCAACTTCTTCAACTTCCTCGTTCAAATTAGCAGAATCTGCTGGGAGAAATATGCCATATTCATCTCTTCGCCTTTCTCTTTGATGCATGCAATTTAATTCTTCACGCTTGTGAAGCAATTTTTAGGAATACAAATCTAAAAACTAACTAGGAATGAAAAAATGACTCAAAAATGTTCCTAGATTGACACCATCCCCGGCAGTGGCGCCAAAAATGAATCACCTCACAATAGGTGTGAAATAATCATGCTCAAGGCCTTTCTTAGGAATATTTTATTCAATATAAGGACTACTTCTCCCACTATGAGGTGCATTTAACTTGTCAACCCAGGGACATATACTTGAAATGGTTGGCACAGTATGTGCACTAGGTTCCTTAAAGAGTCATTATGCTTATGCTGCAGGAAGGTAAGAAATGCATAAAAGAAACCTACACTAGTGCTGAAGGAAAAGAATACACTTATCTCCTTACTAAAATGAATGCTAGAAATTGCAAACTCTACTTAAACCTATACTTTCAACCCAGAGCATCCATTATAACTGTTCTTGCAGATGTTGCAGGAACATTCACAAAGTACAATGCTGCAGGAAGAAACTGTAACTTCTATCTGAAATACTGGAAATACTGGAAATGCTGGAAATAAATCTACTCTACTCTAATATATTCCACCTCCCAAGTGGGCCCCCTTGGTTGGTTTTTTCTAATCTACTAACATAGAACGTAAACCAAGAATCACTTCATTATATTTAAAAAATGCATTACATAAGAACAATACATGAAACTTAAAATAACTTGTTGTAAGATATAATAGTTTTCTTCCAAAAACTTTTTATTTTTCTCTAACTCTTCTAACTACAAACCATCAGTCCAATACCTATAAAGAGAGGATCAAACACTTATTACAAAATAGAAAAGAAACTATCTTGCTGAAAACATGTCGGAGAAGAAGATGGAAACGCAACAGCCCGCGATGTGGGTAATAAAGTTTGGGCGACCAGTTCAACATAATAAAGTGCAGAGGGAATATAGAAACACTACATCCCTGCATCCTAGAATAGTGGTTCCTCCATTGTAGCAGTCATGTCTCCTGGTGTTGTTATGATCACTCCATCATAGCTGGTCCTCAACAGACTTCCTTGAATGTTGTTGACCACTCTCCAGCCGTTTCCTTTCCTGACGAGTTTGTTGTGATGCAAAAATATTCATGCAACAAGCTTAATCAAATTAAATCTAGATATTAGAACACATACTCTGATGGTTATATGAAATACTGCACTATATGTATAATATTGGCAAAATATTTCACAAATATCAACCCATGGTTTATCAGTTCTAACTAGACTTTATCACAAGTTTTAACTGGCTAGGTTCACAATTGCCTTGACAAAAATTAGAACAGAGTATTTAAAATTATACAAAATAAAGGCAATAATTTGGCCTCATCACCTCCTCAAGAGCATGCACCCGGTAATTTGAGAAATGGGGAAGATCAAGCACATGAGAAACATGAAAAAGTTTCCCCTAGTTTGGATGTTTGATTTTAGGCTTTGTCTCTTTCTCTGGATCAATCTCTCCTATAAATAAGTCATATTATTGAGCGGGATTTGTTGTCTCTACTTTGATCATTTGATAATCTTCTTGTAACAGAGGAGATGAGGCTTCATTTGGTTCAAAGTGAGGTCTAGAGTGATTGTTAAATGACTGTGGGATCTATGATTCCCCTTGATATCCAAGATCTTGAATATTAAGCAACCTTTCGAAAGACAGCGGGGTGAGTTCTATTTCCTCATCACTCTTGTTGTCAAATATGTCCATGCAAGCATTAGTAGGGATGTTGGTGGTGGAAGGATGAAACCTTTGTTCATGGTAGCCTACTCCTATTTTATCCATGGGACTTCGGAACTCCGTATGTATAGGTTCTAGTAATACTTTGTATTTTCCCAAGGGTTCTTTTCCTTTATAACCCATTTGTTTAGAAATCTGATAACCTTTTCCATATTTCTCTGGAAAAATTTCAACATGTTTAATCTCTTGATCTGGATCTTCACCTCTTTAAAGCCATGTCAGGATGTCTTTTTCCTCATTTTCTCTAAAGAGAGGGATACAAGCCTTGACCATGCCAGTCTCTTCATGTATTTCTAGTTTCTGATCACTTGATGGTTTAAAGGATGATGATGGCATCCCATAAGATCTGGGGGATGTAGGGAGGTTAGTCATGGACAAATGATACTCTCCATAATTGTGTTTTCAATTTGCAATTTCTCTCCAAAATTCTTCATGAGTGCTATTTGAGAATTCTGAAATGTTGGTCCATGGAATGCTTCTTTGTTGTGAGGAACCATGCTCTCTGCCTATTTCAATGCCTTATAAGAGTATGTGTTGTCAGCTGAGCTAGAGATTTTCACCCCATTGTGTGGGAACTTCACACATTGATAATACGTAGAAGGACAAACCTACATGTCATGAATCTAGGGTCTCCCTAGTAGGATATTGTATGCCAAAGATAAGTCTAACACTTGACAAATGACATTTCGTTCAACCAGTCCCACTCTGATGGGTAGCACTACTAGTCCTTTTGATGATCTTTCCTCCTCATCATATTCTTTTATAGTAATTTTCCTCCTGGGATCAATAGCATGTTCAGAGAAACCTAATGTTGTTATGAGCTTGAGAGTATAGATGTTCAAACCAGCACCTCCATCTATTAAAACACATCTGACTCTATGTTTATGAATTAAGACCTCTATGTGAAAAAGTTGATTGTGAGGGTGACATAGTGCTTTATCATCCTCTTTTGATAAGGATAGGTAATAGGGGAAGTTAAGTGAATGACCATGGTTTGGAACTGACTGACATCAAGTTTATTGGGAACATTAGTCTCCAAAAGAGTTGTCTTAAGGATCTCCTTATGTGATGGTGATAGTTTGAAAAATTACAGAACAAAGATCTAAGAGGGAGTTCGTTGTAACTAATCAACCAAATTTAGTTCATACCAGGGTGTGATATAGCAACTTTCTTTGATGGCAGGGGTTTTCTTGTTGGTACAACAGTTTGCTTAGGTGAAGATGCTACCCCCTTAAGAGTAACCTTGGATTGATTACGAGTGACAACATTGGCAGAATTGATTTCTTTGTCTTTAACAATAATGACATTGATTGACCGATTAGATGGTTCCAGCATGTGAATCACATTGTCAGTGTTCACGTAGGTATGGTTTGCTGTAGCTCTTTGAGTTTTCAAAGATTCCCCTTTCTCATAGGATGGCAAAGGTTGCTTGAAAGCTTTATGGTCATCATTTGATCCATGAGTACCGACTGTAATGGTATTATTTTTGATCAGGGCCTGTATCACATGTTTTAGCTTCATACCACGAGAAGTGAAAACCAGTTAAAAAGGAGCATAATAATCAAATTAAAACACTCAATAACTAAAAATCAGAACTACATACATGATTGGACTGAAATGAAATTTAAAAACAATAAAAGTTAAGAAAAGTGCAAAACTCCTTACAAATCAATCAAATCCCATTTGATTTTGGATGTGTGCTCAAGGATGATGCATGCTCCAAGCTTCAAGAGGTGCTCTTCAAATTGGCATAATAAGTTTGCATAAAAGATGGATATATGATTTGCTCTCAAAACAACATTATAACTCTACATGGAAGGTGGATATATTTGTGAAGGGAAGAGGTTCTATTTATAGAAAAAAAGACTCAAAATAAGTGGTCAGGATGCAAACTTGAAGAGGGGCTCAGATGCACCTAGAAGAGAGCACACAGATTGTGCTTCTTTAAGTGCCTCTCATTATGACAAGTGTCACAAGGAGAGAGGATGTGAGGGGAGATGAATGTGACCATTTTGGTCCATGTGCAAAGGGATAAGAGAAGACTCTTAGAGATAGGGTGAGTAATGAGGGTTGTAAGAAGCATTAATGAGGCATTAATGATGGTCTTAATGAGGCATGGGTGAAGGGATAAGATAGAGCTTGAGAAGTTTGACTTTGGGGAAGGGGTTGAATTCCTAATCCAAGGATTAGGAATGTGACAAACTTAGGGAGAGTTTAGGATTAGGGTTAGGGTTAAGAGGGCTTGAGAAGTTTGACTTTGGGGTAGAGTTGAATTCCTAATCCAAGGATTAGGAATGTGACAAGCTTTAGGATTAGGGTTAGGGTTTAAGATAGGTGATTAGAGAGATGGAGATGGGAGGAGATAGAATGAGTGGAGGGGTTAATTATCTGATTAGGGTTAATTAGCTAATGAAGAAGGATTAGCATGTGTGAAGGGGTTGGGATGGGTTTGAACTCAGGGTTAGGTGGTTGTAATTGGTTAGGTTAGGGGTTAAGGTTATGAATCCATGTGCTTAAATATAATAGATTTAACTATTTAAATCACAAGCGGAAGAAAATAGGATAATATGAATTAAACTAAATGAATAAGTATATTTATTCAATCTAATAGGGGAAAGGAGACTTAATTAAATATTAGGCCATTGGTTGCCATTTAATAATTAATCAAACCATAGCCAATTAAATGAATTAATCAGGCTAGGGGATAACATAAATCAATTAGGTAATGACTGATTACTTAGTTGATAATGTCCTAGAAGGCACTAAATGTGATTAGATGTGTTAATTAGATTTAGGTGTCTACATTTTGCCCCTCTTTGACATAGTGTTAGAATAACGCTATTTTGAAGACATTTTAAAATAATAGACGACGCGAAGTTGACGTAGGCAACGAAGTTGCCCCAGAGTGATGATTAGGATAGAATTAAAATAGGATTTGACTAGGGTGATGCCCCCCTCGAGATGGTGGCAGGAAGAAAAGTGAAGCCCTGACGACGTCTCGAAAAGATGGCTAAGAGCGACAGGAAAGGGAAAGCAAAAGAAGAAGAGAAGGATGGATTCCAAGTTGCATCAGGGATAAGGGATTAAGTGTGTGGAGGATCATTTCTAGGATGGAGGATTTGATGGTAGGATAGGAATAGGATTGATGTTGGTTTTGATAGGATTGCTTTGCTGGGGATTCAATGGGGGGGATGTTTCTTGAAGCTTGAGCAAGGAGTATTCCGGGGGGAATACCAACATGTGGTTGAGAACTTATTTTGATATAGAAATGTTAGAGACCATGCCAAGGGTACTAGGAACATGTGGCCTTGTCATTGGTCTTGTAGAGGACTGATGAAACAGACACACAGGGGTTTCCCCAACATCACACATGACTCCCAGGAAGAACCATGGTCAAAATGATGTTGGAAAAACCCACAAGTAAATGACATTTACCAAGTGCAGCATGCGAACCCAAATGGATTACATACATGCAAGGGTCATATTCGATTGAATAACAAGCATAAAACAAAAAGATCAAGTTCCCTATCCCAGGTGCATCCATTTGCAACATACTATGATATAAAGAATCGTGGAAACCTTGAGGAGGAGAACAATCGAAAAGAATCAGGAATGATAAGAAAGAACCGAAATACAATTTTAGGATAAAAAATAAAACAACAAGATGCCTTTTTCCAGAGAGATCAATGATACGGGATGATGATTGGATTGAGGTTAGTCAAGAGGAAGGATACATCCTACAAGGACCCATTTCAATGATGATGATTGGATTTAGATCAGACATGAGGGAGGATACATCCTACATGAACCTACTCTGATGAAGATGATGCTGACTAAATTTAGGTCAATGTGAGGAAGGATAAATCCTTCACGGACCCATTTCCATGGAGATGTTAAGTGTGTATCTGATTGGCCAAAAGATATGTTGAGATCAAACCGCTGAACCAAGATTTTGTCAAAAGTAACTTGTTGAAGCACAGGATTCAGAATGGAACTGGATCACTTTCTGCAAGGAGACCAACCAAGGACGCGAGATATGTATGGGGGAGACCGGAATCAAGACTAAATTGACACAAACAAGATATGTACAGACTTAAATCATAGGAAGCTTAGAGAGAATGGATGAGATGAGGCAGCTATGCATGATGTTTCCCTGGTTGAGCCAAAAAGGTCAAGATAGAGGAATAGCGAATGGGGTGCTCTAGATGTGAGAATGATGGAATCCCAAAGAAAACACAAGGATTGGGAAGGATGCATCCCACTGATGACGAGTGAATTATGCTCTAAGATTGCAGTAAGGCTAAGGGTGTGCTTGGATGCAATGATGGTTGTTAGACTTTGGATAGCTAGAGGATGTGGATAGGATTTTCATGCGATGGTAGGAGAATTAAGATAGGAATGGGTGGCATTGGGTGCATGAGGATAGCCTAGAGATAGATACCAATGACAAGGGGAGAAACAAGTGATGGGATATATGAAAGGAGGAATTGAAAGATGGAAGAGACACTGGGGAATGCAAAGAGGGAAGCACTGGATGGAAGGATTTTAGTATAGGAATGGATGGATAGCTGAAGGATTGTGGATAGGAGAGGAGGATTGGGAAATGATAGGTGGGTATGAGGTCTCCAAGGATGATGTCACCAAGGAATAAAATTCCCCCACTTAGGATAGGCCATGCATGTGAGGAAGCATTAGGAGAGGGTACGATAGGATGGAAGAGAGGGTAACAAGAGGATGACATAGTTGAATGAAAGATAGGATGAAGGGTGGATAAGGGAGGAAGATAGTGCAAAAGGATATATGGAAGGAAGGATGGGTGGATAAAAGGATAGGTGGATAAAGATAGGAGATGGGAGAGGGATGTCAAGAGATGTACAAAAGCATGTAGATATGGTTGCCTATATATTTCTCATCAAGATCCAGAGGAGGATGGAGGAAGTGAAAAGGACAAGACAAGATATGAGAGGGTAGATGGATGGTGGCCAGAAGGAACTACCCCCAAGTGTGAAAAGATAGTTATGTGGGGGGAGATATGTGGGATAGGGGATATGATAGTTGGAAGTATTCAGATAAAATGATGGAAAGTGAGTGGGATAGGGGAATGCTCTCAGGATCAACACTGGCACATATTGCGAGGGATGTGGGAAGAGTGAATGTGAAGTGGATGGTACCTGTGGATGCGATGTAGGAATCATGATAGGAAGTTGTGGGATATAAGGACCCAAAATAGATTTTGAAGATGGAGGAGAGGAATGCTCAGCTAGAGGATTAGTAACCTCAGATGCCATAATGAATTTTTCTTTTAGATGCATGTCATATTTTTGCTTTGGGATCCACATAGTTTTTGTTTTTTCTTTGGTGGGATTTTGTGGCCTATGGGATGTAGTGCATTATTTGATTGGATTTTCTTTTGCTGGAGCATGTCGTTTGAAGTAGACATGAAAATCTTTAGATTATGGATTTGTATCTTTATGCATTGGTGATTTGGCATCCAAATTACAGTGAGTAGCATTAGAAGAGACATGAGAACATTCATGAGATGGAGGAAATATGGATGGAGTGGTGGAGGCAGGATGGTGGATGGGGTGCATGGGTATGTGCCTTTGTTGATCCTGATTGGGAATGTTAGTGGTGGGATTTTTTTATAGGGGATTGATGGATGGAGGAAGGAGTGTGATAAGATGTGGGATGAGATTTTGGGAAATAGGGGCCCAAAATGGATTGAGAGGATGAAGGAGGAATATGGTAGGTTGTCTTGAGCTGCAAGGATGGAGGAGGGGGGATGACGTTATATGATTTAGAGGGACAATAGGAAGATGTGATGGAGGGTTTGAAAGTACTCTAGAACTTTGATTGAGTTGTACTGATAGTTTCAGATGAAGGGCCTCTAGGTGCATAACCAATACCACAATATCATGGATGTCTGTTAACCTGAATGTGCACTAGAGTACCTTTCTCATTTGTGCCCGCGCTTTACCTTGATAATTCCATTTTTTAGCATTGTAGTCAAGGTAGGATACTTTTCAGTGAAGGAACAAGATATGAGTCCATTATTAGGTGGACGGAAAATGGTGGAGATGTAATTGATTTCTTATGTTTTAAGCTGACCACCACAGATGAATGTGAGTGGACCAAGGGATGGAGTAATGGTGGTGGGATAGTTGGAATTTGAGGTGATAAAGGAGGATGAAGGGGAGGGGATGGGATGATTAGATCTGGAATCAAATGGGGTAATGGATCTAGAGTTGGAGGAGATGGAATGGTAAGATCTTTATGTGAAGGAGTGGATGAATTAGGAAGTGGAGTGGATGGGATGCTTGGATCTTGACTCAGATAGGATAATGGATCTGGAGTTGGAGTATATGGATCATGTAATGGATAGAGTGGGATGTTAGGATCTTGATATGGAGTAGATGGAATGATACAATCTTCATTAAATTAAATGGATACTACAACATGCTTTTGGAAAAGGTCTTGATAGGATTGGATTCTTCAAATGAGTTGGATGGATGGATGGATTATGCAAATGGGTTGGATGAATGAATGAGATATTCTTCAAATGGGATGGATGAAGGGATGAGAGATTCCATTAGAGAGGGAAGAAGGGTGGATGCATGAGGTTCATGGGATGGGGTGTGGATAGTTTCATGAGGAGAAGATGGGGATGAAGATTGGATGAATTCAACGGATGAGGGGACTTCAATGGTTCTAGGAGATGGAAGAAGATAAAAAATTATGAGATCTGGAAGGGAAATAATAGGTATGGGAGATGGAAGAGGATTAAAAAGTATGAGATATGGAAGGGAAATAATAGGTACGGGAGAGGGAAGATGAATGATGGGTATGGGAAATGGAAGAGAAATGATGGGTGTGGGAGATGGAAGGGATTCATCACTAGTGTTTTCCCATGGGGGAGTGATATAATGTGACTCTTTAAGAGATAGATTTTTTGTTGGCTTCCTTGTGAAACTCCTTGGAGACTTACCTATCGGATGGTGGGAAGATGGTATGGTGAGATAGTTCACATAGGTAGGTGTGGCAATGTCCTACGAACTTGATTGACCAACTGATAGGAGAGGAGGGATGGATTGGGGTATGGAATAAGTATTAATGTAGGCAAGAGTTGGAGATGGTAGATTGGTATAAGATGGGGTAGATGGGTAGGATAGAGTGGATGGTAGATTAGAAATAGCATGGGATCATGGTGATAGTTTGGAGGAAATGGAGGACTAGGATTAGGGATTTGAACATGGATTGGAGGATAATGAGATGATGGATTGGGATTAGGGATGTAGTTAGTAGTGTTGTTGCGAAAAGATAGAGGGTGGGATATGTCCATGGGATAAGATGGAGTCATAAATGTATAAGAAGGATATGTGGATGGAGGATAAGAAGGATTTCCCTTTTCAAAGGTATGATAAGGAGTGCTAGTGGGTATGCATGGTGACATGATGGGATAGTGTGGAGGAATGACTAGAGTTTGGGGGATGCTTGGAGCAATTGTGTTAAGGATTTCCATGTATGCATCATGATCAACAAGACCCTCATCTTCACTGGAATAGGATAAATACATGATGGGGTAGGATGGAGAAATGACTGGAGTTTGGATGGTATTTGGAGAAATCTTGCTAAGGTTTTCAAAATATGCATCATGATCAACAAGACTCTCATCGTCACTGGAATAGGATAAAGAAAAGGAAGAGATATGACAACGAAACTCATCATAATAGATTTGTGACATGAAACTTTTATGATGATTTGATTAGGGAGGAATGATGGAGATGGATGGAAGACTCAAGCTCATATTTAGGAAGAAGGACTGGCTCTGAAGAAGATGGAAAGAGGATGGGAAATGACAAAGATACAATGCAAGGATTTTCCTAATAAACTAAGGACTATGATGCTATGACTAGGAGCTAGAATGATGTTGTCTATGATGATGAGGATGCTTCCTAAGGATAAAGGATTACTTGGTGCCAAAATTGATAAAGGGTCACTTTCCTAATGTAGGATCAAGTGGATGATGATTGGTCTACATAGGACAGACTTGTGGTATCTAGCAGACGAGATTCTCTATCAATGCGAGCCAACCTTTTGCTCAAGGTTATGAGGTTTCACAGACAAAGGGGTTATCCTAGAAGAATACGTCCTGTAAGGATACCTAAGATATGGGTTTGATTAAGGATGTAGGTCAAGCAACTCTAAAAAGGATGGGACACCAAGTATGAGATACGTTGTAGGTTTGAATGCTATGATGATGACTAAGACGATAATGATAGGATTGATGGGATTTGATTTAGGATTGGATAGGATTGATTTAGGATTGGATAAGATGATCTAGGATTTGACTGCTAAGATTATGATAGGGTGTGTGTGATGTGTTTCTAAAATATGACTACTAAGGATGATCATAAAATGCATGCTACGTGATCTAAGAAGAGGAAGAGTGACTGATTGTTGTGATGAGCCAGCTAGTCATAACATTCATAGTTGATAAAAGCATAGTTTATGTTATATTTGGCCACAAAACTCACAACCTCGTTGTTGTAGATTACTTTGTAAAAATTTTCCTTTTGGTGAGCCTCTTGCTTGATAGAATCAATGATGTGTTGGTATGTGTGGGCTTCTCTGTTTGCTGCTTTCTGTTCTTTGTAAATGGGAGGCAAAGGAGTCTTCACCTTTTTGTGTTTTATGGAATAGGACATGAGCTCAATTTTGAAAGATATGTTTAGGCAGTGACTATGGTAAGTATGCCTTGGAATGTTTGCAAAATAAATGATGATCTTTGAGGATTTTGAGCAAACAATCTTGCAAGAGGAAAAGCAACCTTGCAAGAAGCAGAAAATGTTGATCTCTCTTAGCAAAAGGACTTCAAAAATTTTAGATTTGTGTATGTTCAAGAACTATTTTTCACAAGGTTTGTAACACTAAAGACACATACAAGAAATTTCTACCTTAAGGATGAGGTGATCTTGAAAACCTTTGCTTGCATATGTAGGCACACACACAAGAGCTAATCAGAATATGACCATCACCAAGCACGCGGCTCTAGTCATGATGTCGTATTATCCAACTCCAAACACTCAAGGTGGCATGAATGTGAAAGTTTATTGGGGAAGTTACTATCTTCCTTTCCCAGCCGATTATCAAGCTTACAGAGGTGAAAAGGGTAGGTTTCTAGTTTATCAATTGCTAGTGATTTTGTGGAGTCCTCGCAATCAATTTGTACGACGTGACTCACTTAAGAGCCTAGTTTGACTGTGCCAGTATACTGGGGAGTTCACCCAGTATGGAATACCATCGAACATGACCCACCTGAGCTTGAATGGATATAGACAAAAATTTGGGTCCACCTTATTTCTATATCGGCCGAAGGATTTACCAGTTTGGGATCGTTCTCCAGAAGGACTCATGCTTCTTTTGGACAGGCCCCTCTAAGAAAATTTGAAAGTTTTGAATGTTCACAATCACCTTTATCTTGCACCAATGACCACAAAATCCAGTGGGAGAGGATAGTGTGTGTAGTGAGGTTGTGCTCTACAAAAGTTTGTGCAAGTGTACCAAAGATACAAGACATACGATTGATTCCCGATAAGTTAGGAAATGTGTTTTAATCAAAGACAGAAATGAATTCGCAAGCTTGTTATTTTTATGAGCACCAAAGTGGGATGTTGTTTGCCTTTGTTTATTTGTCTTTATGAATTCAAGATTGAGTTTGTTTGAGTTGTTAAGTTTTAAGACCCAAAATGTAAGTTATGATTGCTTGTTCGAGTGCAAAACTTGAAACAAAGTGTTGATCTTTTAGGCATTCAAGATTTGATTTTGCTTGATTTTAGTACACTTGAAAGGAAATGTGTGATTTCCTTGTTCGATTGTATAAACCCAAATTTGAAGTGTGATTGCCTTGTTTAATTTTAAAAACCCAAAATGAGATGTGCGATTGCCTTGTTCAATTTTAGGATCCAAAAAAAAAAGTGTGATAGCTTGTTCAATTTTAGATCCAAAATGAAATGTTTTATATCCCGGTTCAATTCCTTGTGCATTCGAGATTGAGTGTGATTTGATTAGATTAGAGCGTATAAGAAAGAGGGACTTGGAATGTGTTCACCTAAAATTTTGATGAGGAATCTGATGAAGTGGCCTACAAATCTGAATAGCCCTCTGAATCATCTTTCTGACGCCTTTCAAATTGTCCAAAATGGAGCTTGTATGCAAGAGTTATGGTCGTTTCCATGAAAGGGGCTCATTATGGATTTCACAAGTTTTGAAAAATGGCCTAAGGCTATGCTGACATCATCAAATCTGTGAGGTTAAATTTGACTTCTTGGAATTTGTCACAAAAATTGAATAATAGTGTACTTTGATGGCTAGATGACCGTCAAATTTGTGCTTGTGAATGTTCATGTGTGGCAAAAAAAAATGATCCCCCCTGCTGAATTGGCGGGTCTACGTGGCAGTGTGCTTATATTAAAATATGGAAACTCCTCCAAAATGTGGTTTGCATTGTTAAAATTCCACATCAGAGTCCCGACTATGCCCAAAATGTAGAGTGTAGGATCTGTTTTAAAACATGTGCACTCGCATATTGCATTTGCTTCAGATTTTATTAGACCTCTTTTCAACAAAGATTTATGTCAAATGGCTTATGTGTCTCACCTATGCTTCCATGTGCTCTTCCAATGGTCCAATTCCAAACTTTGAGGTGGTGCTGATCAGAGATACTATGACAAACAACTCGCAACAAATTGTCAAGTCATAACAATTTACAAGCATCGGGTTTTCTGTCAAACAACTTGCATTTAATGCCTCCGTTTGTAAGTTCCACCAACACTTTTTCTTGAAGGAAATTTGCCCAACTGTTCGCAATCTTGGTCTGTGTCAACAAACACAAAATAATTATCATAACAACCAAAATTCATGGTTAATCCAGCTTGAAGACTGCCCGCGACAATATGTTTAGTGGTTTCTAAAAGCCTATCCAATAATCATTTTGGCAATGGACATATCATGCATTCATCATGAGCCGTTGTTTGAATGTTTCAAAATTCCTTTCAATAAATCTATTTTGTGCACTTCTTGCAATCATTATAATCCTTGAGATGACATATCTTTGTGGCATTCTATTGAACAGTTGGCTGGCATGACTGGGCGTACACTTTCTGCATATGCATTGATTGTTTCCCTTTTATCGCCAATGAAGTTTGTTGTTTTGCACGTGCCTCTGCCAAGCTCGCGCACATCTTAAATTTGAGGTGGTCCACAAAGCCATCATTGCATCAAACAGTTGGTGGAAGGATGGCGGAAGGAGATTAGCGGAGGGAGTTGTAGGGCTGGGAGGAAGCAGAGGCGGGAGGATGAGTGTGCGGTGAGTGAAAAGCCTACGTGGGGTTGCGGGGAAAGGAAGGGAGGTAACATGGGTGGTAGGGGAGTGGGTAGTGAGTGTGGGGGGTGGGGAGTGGGGTAGTGCAGAGGGTAGGCAATGTGGGAGATGGGTGGGTGGTGGGTTTGGATGGGTGGTGGGTTGAGTGGTGGGAGGTGGTGGAGCGGGAGTGCAGGGAGGCGTAGAGGCAGAGGGGTTTGGAGTAGCGGCTGCATGGGGTTTGAAGGTGGCGCGGGGTATGGAGGGTGCTTGGTGGAGGGTGGTGGAGAGAGGAAGCAGAGCTGTCCATACCATGGGTGCTGTGAAAAAAAGGACTTTAGTCCCACATTGATTTTGTGGGAGAAGACTCAATTATTTTTAAACAAAGTCCAACACTACAAAAAAAAAAGGAAGGTCGTGGACTTAGGTGCTTGGGCTTGGAGGCTGGTGTTGGACTGAGCTAGATGTTGAGGGTTACCTACAAAATAAATTCGATTGACAAAGGGTTAGAATAGAAAAAAATCAATAGAACTTTTTTTTATTTAACGAACTACAATCTTGTCTCGATATGCGTGTCAGACGTGGAGGCACAAAAAAATACACAAACTTAAAAAAAACTTGAGGAAAATCATTATGTTAGTAAAATTGGCCCATGAAGTGGGTCCCACCAGGTGTGCCAGAATGTGAGAAGTGAAAATCAATTAAAAAGGAGCATAATAATTAGATTAAAACACTTAATAACTAAAAATTAGAACTACATACATGATTGGACTGAAATGAAATTTGAAAACAATAAAACTTTAGAAAAGTGCAAACCTCCTTAAAACTCAATCAAATCCCATTTGATTTTGGATGTGTCTATGATTTGGGATGTGTGCTCAAGGATGATGCATGCTCCAAGCTTCAAGAGATGTTCTTCAAATCGGCATTATAAGTTTTCATAAAAGATGGATATATGATTTGCTCTCAAAACAACATTATAACTCTACATGGAAGGTGGATATATTTGTGAAGGGAAGAGGTTCTATTTTAGGAAAAAGGACTCAAAATGAGTGGTCAGGATGCAAACCTGAAGAGGGGCTCAGATGCACCTAGAAGAGAGCACAAGGCTTGTGCTTCTTTAAGTGCCTCTCATTGTGACAAGTGTCACAAGGAGAGAGGATGTGAGGGGAGCTGAATGTGACAATTTTGTTCCATGTGAAAAGGGATAAGAGAAGACTCTTAGAGATAGGATGAGTAATAAGGGCTGTAAGAAGATTTAACGGGGAGTGTAAGAGCATTAATGAGGCATTAATGAGGGTATTAATGAGGTGTGGGTGAAGAGATAATATAGAGCTTGAGAAGTTTGACTTTGGGGAAGGGGTTGAATTCCTAATCCAAGTATTAGGAATGTGACAAACTTAGGGGGAGTTCAGGATTAGGGTTAGGGTTAAGAGGGCTTGAGAAGTTTGACTTTGGGGTAGAGTTAAATTCCTAATTCAAGGATTAGGACATAATAACCCGGCCAAAATAACCCTGGACACAATAACCCCTCCATAATAACCCAAGGACATAATAACCCAGGGTCACAATAACCCATGGTCAAAATAACCCAGGGTCATTCTAGATCAAGTTAGTATGCTTAAAAAGGGATTGTAAGGCACCATAGAGGATATTTAGGTCATTTTTAGACCATATATCCATTATATACCCCTAAAATAGCCATAAAACATCTTTAATATGCTTAAATAACTTATAAAATGGTAAATAATTATAGAAATAAAGACAAATTCGTGGGAATAAGCTAAATAAGAGTTATTATGAAAAGATGTAAGTCAAAAGGCATTATGAAGAGGCATTAAGAGGATATATAAAGTGGTAGAATTAAGAGCTTAGAGAAGTAAAGGAAGGAAGAAGGGGAGAAGAATGAAGAGTGTGTAGAGTGATAAGAAAAATAGAAATCAAAATTCATAAAAAAAGATATTTTTTAATATAATTTTTTAAACATTATATTAAATTTTTCTAGGGGTTTCTATAAAGTATACAAAAAATAAATATACTTTTAGAGAATCAAGAAATTCTT